>JAVGWW010000006.1:37703699-38023699 GCA_036924055.1 Leuresthes tenuis | reverse complement strand
TACTTTCTTATTACATATGATACAAAATCTACCAGGTCATTATATATAAATAAAATTCACATTAATAACTTATTACAACACAACATCCAAATAACTATTTACATACATACATTTCATCGGCGGAATATGAGTGGCTCCGGCTGGACCACAGTCCGCTACGGGAGGGGCTCCTCCCGTACTTCATTTAGGGGGCGGGGACCGCGGTCCTATGGCAGGATGGACGGTGCCTTTCCTGTCTCCGGCCGGAGACAGGCTCCTATTCCACACCCTACCCTAACCCCTAACCCTAATGGGCTCTAAATATCAATCTATTATAACCCCAACCCCAGTATCTAATCCTAACCCTAACCATTTACCCCTAATTGGCTTTAACCCTAAGAAAAGTAATAACCCTAATTGGCTTTAATTCTACCTATTTTTTCAAAACCCTAACAAATTTTACTTAAAAATTTAAATTGGACCTAAAATCTCTATTTAACTTAAAATATTACAATTGACAATTAAAAACTATCTCATTCTATATTTCTTTAAAAATCTAATTGTGTTTAAAATGTAATGTCTTAATTTTACTTAAAATTTAATTATATTTCTATTTAATTTTATTTAAAGTTTAATTTTACTTAAAGATTCATTTTACTTAAAACCTAGCTGGAATTATATCTACATTTCAACATCCTTTTACAAAATTACATGCAAAAACCAATGGGCGTATACCACCTTCACTCTACCAGGGGGCGGGGTATAAAAGCTGCACAGACGCAGCTCTCACTCATTCTCTCTCACACAGTCGGAGAGAGCACATCTCTACCTAGAGACAGCAAAGCCATCCCACAGCATTATTTTTCAGTGTGCATCCGCCTGAAGAAGGTCGGAAAGAGACCGAAACGTCGCGGCTGGGCACACTACTTTTGTTTATAATTTTGCTTTTCAAATTAAAAAATTAAAAAATAATTTAAAAAAAAATTTTTTCCTCAAAATTTGTTTTTGTTTTTTCTTAAAATACTTTTTTTCATTTTAAGTTATATTACATATGATACAAAGCCTACCTGGTTATTAAATATAAACATAATTCACATTTATATCTTATTATAACATAACATATACACAAATTTTTGTTTACATACTTACCCTTTACACTCACCTTTTTTCTTCTGCGGAAGATGAGTGGCTCCGGCTGGACCACAGTACGCTACGGGAGGGGCTCCTCCCGTAGCTCATTTAGGGGGCGGGGACCGCGGTCCTATGGCAGGATGGACGGTGCCTATCCTGTCTCCGGCCGGAGACAGGCTCCTATCCCACACCCTAACCAGGCGCCAAATTCCATATTCGATTTTTAACCTCTAGCTCCGCCCACAAGCCTACAAAAAATACGCAAAATACACCTAAATTATCATCACACCGAGCTTGAATTTTTGACACCAAGTTTGTCCGGATCCGATGACAAAAGTGCAAAATCACTTTTTTCACAAACACCAGGTGGCGCATGGAACAAATATCCATTCTGTGGAAGGTGATTATGTGGAAGATTCCACATTCTCACCTAAACCCATTCACTTTTTTTTTCACGACCACATTTCTTGGCCCAGGAGCCCCCCAGCCGCTACCAAATAGGCTCTACCCCCCCCCCATTTTCTGCCACCCCCGAGTCTCTACGACGTAGGTAAGTGGGTGTAACTTCAAAAACTGCCTTGAACGACAATGTCCCACAGACTAAATCTATGTGTCTACTTGTTCGTCAGGAGGACACCATTCGATGGACACCAGAACATCTTTTGGTGATTTTTTGGGGCCCTTATTTATGTTGCCAAATGTGTCTTGTATGCTAATAAGTGAGAATATGGAATGCTTCCAAGTTACATACTTATAGGCGAGAATATGGAGTGCTTCCAAAAGACGCACTTCCAAGTCCAAACTGTCCATAATCTGGAAGCTGCCCCAAGTCTAACTTTTTCACTGTCGAGAATGTGGAAGGGTGGAGTCTTCTAGATTCTGGGAGCCACCGCAAGTATAGCTAACACCCCCTCAGAGCAACAAGAACTGAAACCAACACATACATGCCTTTGACAAATTGTTTTTATTGTGCTTTAACAACAAGAGGGGCCTGTGTTTGACCCAAACACAATGACATTGTGTTCACAGAACTGTGAAAAAACCTGTGAGCCATGACCACCAGAGGCAACGAACATTGGCTCAAATGGACCCAGGGTCAGCTGAACCTACAGGCCAGGGGTGGGATTATTGCCTGCCGCCGCTCCATTGCAGGACTCCTTGGTGACCTTGGATATCTGTGTCCCAAATAAAGGTTGAGAGTCATCTGAGCACGGCAAGAACACAGCAGCGAGCGTGTCCAGGGCCTTGGACTCATCTCCTTCTGAGCTGGAAATTTGGGCTTCTATGCCGGCCTGCAGAAGACTCTGGGGGGAAGACATGGCCTGAGAAGCCTGCGCAGAAGTGGACTCAGAAGCCGGTTCAAAAGCGGGATCAGAAGCGGGATCAGAAGCGGGCTCAGAAGCGGGATCAGCAGCAGCCAGGGCGGCAGCAGCCAGCGCACCATCCGGTGCACCCTCTTCAGGACTTGGCTCGGCTCTGCCACTCGGGATTCCCTCGGTGGTCCCCGACTGATGTGAAGATGCCCCCCCCGTGTTTTTCTTTGGCACGTCGACAGTGATGCTCCACTTATCCTGGTATTGTTTTGCGACCATAGGATTCAGCCTTTCAACTGTCACATGAATTTTCGAAGGGGAAAGTATCTCAGGGCCACCAACGCTTTCCAATTTACCGCCGGGTCTGACATTGGCGCATGAGCTCCTCCTCTGAAGACAGCGAGGTGGTTTCTGGCCTGTCGTCATACACAGGCTCGTCTTCGTCACTGCTGTCTGAGGTGAGGGAATAGGAAGACTCTTCCTCGAGGGGCTTGGGCTTTGCTCGGGCCTTGCGCTTCTCGTGCATCAGCGCTTTCATTCGCAGCTTCCGGTTTTGGTAGGCAACGTCTCTGGTGGGAAGGGAGACGTAAAACCTTTCCGCAGTTGAAGGGTCGTGGCACATCGACAGGGCAACTTTTCTCCTCTCTGTCTCAGAGAGGTGCCTCTCGGCCTGAGTGGACACGCTGCTGCGAATCATATTGAAAGTGATCGGCCCCTGGAGCCCTGCGTCCGTCCAGGCCAGGTGCAGAAAGTTCACAGGCTTGGTGATGTTGCTCCCAAGATAACTGTGGAAGATGTTCCTGGTGTCCTTTCCTTTCACACAGCAGTTGCCATCATACAGCTGCCGCAGCCAGCTGAATTCCTTGGCATTGAGCACCAGCGATGCCTGGCCGAAGGTCTTGACAGTCTTATGCTCATCCACCTGTGAAAGAAGGAAGAAAGGATCCACTGTCAAAGACGTCCCAATTTGCATACTAATTGGCTTTGGAACGTGGAATCATCCATAATCTGGAAGCTGCCCCAAGTCTAACCTACGCCCCAACTAAACAGACAAACAAACTGCCTATCTACCATACAGAGTCCCTTTCTTCAGAAGCTTGCGCAATTGCTCTCCCTTTGCGGCAGATTTGGGCGTCGTTTGCAGTGTCTTCCGCTTGGGCTGCTTCCCTGGCGTCCCCAAAACCACAGGAGTGGAATGCCGCCCCTGCGCCACCACGACTGCCTCTACCTTGGCTGCCATGGCAGCTGCCGCTTCCTTCTTGGCCATTGCCACTTCACCTTCCAGGGTTAGGGGTTAGAACATTAAAATGTTTGGACCCCGCCATCCATGACGGAGGCGGGGTCAATGCACACTCCCCCCCACACACGCACCCTCTGCTGCATGCAAACATCAAACAGGTCTCGATGCATCCCACTGGGGTTTAATTTGATTAGGGTTTAATATAATTAGGGTTATGAATAAAATGAAAAAAATAGTCTTTTAGGGTTAGGGCCAGGTTCGGTGTTAAGGCGAAAGGTTTGGGCCCTTCCTCCATAGAGGCGGGGCACGGGCCATCCCCTGGTGGAAGCCACCATCCTAAGTACGGTTGCGTTGGGGGGTGCGCTGACGCCTCCTCCCATAACGCACCGTGACCCACTGGTCACCCATATTGGGTGTTGCTTTTAATGTAGCCTTTGTTATATAATTAATCAACTGGTGTTGCCTTTGTTATATATTAATAAGTTTTTTTAAACTTTGTTATGGACTAAAAAGTTATGAAATAAAAGAAAAAACAAATATGCAAATTAAATTCTTGTTTTTTTTCACAAAAAGAAAAGAAAAGAATGATTTTTTTATTATTTAAAAAATAAAACAAAATAAATAATGTGCTCAGGCAACGTTTCGACCTTAAAAGGTCTTCTTCAGGCCACTAGAGCACCAAAAAACAAAGATAGGCTGGCAAGCAATACAGAGACAGAGATGTTGTCTGTATGAGAGTTCGAAGCAGAATGAGCTCTCCCTCCTTCCACTGCTCTTATACCAGCCCCTCCCCTCCCTGTTTTTCTTCGAAACCCTAGTGTTTCGAAGCCCTAAGTCATTTTAAAGGGCATATTCCTATATTACTTTTTAAATTTGGTGTTTTCAAAACAATTATAAGTATTTTCTTCTTTTTATGTGAATAAATCATTTTATTAATGCCTAATTAAATGTTAATAAACTATATTTTAACTTTTAAAGTTGTTTTTACTGCTTTGTAAACCCCTATCAAAAATCCTAATTTTTCTTTTTCCTTACAGGTTTACAGAAATTAATTCAATCATACTAAAAAAAGTTTTTTAATTTCTCCTTTTAGGGTTAGGCAAGATTCTAATAAAAACAAAAAAATACCACTGGTTAGGGTTAGAATAGTGAGCAGATTAGGGTTAAGGAGATAAGAAATAAAGCTCCTAAGATACTCATAATTAGGGGTTAGGGGAACATGGTTAGGGTGTGGGATAGGAGCCTGTCTCCGTCCGGAGAGGGTTAGGGTTAGGGTTGTCCGGAGACAGGAAAGGCACCGTCCATCCTGCCATAGGACCGCGGTCCCCGCCCCCTAAATGAAGTACGGGAGGAGCCCCTCCCGTAGCGGACTGTGGTCCAGCCGGAGCCACTCATATTACGCTGATGATAAGGTAAGTATGTAAATAGTTGTGTAATTGTTGTGTATAATGAGATATAAATGTGAATTATGTTTATATATAATGACCAGGTAGGCTTTGTATCATATGTAATAAAAATGAAAGATGAAAGTAAATTTTTAAGAAAAAAACTCAAAAAAAATTTTTTTTAATTATTTTTTAATTTTAATTTTTTTATTTTAATTTTGAAAATTTGAAAAGTCAAATTATAAACAGAAATAGTGTGCCCAGCCGCGACGTTTCGGCCTGACTCAGGCCTTCTTCAGGCGGAAGCACACTGTTGTGGGGGTGGGATATATGGAGGTGTGCTCTCTCTGACGCTCTGAGAGAATGAAGCAAAACCGAGTTATCGAGCTTTTATACCCCGCCCCCTGGTAGCGAACCTGTGTGTTTTTATGTGTTTAATAAATTGAGCCCTGTATTTGCCCAGTGTTTTTTTTTTTCAAAAGGAATATATATTAAAATTCCAATTTCTGGATTTTGATAAATGTTAAACCATTCCAATAGTCTTTTAAACAGAATTGTTTTATACAAAATTAATACAACTTTACATTGGATTTTAAATTAAATTGGATTTTTTTAGATTGAATTGAATTTTTAAATTAAATTTAGATTTTAATTAGAACACCAACTTTTAAACAAAATTGTTTTTTATTCCTAATTGTTCAATTTTAAATAAAATTAGGACTTTAAATAAAAAACTCATTTTTAATAAAATTGCTTTAATGTAAATTTAGAGCCAATTAGGATTAGATGGATAGGTTTAGATACAAAAGTTTGGACCCCACCAAAACAGGCCCGCCCCGCCACCCCCCCACGTCCACCAACCCACCCCCACCCCCCACCCCTGCACATGCACAAGCACCCAAACACCCATACATACACACACCCACAGGCACGGGGTCAATTAGTCACCCAGGTTGGGGTTGGACTAAAATGATTGGGGTTACGAGGATTATAGGCATGGTGGATGAGGCGTATATGAATTAGGGTTAGGGATAGGGTTAGAACACTGAAATGTTTGGACCCCGCCATCCGTAATGGAGGCGGGGTCAATGCACACTCCATCCAGCCCCCGCCAAAACCCAGGCCTGCACCGCCCCCCCACACACACCCACACATACACATATATACATATACATCTATCATTCTACATGTCCACTTGCACCGCCACACGTATCCCAGTCCAAATTTATATATTTTATTATTTTTTATTATGATTTTAGTTTTTATTAGAACCCTCCCTCATACATACCTCACACCCACCTGTCCCCAAGTGCCCGCCCCATACAAAAACACACATATATACACATAACTATACCTTAATACACAGGGTTTAGTGTGAGGGCAGGGTAATAAGTGAGGTTAGGGTTAGAAAAGTGGACATGGGAAGGGTCATAAAAAGAAAAAATAATCTTTTAGGGTTAGGGCTGGGTAGTGACTGGGGTTAGGGTTAGGAAAGTGGACATGGGAACGGTTATAAAAGGAGAATTACTCCTTTAGGGGTAGGGGCCGGGTTATAACTGAGGTTAGGTTTGGGGAAAAGACCATGGGAAGGGTATTAACCACACACTAATTCCAGGTAGCAGAGTGGAAGGACTGGATCATGGGCGGAAGAACATCCTTTCGTTGAGGCCCTGTGGGTGAGTTGTACCCAACTTGTTGATCCAGTCCCTCTCAGCTCTCCTCCTCTGGGTCTCAGTCCAGTGCGGGTTGCACTCAAGCACGGAGGCTTGAACCGATTCCCAGCCGTGGGAGACAAAATGTTGGACCACATGACGGTGAGTATTAAGTTTTTTGGTTATGTTTTGTCTGTGGCCCTGAAACCTCAAATGAATTGTTCTCCCTGTTTCACCCACATATTTCATGCCACACACCTTACACACAATCACATAAACACAATTTTTGGAGGAAACACTGTACCGTGGAGGAATCTTAGAAACCTTTTGTGTTTGGGTGTTATTTATCCAGGTTTGCTGTCTGAAATAGGTGCTCTTAGAGACAGACTTGTCCACCTCACGAGGCTTGACCTTTGACCTGACCAGGTGGTCTCTCAGGTTGGTGTTCTTTCTGAATGCAGCAATGATTCTGTAATAATTCTCAGAGTTATAATTGGTGAAATAAGTCTTAAAATGGTGTTTAATTTTTCCCACCAGGGTTACAGTGGATGGTGAGTAGGTGGTGACGAAGGGAAGAGCAGTTGAGACCTGGATGGGATTGGACTGGAGAAAGGTTTTGAAGCAGGATCTAAGGAAAGTGCGTGAGTACCCTCTTGTGGACAAAGAAAGGTACAGCACCTTAGTGGCATGTTTAAAGTCCTCTGTCTGTGTGCATATTCTGTGGAATCTTAATAACTGGGATTTAACAAGTCCTGCAAATGTGTGCTTTGGGTGAAAACTAGTTTTATATAATAGTGCATGTGTGTCTGTGTCTTTGAAATAAACTTTGATGTCCAATTGATTGTTGTGAGTAAAATTTGGTCCTTTGAATGTTGTTGTGTCTAAAAAGTTGATCGAATTGTTATCTGTTGTGGATTTTAGTTTGATTGAGGGATTGTGGTTATTTAAAATGTCTAAAAATGTGTGAAAATCATCCTGCGAATGGGTCCAGATGCCCCAGATGTCATCAAGGTACCTGTAGTAATGAAGGGGCTTCTTGTCACATTTCTCCAGTGCAGCAGTCTCCCATTCAGCCATAAAAATATCTGCATATGCAGGGGCAAATTTCTTGCCCATGGCTGTGCCTTTTATTTGTAGGAAGTATTGTCCGTCAAATTCAAAATCGTTTCTGGTCAAATTAATCTCTAATAATTGTATTCGTTCTTTGTCTGGTCTTTTTTTGTCATAAAATTTGAAGAATATATTCCGAATTGATTGTATGCCTTCTTGGATGTCAATATTAGTATATAAGCTGTCCACATCAATTGTGAACAGTATGGAATTAGTGGGGATATTAATCTTTTTAACTTTATCGATGAAGTCGTATGTATCTTTAATGTAACTTGAATGTTTGGTGGCCAATGGGTTCAAATAGTAATCTATGAATTCGGCTGACCTATAGGTCTCACTGCTGCAGTCAGACACAATAGGACGCCCGGGGGGAATTTGGAAGGGTTTGCTCCAATTAGCCGGCTCTTTGTGACTTTTGGGCAGTAAGTAGAACTGTCTGGGTCTGGGCTCCGAATCTCCAATCAGATAGTTTCTTTGTTTAGCATTAATGAACTTTTTCTCATATAATTTTTGGAAAATGGGGACAATTTGGGTTAATGTGTCTAAATAGATTGGTTTCTTTAATTTGGAATAATATTTCTCATTTCTCAGTTGCTTGTAACCTTCCCACAAATACTGCTCCGTGTCCATCACCACTACTACGCTGCCTTTGTCGGCTGGTTTAATGATAATATTTTTATTCCATTTAAGTTCTAGGAGGGCCGTGTTCTCTTCTGGGGATAGGTTTGGTCTAATTCGAGGATTTTGGAAAGAATTTTGGAAGTAGGAGAGGTCTAGTTGGATCAGGTGTTTCAGATTTGGGGACAAATTAACATCAGGAGGAGTCCAATTGGATGCAGGAGTAAAAGGTTGTTTGGTTGAGCTTCCTTTGTCTTTGTAATGATCCATAATTTTTAGTCTCCTGTGGTAGTTTTGTAAGTCTAATCTGGTTTGTTGTTTGATATTTTTGTTACTGATCCTGGTGGGAATAAAAGTCAAACCTCTGTTAAGCAGAGTCAGCTGGGGGATTGTCAGTTTGGTGTTTTTAGCTAAAACCATGACATTTTTAAACCCCTCCTGGTAAAACAGGCTATCGGGGACACTCAGTTTACCTGTTTCATCCAGTGGTCAAGCATGCTGCAGGCAGTGGTCTGGGTTGTCGGTCAGGAAAGGGCATGAAATGGAGGGAGAGAAAGGGCGATGTGAGGAGTGCAGATGGAGATGAGAGGAGGGATGGGGGGGATGGGGGGGATGGGGGGGGGGGGGGGTATCAGTCCTACAGGACGTTTACACTTCTTAATCTTAAATCATGTGAAATTCAATATCATCTGCAATATACCTCTATATTACATCATGTTTTATATGTTGTGCAATATTTTAACTAAATTCTTTCACTTTGCAGTATTATTATTAATTTTATTATCAACATTTATTATGTGATGCAATACAACGTCAGTAGGACAGCAAACATTACCATCAATGAAAATTGCCATTATCCGCTTAATTTTGTATTTAATGTATCTTGCTTCTCTACTCATTACACTTACAATTTTATACATACAATACAATGCTGTGCTGTATTCAAGGTCAACACAATAAACTTGTGCTACAGAAAAAAAGGACCAGACTCAGTCAATAATTCCCTATAATCCCTATATAGACCATTGAGCAGTGCTGACCAACATGTCATTGGGGTCATCAGATGGGAACCTCCTTTCATCATTGTTTCATCTAATTTGGCCCAAGACACCTGCAGGAGGCTAGACAGACCACTCCCCTAATGCCAGCCATCACTGCTCCTCACACCACAACAACCATCTTTTTCCACAACCACAAGCTACCCCAGCCTCCCACCAACTGCACACTAGTCATAGCGGGGTGGGGATACAAACCCTGGTTCAGGTAGGGGGTAGATATATTGTAATTCTGGAGATATCTGGCACAGGAATTTCCTTTGGGAGGGTTAGGGGTTAGTTCTATCTTATCTTATAGGGCTGCGACAGTCAAACTGGTGGATAAACTGGGCTGGAATGAAATTCAGTATTGATTATTACTTGGTCATTACTAACCCTATTTTAATGACTACACATTACCTTCATGTGGTGAGGGATCAACAACTTAAACAGAATAATGCAGCAGAACACAGGGTGGTATTTAATTAAAATGTTTTATTAATAAAGTCAAACTGTAAATTTAAATCATGAATACATTTTTTTTTTAAAATTGCAGTCACATGGTTTACACATTCATTTTAAGACATACAATTTTCTGTTAAATTCAGGTCAAATGATTAAGATTATTCTATTACATTTGCAAAAACAATAACACAGATACAAATTTACTATTGGAAACCATTGAATTGCAATAATGTTTGATTACAGAATATTTTGCTCAAAATATTTGTAAAAAAATTTAATACAATATTGTGAAGTGATCAATTTTATATGTTGATGGTCAGACTTACTGTGCTATCAAATACTTCAGAAACCAAAAGATTACATGTATAAATTGGAAATAAGCAAAAAAAAAACTTGAAAAAATAAGATCTTTGAAAAATTCTAATCTTTGGTCTTCATTGTTTCAACTAAGAAAAAAGAATATCTGATTGACTGTAGCACAAAGGTCAGCAGACCATATTAAACTTCAATCCTGGATACAAATGGAAAAGGCTAATTTATTTCAACTCAGTCCGGGCCTATAAATGAAATCCAATTTTAGAACAAACAGGTACTGTATACAGCTACCTTTTGGCTGATCTCCTGAAGCAGCTCCTTTACAGCTGTCTCCAGCTCCACCAGCTGCTCTACTTTCATCTCTAGAGTCCGTTGGTTGTCTTCATATGACTTTTCCAGATCTGAAACAGCGCAAAAAAAAAAGTATTCGACTTTGAACTTCAGATTTATTCCTCCAAAATAGGACACTGATAACATGAAAAAAACAGTTTAACTAAACACTCTGATAGTACTGACATAAACACTGTCATTTTTCAAACTGACTTGTGAAATTCTAAAGTTAACAACGTGTTTTCTGTTTTATTTAACATCCTGGGGGAGGAGCTGGGCAGTATGGTCTCACCTTTAAGCTGCTGCAACTTGTCACTAGTTTGCAGCAGCAGTTCTTTGGCTTCCTTCTGCAGTGACTCCGCCCTCTTCTTAGCATCAGCCACGCCACCTGCCTTATGCTCAATTAACCTTTCTACTGTGCTGTACTTCTGCTTCACCTCTGACTCCAGGTCCTGAAAACATACACAGAATTAGTGAAAACATAAAAATATAAACTATGATAACCACAAATATAAGCTTACCTTCTTGACCTCCTCTGCAATCTTTTCGATGCCTGCAGTATCCTGATTAGTCAATTTGCTGCTCAGAGTGACATTCTCCGCTTTGTCCCTCAGCAGCAGCACATCTTGCTCAAGCCACTGCAGTCTCTGGGTCGCGTTAAACAGCTTTAACTCAGTCTTTGCTGTCTCCGACTCCATCTGAACACAATACGGACATGCAGATGTCACCTTTCTGCCAGCACAATTATCAATCAGATAATCTTTACATTAGGTTGGTGACAGACGGTACTAACGTAAGAGAGCAGGTCATTGGTATTCCTGATGTCAGCTGAAGCCTGCAAGATGACGGTACTGGCGACTGTCTGAGCTCTCTGAGCTTCTTCTAGAGCTTGCTTCACTTTCTCTGCAGAGTCTTTTACGTCATTTGCCTCCTCTCTGGGGATGCAGAAGGACATTTTATCACTCTTATTACAGACAAGGTGTTTGTTTCAGAGCATATATTTCAGAAGACATAAATCCACATACAAAAATCTGAAGATTTTCATTACACAAGAGTCGTTTAAAGGTTAGAAAGATAGATCATTGTTGAATACACTAAATCTAATTGGGGGTCTACCAACATTTTCCAAAGTTTCTCAAACTTAATTGTCTGGGACAGAAGTAGCAGATTATGTGAAGGTATTACAGTCATGGTTAGGGATGGGAATCGAGAACCGGTTCTCAAAGAGAGCTGCCTCCCAGTATTTCGATTCTGTGGAATTTTTAAGCCGCCTGCCTAACGATCCCGTTTATAGGTTCTGCTAAAGTCTGACGCATTTGCGCGATCATGTGCACGCTTTGTATTTTGGCACAGAATGTTGGCAATTACCCAGGCAACGCAGGGCTCTCAGATCTCACGCATTGGGCGGGAAAGTCTCACTTTTCAGTCTTTTGTCATACACACATTGTATTTATCACGCTGAAAATAAATGATACATTTCTCTGGCGTGCCACTATCTCTATGGAAACGGCAGGAAACAAGCACGTCTCCCAGGAGTCTGAGCAGACCAGTCGTTAATAACAGCAACAGTAATAATAATATAACTAGAAAATTTCTGAAGAAATTTTGATGGGTGCCCAGCTGCTGCCCGTCCACACACACACACAGATGAGAGCTGAGAGCTACTAGTTGCCAGTCAAGCATTATATGATCATAATCCAGTCTTAAATATGAGATCCAGGCTTGTTCTGGTGAAATCTGCCTGCTTTAGACACATAAGGCCCGGTTGATCTGTTCAGAATAATGGAGAACATATGAGTGAATGCGCGCTATCGCGCGCATTTGTGTCGTCAGGGGCTGCCATGAAGCTGTTAATCTGTTCAGATTAATGGAAATTTATGAGTGAATGCGCGCTATCGCGCGCATTTGTCTCATCAGGGGCTGGCATGAACCTATTAATCTGTTCAGATTAATGGAAATTTATGAGTTAGTGCGCGCTATCGCGCGCATTTGTGTCGTCAGGGGCTGCCATGAAGCTGTTAATCTGTTCAGATTAATGGAAATTTATGAGTGAATGCGCGCTATCGCGCACATTTGTGTCGTCAGGGGCTGCCATGAAGCTGTTAATCTGTTCAGATTAATGGAAATTTATGAGTGAATGTGCGCTATCGCGCGCATTTGTCTCATCAGGGGCTGGCATGAACCTATTAATCTGTTCAGATTAATGAAAAACATGAGTTAGTGCGCGCTATCGCGCGCATTTGTCTCATCAGGGTCTGGCCTGAACCTATTAATCTGTTCAGATTAATGGAAATTTATGAGTTAGTGCGCGCTATCGCGCGCATTTGTGTCGTCAGGGGCTGCCATGAAGCTGTTAATCTGTTCAGATTAATGGAAATTTATGAGTGAATGCGCGCTATCGCGCGCATTTGTGTCGTCAGGGGCTGCCATGAAGCTGTTAATCTGTTCAGATTAATGGAAATTTATGAGTGGATGCGCGCTATCGCGCGCATTTGTGTCGTCAGGGGCTGCCATGAAGCTGTTAATCTGTTCAGATTAATGGAAATGTATGAGTTAGTGCGCGCTATCGCGCGCATTTGTCTCATCAGGGGCTGGCATGAACCTATTAATCTGTTCAGATTAATGGAAATTTATGAGTTAGTGCGCGCTATCGCGCGCATTTGTGTCGTCAGGGGCTGCCATGAAGCTGTTAATCTGTTCAGATTAATGGAAATTTATGAGTGAATGCGCGCTATCGCGCGCATTTGTGTCGTCAGGGGCTGCCATGAAGCTGTTAATCTGTTCAGATTAATGGAAATTTATGAGTGAATGTGCGCTATCGCGCGCATTTGTCTCATCAGGGTCTGGCATGAACCTATTAATCTGTTCAGATTAATGGAAATTTATGAGTTAGTGCGCGCTATCGCGCGCATTTGTCTCATCAGGGGCTGGCATGAACCTATTAATCTGTTCAGATTAATGAAAAACATGAGTTAGTGCGCGCTATCGCGCGCATTTGTCTCATCAGGGTCTGGCATGAACCTATTAATCTGTTCAGATTAATGGAAATTTATGAGTTAGTGCGCGCTATCGCGCGCATTTGTGTCGTCAGGGGCTGCCATGAAGCTGTTAATCTGTTCAGATTAATGGAAATTTATGAGTGAATGCGCGCTATCGCGCGCATTTGTGTCGTCAGGGGCTGCCATGAAGCTGTTAATCTGTTCAGATTAATGGAAATTTATGAGTGAATGCGCGCTATCGCGCGCATTTGTGTCGTCAGGGGCTGCCATGAAGCTGTTAATCTGTTCAGATTAATGGAAATTTATGAGTGAATGTGCGCTATCGCGCGCATTTGTCTCATCAGGGGCTGGCATGAAGCTGTTAATCTGTTCAGATTAATGCAAATTTATGAGTTAGTGCGTGCTATCGCACGCATTTGTCTCATCAGGGGCTGGCATGAACCTATTAATCTGTTCAGATTAATGAAAAACATGAGTTAGTGCGCGCTATCGCGCGCATTTGTCTCATCAGGGGCTGCCATGAACCTGTTAATATGTTCTGAATAATGGAAAACATGAGTGAACACAGGCTGGCATAAAGCTTTTACAATAGGGCCGCCATGTTGTTTCAAAAGGCCTGAAATGTCTTTTTGAAAGGAGCTGGAGATTTAAGAAAGAAAAGTAGCTGAATGGGATTAGTTGAACATGCTCAAAAAGCTGAATCTAGTGGAAATTTATCAGAAATCAAGTGATTAATAGTTAAAATGGCTTCAGTGTAATATACAGCAGGGAGTGGAAGAGTGATGTCATCAGTGATAGCAATGTTTGTCAACAGCTGCAGCTCTCTCCCTGTATAACCTGCAGAAATTGCATTTTGGATACTATGACCTCCTGTGAGAAAACCGGAAGAGCGAGGAAAATAATTTGAAGACCGTAAGAAGCAGAAGGCTTGGAGGAACGCAGCAATGTAGTTTTTATTTCAATGGATTGAAAAAAATTTAAACGGCAGCAGGTTGAACACAGTTGAACCTGTCTCTGGCGTTCAACCAAATTTACATTGGAGTTAGTGAGAGAAATTGAAAGGTTTCTCTCGCTTCAAGGCTCATAGCTGAAATTCTGTAAATGTGAGCTATTTAGTAGTTGCATCAGCTGAAAGAGGACAAGTGTACCTACATTTTAAGGTATAATTTGTTTGTCTGAGTTAAACAGCATGAAAGTTAGAGCCATTTGTTTGAATATCAGAAAAAGTTAAAATGATCAGTCTGCCACTCTAATCTTCTCATTCATAAAAATCAGGAAGGAGCAAAAATGTTCATGTTTTTTAAACTGTCATATTTCAGAATTGGCTTAATATTTGAAAAAAAGCTGTATAATCACATAATAGCAGAATGTGTTGTGAACATTTTAAAGTTTGAATGATGTCTCTGTGATACCGTATGGCTGAGTTACTGCCCTCTAAAATAGGACAGTTTGGGGCTCGTTGAGTCTGGCCTCCTCATTAGTTGCTGTGGGCAACAGCTGCACGTGCCCACTGCCAAATCTGCACCTCACTTTGTCCCCTTAAAATCATGGGGTTTTCATTTTGAGCAGGAAATCTGGAACAAACGGTCGCTGTTCGAAAAGTAGAAGTCGTATCCGAATAATTCTTTCACCGTGAGTGCCAGAAGGGACGGGGGAAGCCAGCGGTGTCATTTTTATTCTTCTAACCCCCGTGGCTCCTTTATTATGGCAGTTTTAAAATGATTTTTCTGACTGATTTCAGGCCTCGCCCGTTTTATAATGGGATTTAATGTTCCCTCTCTGCGCTCAGAGGGGATTTGTGAGAAATCTGTGAGGCCCAGCTCAATGACAGTCACATTGGGTGAAAGACAACTAAAATACCTACGTTTTGATGTATAATTTATCCAGATCAGGCAGATATTTTGGACGTGAGAGGCATTTGTTTGAAAAATAATTTTTTAAAGATTTTTAGAGTGAGAGGTAGAGTGCAGAGGCACAAAATTTGCTCCTCTGGACACCTAAAACGTAAACTGCTGTTGTGTCAAAGCCGTATAAGCTATTAACAAGCCCTTTACACCAGTTAAAGCTGAGTCTTTCCTGTCACACACAAACTTTGAATGATGTGTGTGTGACCTTGTATGGCTGAGTTCAGAGGCCTCGTTAAGGCCTTCTCCATTCATTTTCCCATTGACAATTTGCCCGCTTTTTCCCATTTATCCGCTATTCCGGTCGAGTAATGAGAGAGAAAAGTAATAGCACACTTCTGCCCATCGGCGCGCACGCAGCCATGTATTTTTTATTTTAGTCGGACCAACGCTGCGGGACGAGTAGCGCGCCGAAAAACGGGCGGAAACGGAAGAATAATAAGTATGAGCAATAGTAATATGTGTGCCCTGCCTATGGCATGGGGCACCCATAATTAATAAAAGACCCCCATTCTTGTGACCACACAATTAACGTATAACTTCCAGGTCCTGTTGATTGTAATAATGTCAGCAACATACTGTTTGAATGATTTACATCTGATATTAACATTTAGTTGACGAGGACTGCAAGAGTGAGGCAGGCTCCCGCATACCTGTAGCTACCCCTATCATCGAGGCATGGAAAAGTAAAATGACAAAGAAAATAGATAAAATGTTGGTGCATTTACTGCAACCAAAATCGGGAAAAGGGTGGAATGCCCTGAGATCCTTCCCAAAGTGGAGGAGTTCAAGTATCTCGGGTCTTGTTCACAGTGAGGGACGAATGGAGCGTGAGATTGACGGCGGATCGGTGCAGCGTCTGCAGTGTTGCTCTGCACCGACCCGTCGTTGTGAAGAAGGAGCTGAGCCAGAAGGCGAAGCTCTCGATTTACTGGTCAATCTACGTTCCCATCCTCACCTTTGGTCACAAGTTGTGGGTAGAGACCGAAAGAACAAGATCGCGAATACAAGCGGCCGAAATGGGTTTCCTCCGCAGGGTGTCTGGGCCTCCCTTAGAGATAGGGTGAGAAGCTCAGTCATCCGGGAGGGGCTCGGAGTAGAACCGCTGCTCCTCCACATTGAGAGGAGTCAGATGAGGTGGCTCGGGTATCTGGTTAGGATGCCCCCTGGACGCCTCCCTGCTGAGGTGTTCTGGGAGGGGTTAGGGCACGTCCCACTGAGGAGACCCCGGGGGAGACCCAGGACACGTTGGAGAGACTAAGTCTCTCGGCTGGCCTGGTAACGCCTCGGGGTCCCTGCGGAAGAGCTGGAGGAAGTGACCGGGGACGTCTGGGTTTCTCTGCTCAAGCAACTGCCCCCGTGACCCGACCGCCAAAGAAGCGGCAGATAATGGATGGATGGGTGCAACCAAAGCCATTTGGACTATATTTGTACTATATATAACTGGATAATAATAGATATGAGAACCAATAAGGAACCGAATCAATAAGCGATATTGATAATGGAATCGGAGTTGCTAAATTCTTAACAATTCCCATACCTAGACTTGGGTTGAGAGCTGCAACTAACCTGGCTTGACGGGCCTGGTCCAGCAGGTTCTCCGCTCTCTGGATGTCTTCAGCACTCTGCTGCAGGATGGTCTCCACATCTCCCAGTTCTACCACCTTCTGTCGAATCTCGTCAGTAAGGTTCTGGAGCTGAGCCGGTGTGGTTGGCATCTGCATATCCAGTACCCGACTAGCTACAAGTTCGATACTCTCCAGGTCTGCAGCATCCTCTGAAACACCACAAACAGGGTCAGAATAAGTTGACCACAAAGAAGGAATGATAGGATACAAGTCTGTCTGAATGCTTGATCGCAACATTCTTGAAAGTCCTCAGCGTCCAGGTTCATTGCACACTGGTGTCAAACGGAAAGGAAGTCATATGATTCTAAACATATGAAGTACCTTATGACCTCATATTCAAACTGCTTTATTAGTTGAACAAAAGGTGAGACTTACGTGTGAGAAAGTCTTTGATCTGTCTTATCAGGCTCCGCAGCTCCTCATTGCTCTGGTGCACTTTCTGTTTGGTTCTGTTGGTTTTCATCAGGACATTTTGAGCATTGAGTTTTGCCTCATCGGCCTGCAGTTTTGCCTCCGACACCTTAGGACAAATATAATTAAGAAAGTTCCTCACAGTTCTCCTATGCCACAATCACAGACTCGGACTCCAGAGACTCACCATTTTGGAGAGTTTCTCCACTTCCTCCATGGCACTGATGATTTCCTCTTCAGACTTTCGAGCCTTCGTGAAAACGCTGATGGCTGTCATAAGTGTGCCATTACACCCTTCTCCCCCACACCTGGCTTTCCCCTCAGAGTCTACACAGCCCAAACCACCACAGGTCAAAGACGAGCATGAGTCCTGACCAGATGAGCGACTCCCACAAGTCTGAATGAATTGGACAGAAAAAAGAAAAAAACTGGGGTAAAATGTGTGATCTCCTTAGCTCATTGAAATACCTGCATTCAGATTCAATGTTCACACTGTGTTGACACATAACACAAATTCTTGCTATAAGGAAGTAAAAATTGATATATATTGATATATATATATACTATAGTATATATAGTTAACAGTATGGGTGGAAATCTCAGTCTCAAAGTTCAGGACAACGACATATCACTAATACTTTGCAGAGTTATTTTTTTTGCTCTGCTGAATTATGTAGTCAGAATTTGAACAGATTAAACACTTTGGGTTAATAGGTTAACACAAGGCAAACTATGCTTTGTTTTGTGGTAACAATGGATTTTCCAGTGTATTGTTGCAGAAGACTCCCAGAACAAAGGGGTGCATGAACAGCTCCTCCTCCACAGTCAGGATCTCCACGTCTCTCTCTTTTGTTTATTTGCTTATTTATAGGTGCTGGATCAGTTCACAAATTGTCAGCTGCATCGTCTCCTCTGATGCATTTTGGAAATGTTGCAGCCAATTTGGATAAACCTTTTGTTTTCCACCATCATCAGTGGGGATAGACCGATTATCGGTGCCGGTTTTCAGCATTTTCACACACGGGATCGGCCATTTTTTCAATCCGACGGCCGATAAGAGATCAATTTCAAACTGGGTTATTTGTCTTTATGAAGTGGATGAAGTGGTCCCAGTAGAGGTGTGTGTAGAATTCCCTCCGTTAGCTCTCCTATAGCTTCAAGTAGCCACATAACAGTAGCTATGTGCTAACAGAGCTATAGCACGCGTTCATTCATTCATTCGTCTTAAAGTATTGGTGAAATGAAGACAGATAATGCCTTATTTAGTGGCTGCATCGTCTCTGTCCCTTTCACTCCGTTATATGTTTATGTTTATATTTATGCATTTAGCAGACGCTTTTATCCAAAGCGACTTACAAATGAAGATATAACAAGCTATATAAAAAGCTACCAATAAACTACATAGAAGGAACCCACCAGTCTGACTCTGCCCATACATACAAGGTTAATTAAGGTTTATTTAGACAGTGAGAACTTCTTGTAAATCCTTACAATTTATGAAATTACGCAACAAAACACTGGACGGAAAAGTGTGCTGGCAAATTTATCCAATATGACTCTGGAGGGATGTACTTGTTGCATTTTAATATTTCACTAATAAACCCACATTTTCAAAGGAAATTATTGGCCCATGTCTTCTGCTTTTGGGTTCTCAAAACCAGTTGCTTAACAGCTTGAAGTATAAGACTTACTGTAGATCTGGACGGTGAGGTTACCATCCTGATAAATGCCACGCATCATAGATACGTTGCCTGCAGTTTGTAAATTGAACAACTGGACAAAGAAATTCTCGCTATTATTGCAGATTTCCAAACCAAGACAATTTCAACAGAAATAAAAAAAGCAAAGGTTTTGCTCTCCCACCTTATGGCTGATCTCTGATAAGTCCAAAGTCTGCAGCTCTCCTGCTAGGTCATCTAGTCTCTGGGCATGTTCAGAGTGCACCCTCAGGAACTCCTCTTTGGTCTCGTTGAGTTTGTCCTCTATGAGTTGACGGAGGACGGCAGAAGTTTCCACTGGGCTGCCAGCATTGATAGTAGAAGCATTGGCTCGAACTTCAGCTGCCTGAGACAGCAGTAAGTACTTAGAGATACTGTCTGTTGCCCCTGGTAAGAGATATTAAACATGAATGATGTGAAAACATATTGGAGATCTGTGAAAACTACATGATGGTACAAAATCAGAATCACAATTACTGTTTAAGTCCCAAGACTATTTTGAAAACTTAGGTCTGAAAAACATCTTCATATTCATAACATAATATCTTACAGATCTCATTCTTCGATATTTTCCGAATACAGCTCTTTGCTCTCAGGCTGCAGGTTTACTTGTAGTTCCCAGAGTTTCTAAAAGCAGAATGGGAGGCAGAGCCTTCAGTTATCAGGCCCCTAAAAGCAGAATGGGAGGCAGAGCCTTCAGTTATCAGGCCCCTAAAAGCAGAATGGGAGGCAGAGCCTTCAGTTATCAGGCCCCTAAAAGCAGAATGGGAGGCAGAGCCTTCAGTTATCAGGCCCCTAAAAGCAGAATGGGAGGCAGAGCCTTCAGTTATCAGGCCCCTAAAAGCAGAATGGGAGGCAGAGCCTTCAGTTATCAGGCCCCTAAAAGCAGAATGGGAGGCAGAGCCTTCAGTTATCAGGCCCCTAAAAGCAGAATGGGAGGCAGAGCCTTCAGTTATCAGGCCCCTAAAAGCAGAATGGGAGGCAGAGCCTTCAGTTATCAGGCCCCTAAAAGCAGAATGGGAGGCAGAGCCTTCAGTTATCAGGCCCCTAAAAGCAGAATGGGAGGCAGGGCCTTCAGTTATCAGGCCCCTAAAAGCAGAATGGGAGGCAGAGCCTTCAGTTATCAGGCCCCTAAAAGCAGAATGGGAGGCAGAGCCTTCAGTTATCAGGCCCCTAAAAGCAGAATGGGAGGCAGAGCCTTCAGTTATCAGGCCCCTAAAAGCAGAATGGGAGGCAGAGCCTTCAGTTATCAGGCCCCTCTCTGTGGAACCAGCTGCCAGTTTGGCTTCAGGAAGCAGACACCCTCTCTACCTTTAAGATCAGGCTGAAACTTTCTTTTCTGATAAAGCTTATAGTTAGGGATGGCTCAGGTGAGCCTGAAACATCCCATAGTTCTGCTGCTACAGGCCCAGCCTGCTGGGGGAGCTCCCATGATGCACCTCTCCTCCCTCTGCTCTCTTTACTCTCCATGAACATATGAAATTATTGTTGTCATTAACTTGTTTCTCTTTCTCAGCAGGTATCCCTGGCCTGTGGCCCTCTGTGCTGTCATGTCAGATCATTAATAAATGGCCAGAAATTTGGTTTATGATATTTATATGTACCTCTTTTCTACATTAGGAGACAAAGACAAAGAAGGATTTGTCAGTAATATGAACGTATCCCACATCGACATTCTGGTTGTAATAATAAAAACTTTATACATTACAGAAGGAAATTCAGTTTCCAGCAGTGTTCAACAACAGAAACTTAAGTTAAAGAGAAATAAATTTAAGTAAAAGGCCGATATATTAACTTTATACCTAAACTAAAGGTAACTTACAAACATTAAAGAGAAAAACTTGAGGGCAATCATATTGAAAAGGAAGAACTTGAGTGAAAAAGGACGAACTTAAGATAGATCACTGAGTACTCGTTTGACATTTGACTGTCCAGTGCAGTGCTGATGATTTAAAAGTCCCGTGCAAACAGTCATGTTTTGTTAGGGTGCTGTGAGTGGTGCAGCCTTATGGTGTTTTTCCCCCTCTTTTCTGTCTTCTCAAACCCCAGCTGGTCGAGGCGGATGGCCACCCTTCCTGGTTCTGGTTCTGCCAGAGGTTTCTTCCTGGTTCTGGTTCTGCCAGAGGTTTCTTCCTGGTTCTGGTTCTGCCAGAGGTTTCTTCCTGTTAAAGGGAGTCGTTCCTTTCCAAAGTCCCTCAGGCTCAGGACGGGAGATTGGACTGAAGACAAGTTTCGGTGCAATCTGTTGGTTTCCTTAGCTAGGATATTATTTTTGAATTGGCTCTGTATGAATTAATTGGATTATTTTTAAATCAATTAATTGGATTTCATTGGATTATGATTACAATGAATTTTATTCCAATTGGCTTGAATTGGACTCTATTATTTAATTGCCTTGAGATGACATTTGTTGTATTTTTTTGGTGCTGTATAAATAAAACTGAATTGAATTGAATCGCAGTGCAGAACTGTGGGTGTAGGAGTTTACGCTTTTACCCGTCGTGGAGTTAAAGAGTCTCATTGGATGGGGGAAGAACGATCTCCTCAGTCTGTCAGTGGAGCAGGGTAGGAACATAACTGCTTGTCTTCTCAGCCAAACCAACCATACACCACAGCATCTACATCCAAACTGAATCTCTATCTCTGGCTCCATCAAAGGTAGCGAAAAACTTGGATGTCATGATTGATGACCAACTAACCTTCAAAGATCTCTGTTGCTCGTTCATGTCGCTTCGCATTGCTAAACATAAGACAGATCAGACCATACCTAACCCAACATGCCACCCAGAGCTATAGTACTCGTTCACTGATTCATGCTTCCTAAAGTATTGGTGAAATAAAGACAGATAATGCTTTATTTACAGGCTGCATCGTCTAAGCCCCATTCACTCCGTTATATGAATATACGCCTATCACGAGTTTTCTAAATATCTTCTGAAGGACGCCGACTTTCACCAAACTGTTCTCGGTGAGTAGATGAACGTATTTCATGCCAGAAATAAGGTCCAGGTTTAAAAATACCGGCGTTCCCCTTTAAGTCTGGATTCCAGCTATTTCTGTCATTGGCAGAAATCCATTTACTCGTATGTCTTTACTCATCCGGTACTGTCGATTGCGAAATGGCTTTTTGCCATCTGATGTGTTTTGTGTTTTTTCCAGCAAGTCAGTCTGCGGCCATTAAACCAGCTGTTTTTCTGCTGCTCAGTGGATAAAAGCGGCAAAGCGAGATACATGTCTGATTACATCATTCCCATATGCAGTTGGACTGAATTGGAAATGACCTGGATGTTAATTTAAGTTGATTAACAAATAAAAATGTATTACGCTGAACTTAGGCCAAAATTAGCAACCATGTTGCCTTTATGGAAGAGACATTTGGGCTATTTAAATCTACCATACATGGTGTTAATATTATCACAGGTCCAGTGTGAGTCTTTAAAAAAAATTAACAAAAACTAACATTTCAAATGTGGAATTACTGAGAAAATAACATCCTTAAATCAATAAGAAATTGATTATTTTGTATATTGGATTCTCAAAGCGACACAGACATTTAACACCAGCAGTAATAAAGATGTGAAGACACCAAAATTCACAGCACCTGAATAGCAGTTACTGTGCAAATAAACCATTAATTACATGGTAACTGGGCTTCTTCCATTCAGCTGATGCAGTCTTACACCGACTTACTCACTCTTAACAATGACATCACACTTACCCACAAGGCCATTTTTAAAGGCTACATATACTTGTAAATGATTTAAATTTGGAAAAACATAAATAACAAAACATAAATTCACTTATATAACCATGAAGTATTCATAACTTATCTATTTTAATAACCCCTTCACCAAACTCCCCCACTCCATTATTTTTACCTCTGATGTCAGAGTTTTTGATGAACTCGACCTGATCCAGCAGCTCCTTCACTGTTCTGTCCAGTTTCTGAGCATCAGATGTTACAGAGTCGAGTTCAGTCTTTGTAGCAGAGTCCTGGTGGTCAATCTGAGCCAAAGTCTGCTCTGTGTGGTTCAAGGTTTGACTCAGGGCTCCCATCAGGTCACTGTGACACAAACAGAGGTCAGTGTTTACATTCACCTGAGCTACATTCACAGTAGATCAAAACTAATCTCACCTGGCCTGTTGCAGCAGGTCTTGGATCTCAGTCAGAGGTTGTGAGGCTGAGTTTTGGTCCAGGATAATTTGGATATCAGCAGCGTTCCTCTGCATGCTGTCAATGGACTTCTTGTAAGGTCCACTGACTCCACTGGCTTTGATGGCATTAATCTTATTGACCAGTCGGTGCGTCTGATTGGTCAGCTGACCTATAATATCATCCCACTGTGAAAAACACTGGTGGCAGCGATGGCAGTCAGGGAAGGTTCCTGAGAAACCACGGGCGCAGACATCACAGCGTGGCCCGGAAACGCCCTCCGTACAGACGCAATGACCACTGAGTTTGTCACACTGCTGCTCTGAGATCCCACGAGGGTCGCAGTCACAAGCTGAAGAGACAAGAACCGGGTCATCAAATCACACATCTAATACTGACACTTCTACCAAGAGTTTTCATCATCATACAAAGCTTCAGTGTCAACTAAAGCACCCAGAACTTTTAGTCCAATGGACTTTTTTTAAATAAAGTCTACGGGCTCTTAGAGACCAAAGCGACAACCAAAACAAGCAGCGACGACAGAGCCCTGCTGTGTCTGTGTTTAGTTAGAGTTCACTCCCCTCAAACACTGACATACACATGCAGATACATCACAGGACTCCTTATTTACAGTAGAAATGGTTTACAGGGTCAGCAGAAAAAAAACAACCTAATTTCTGCTCAGTTAAACATCTGCAGTATCTAACATCCGTTTGTGGTTTGGATTAAAACAGCTGCAGACACAAACTGAAGCAAACTGAGACTTTGCTCTAAACAGGGATGAATCAGAACTATCAAAATGTCACAGAGCTCTGGTCCAGAACCACTAGAAGACAGTTTTAGGAATGAAATTAAGATCACACAGATTTGGTTTTCTGAAAATGTCCCTTTCTGTCTTCACTTTAAGAACTTATTTCCTTCCTCTCGCCCTCTTTCTGAACTGTTGCTTCAGATTTTCCTCTCTTCACCCCCAGCCTAACAGTTTTCAGAACTTCTTATATACCCCCAACAGGGCAGAACTCACTGGGACCTTCAGCTTGCGTCACCCTAACAAAGACCCTCTGTGTATTTGTGGGAATATGTGGAGCGTCACACAGATCTGTGGTCTTGTCTCTATGGTGATAAGACATCTGGATCCTCTATGAACATCTGGATTCAATAAGAGTCACAGCAGATTGCACCAGAAGAGTTTAAATCTTTCCACAATGCAGGCTCTGCTTTTTGCTATCTTTTTTAAATTAATCTGGATTCTAACTTTATTAATAAAAAAAACTGATGTACAACTGACTATTACATCATGAAATGCTGAGTCAAGAACTTTAACAGTGAACCTACCGTGACATTTGACCTCTGGGTCCCCCCAGAACAGCTCTCTGCACTCGCTGCACGTTCTTCCCCCGAAGCCAGGGTGACAGGAACACTGACCGCTGATCTGTGGACAAAAACCTTAACATTCAGTCGTCCTACAGAGAATTCATCCACATAAACACTCAGCACTTATAGCACACACACAATCTCACATATGCACACACCCCCAAACCCTGAGGGAGAATGTGACTCTTGGCTGATTAACAGAACACTCCTCAGTTAAACAGAAGACATTATGAACTGGTAATCACCTCATTGCAGGATGTCCCGTACGAGTGTTTAGGGTCACAGTCGCAGCTCTGACAGCCGGTGTTGCTCGCCATATTCCAGGTGTCAGGTGCACAGCGGTCGCAGTGTTGACCGACAACGTTGGGCAGGCAGTGACACTGACCACTGTGGCGGTCACAGTGACAGTCGAGGGATGGACAGCTGGAGGGGGCGCTGCCCAGCCGATTACACACACATTCTGTGAAAAATATGACGGATCAGGTGTTCCAAACTCAAGATTCAGATCAGGATTTCATGGACTTTAGATTCAAATTTTTATTTTGTCAGTCATATGTTAATATTAATTTATGTTAATTCAGGAATTATCTTTATCAACATTTAGGGTTAGGGTCTGGTCTGCTGGTCCCCATTGGACACCTTTAATTCCTACCGGTCCTGATTTGTTCAGACAGTTTCTCTCCAGTCCTACTGATCTGTACCGGTTTCTTCTGGTCTTTACTCAGCCTACTGGTTCATACTGATCTGTACCGGTTTCTTTTGGTCTATACTCAGCCTACTGGTTCATACTGATCTGTACTGGTCTCTTGTGGTCTTTACTCAGCCTACTGGTCCATACTGATCTGTACCGGTTTCTTCTGGTCTATACTCAGCCTACTGGTTCATACTGATCTGTACCGGTTTCTTCTGGTCTTTACTCAGCCTACTGGTCCATACTGATCTGTACCGGTTTCTTCTGGTCTATACTCAGCCTACTGGTCCACACTGATCTGTACCGGTTTCTTCTGGTCTTTACTCAGCCTACTGGTCCATACTGATCTGTACCGGTTTCTTCTGGTCTATACTCAGCCTACTGGTCCACACTGATCTGTACCGGTCTCTTGTGGTCTTTACTCAGCCTACTGGTCCATACTGATCTGTACCGGTTTCTTCTGGTCTATACTCAGCCTACTGGTTCATACTGATCTGTACCGGTCTCTTGTGGTCTTTACTCAGCCTACTGGTCCATACTGATCTGTACCGGTTTCTTCTGGTCTATACTCAGCCTACTGGTTCATACTGATCTGTACCGGTTTCTTTTGGTCTTTACTCAGCCTACTGGTCCATACTGATCTGTACCGGTTTCTTCTGGTCTATACTCAGCCTACTGGTCCATACTGATCTGTACCGGTTTCTTCTGGTCTATACTCAGCCTACTGGTCCATACTGATCTGTACCGGTTTCTTCTGGTCTATACTCAGCCTACTGGTTCATACTGATCTGTACCGGTTTCTTCTGGTCTATACTCAGCCTACTGGTCCATACTGATCTGTACCGGTTTCTTCTGGTCTATACTCAGCCTACTGGTTCATACTGATCTGTACCGGTTTCTTTTGGTCTTTACTCAGCCTACTGGTTCATACTGACCTGTACTGGTCTCTTGTGGTCTTTACTCAGCCTACTGGTCCATACTGATCTGTACCGGTCTCTTTTGGTCTTTACTCAGCCTACTGGTTCATACTGATCTGTACCGGTCTCTTGTGGTCTATACTCAGCCTACTGGTCCATACTGATCTGTACCGGTCTCTTTTGGTCTTTACTCAGCCTACTGGTTCATACTGATCTGTACTGGTCTCCACTTTATACCTGCTGATCTGTATTTGTCTATGTTAGTCCATAGGTGTCCATAGTAACAAAGTGAAGCTGGTGCACTCACTTCTGCAGTCCTGAAGCAGGGCGTTGCCATAGTAACCCAGCTTACAGCTCTGACAGGCGGTCCCCTCGCTGTGGTACAGGCAGCGCAGACACTCGCCGGTTTTGGAGTCGCAGGACTCAGGATCCAACATGTCGATGTTGTTGTTGCACTGACAGGGATGACACTGCCCCCCTGCCTCGCTGGGATTTCCATAGTAACCAGGTGAACACCCATCACAGCGAGGACCTGGAGAGAACAGGTGATGATGAGGCACAGCATCAGAAACAAAAGCTTTGGTTTCATCTGACTGTTGGACAAACTAATCTGAGCTTTGCCTCATCCCTGCCGAGGAAAACTGAGCTCCTGTTATCTGGGAAGTTCTAACTGATGCAGTTTACGTCAGAAACATGATCAGAAGAGGGAAACCGCATCACACTGAGGACGCAGTCACAGTTTTAGTAAAAGCCGACACCTTTGCAGCTGAGACTAACTTATGTTTTACTAATTATTAGACAGAGCAATTCTAACACTAATCTCCTGCTTTATGCCTCCTGTTTCTGCCTCCATTCTGACTTCCATGAACATTATATGTAATTCAGCATTTACACGTCAACTTTTACTCTTGCAGTGACACCAAGGAAGGCTGATAAATCTTAACTTTTATCTTTTACCGTATTACCGACAGCTGAGTTTCAGACTTTTTACTCTGCCTTTATTGATACAAGGCAATGGTTTATTCTTAAAATAGTTAAACCTGACATCACATCAGTTTTTTCTGACAATGCTGAGTTTGTCGTGTAAACAAGGGAGAAAGTTAGTGGTTCACTTGTCTGTCAGCAGCTGATTTCAGCTTAAATATCTTATTTCCTGCAGCAATAACAGACCTGAAATCTCAACACATTCCTGCCTCAGTGTTTCCATCAACCTAAATTATAGAGCTTCTTCTCCTTAAATTAAAACCTTCATCTCCAGACAGCAGCTGTCATTATCACTTGAGAAAACGTCCTGTTGATGTTCGGGGCTCAGTGAATTAAAACCTGTCTGCATGTGGCATCAAGTTACGTTCTACTTTTCTGCATTTCTGTAGGACCGATTACTGTACCTCGCTCTCTGAGTCATAACCGAACAGACCTGGGTCGGGGTGCTTTCTGGTAAAGTAAATGCAGACATGGATCTGTTGTCTTTGGGAATTCCTTGAATTCTGCTGAGTAACATGCATTTCTTATGTTAACTGGTTTCAAAGATAAGTCCAAATGTTCTGCTTGTTCTCCACATAATGGTGACCCAACGTGATTTAAGTCCCCGGTGACTCAGTCCTCAGACTGAGCCCGAGGCAGCAGAGGTTGGTGGTGAAAGGCGGCAGGTATGTTTTCTTCTAACCATTTAAAGCGGCAGATGTTTGCTGTAGAGGTTCAGTGTGACAGCTTCTGGGGCTCCTTCAAATTAAGAGCACAGGAGAAGGTGGTTGGTTTGCCCTCGTAGCGTCTTACTTTTCAGAGAGCACAGAGGTGCTGAGTCTTTGAAATTAGACTATTAGACTAATTAGAATGCAATTAACACACTTCTCTGCAGCTTCCCACTTGCTGGTACCCCCCCAAAAATTCTATCTGTGCTCCCACACCACCATATAACCGAATTATTAGGCTCACCTGATTATAAAGCGCACCCTCACTTATGGGGTCCATTTCTGTACTGAACCCATACATAAGGCGCACCTGATGATAAGGCGTATGTATGACCTAATGTTCTCTGATTGGTTTATCGCTGCCAGCACGCGTAGTGCATGTATTATGTCCCTGTGTCAGCGGGAAAAGGTCCGACGATCAAGGACAACATCGGTTGTTTTTACACTTATAAACTTATAAACTGCACATCGGTCTGCTTCACCCATCTCAGACTGAAGACTCACTGGGACATGGGCAAAAGCATTAATGATGACACAGTTCAATCGCTGAGTACCAGCTTGATACAATCTTCGCCCCATTCAGAGTGAATGGCTGGGATCCGCCTGACCCTGGATTCACACCGAACAAAGCGAGTGACGGAAGTGGCCAGTTGCCATTCATTTACAATGTACAGAGCGAAGAGGCGTGGCTAAAGTGAACGTGGCGGTGAGCGGCACAAGGGGGAGCGGTGAGTGATGTGGAGGGGGCTTAATGCCCTGATGAATGCTCGGCGCTCCCCACGGTAAATTCAAAATGGCGGCATCCGTGACAGCTTTTTGAACCTTTGAATTGGATTATATGGTACATGGCCGATTTTTGTGAAAATTTAAGGCTTTTAGGTTATATTGGATGTATATAGGAGTTTTATTGGATGATGCGTTTTTTTTTCTTTTATGAAAGCCTTCACTTCACTGTCAGTAATTTATTTATTCTTTTTCACCTTTGTATCCTTTGGTGCAGACACAGATGGTCTGCTGGGAGTCCTCGCTACGGTAACAAGTTCCAGCAAACTGCCGCAGGCTGTCAGGGCCATCGGGACACATACAGGGACGGCAGTGATCACCTGACCCCAGGACTGGGTCTCCATAGTAACCATCCAGACACCTGAATCGAAGTGAGAAATAAGCAGAGAGGTCAAAAAGAAACCTGATCTCTGCAGAGGGAGCATGTGATCAGGTGACCTGGCTTCTGCGGGTCACCTGACTGCCGTATGCTGCACCTGTCACAGCTGTGTCCGGCGGTGTCATCTCTGCAGCCGATGCAGCGGCCCGTGTCGGGGTCGCAGGTGTCCGTGTGGCCATTGCAGGAGCAGGGTCGGCAGGTGGGAAAGCCCCAGTGACCCGGCAGGCAACGATCACACTGCCGCCCGGAAGCCCCGCCCACACAGACACACTGACCGGTCACTTGATTGCAAAATGAACTCTGAGATCCGAGAGAGTCGCACACACATGCTGAAGCACACAGAGTCACTGTTAGATTTCAGAAACCATAAAAGCGCAGTTTTTCTAAATGATCAGACACAGTTTAAAGGTTCTGACCTTTGCAGCCGCTGGGTCCAAACTGATATGTGGCCGGAGCACATCGGTCACAGTTCCTGCCAACAACGTTGGGCCGACACTGACACTGACCCCCACTGGGGTCACACACGGTGCTGAGGGAGCCCTGAGGGTCACACTGGCATTCTGGGAAAAGAAATCCAACACAGGAGATCAACAAGCTGCAGCTTCTCTTTGAGACAGGGATGGTGACAGATTTATAAGCGAGAGGAAAAAACAAGTTCAGTCCTGTTGAGGAAGTCAAGCGGAGATGGAAAAATGAGGGCTGACATCAATGCGGGTTCTACAAAGAGGAAAGACACTGAAACAACCACAAAGATGATCTCAAAAGATGTTCAGCAGCAGAGACTCGTGAAGGGAAAAAAAAGAGTAGAGAAAATACTTGATTTATCTCAAAGGGAAAATATAAGAGGTCGATTGTAGCAGGAAACAATGAAACACAACCCTGAAAGTAAAGGCTGCCTTTAAATTCAGATATTAAACTCCAGTGTTCTGGACCTTGACTAAAAATTTAATCCACTTTATGACCTAACTCCTAACCTAACTCCTCATTCGTGTTTATTAGTCTCAATTCACAATCTCTTTTAAAAAGTTTGTTGGCTTAAGAATCATTTTCATGTTTTTAATGTAGCTTTTCATTCATTTCAATATGTCTGGTGCATTATCCAAGCACTTTGTGTCTGAAATGGACCAGATTAATGAAATAAACTTATTTTATCTAATCCTGTTTGAATTGGATTGAGGATTATTAAACCTTACAAATGAATTCCTTCTTTCTGCTCTAATAAAGCAGGTCAAAGGTTAGGAAACAAGCTCAGACTTTCTTCAGACAGCAGGAACTTTTGAATCATCTTTTCCTCAGGTTTCTGTCATCTCCCTGAAGCACTGAGCTCACAGGGTCACAAACATCAGTGTTGCATCTGATAAATAAAGACTGACAGCGTGGGATTACTGAGGGGAGTGACGAGGTTTAAGGTGGAATGGTGTACCTTTGGCTCCCTGGTGCAACATGGCAGAGATGCTGAAGATGAAGTTTCTGCAGATGTCCGTCACAGGTGTCTTGATGACACTCTGGCTGTTCTCCAGACACCGATATCGCTCAAATGTTTCCCATACATTGTTCCCACCGGGGTCCCTCCCAGAGAATATCTCCAGGTTTTTACAGTGTGGCATCAACACAATCTGAGGGCAGAAAATCATGTTTAAAAACATTTCTTTTCTCATGTGTCGATGCATGAAATCTGCAGGGTATCCTTTTAACTTATCTCCACTGGTTTTTATTTCTTTCTATTTTACATATTTTTAATGCTTTTTCTGCTCTCTGCTGCAATGCTTTTATTTCATGTAAAGCACTTTGAATGGTTCTGTATATGAAATGTTCTACAAATAAATTTGACTTTGAGAACATTTGATCATTTGATGAATGAAGAAAGTGAGATAGTGAGGTGTTTGGGTTTTAAACATTTAGTGAGTTTCAGGAGACCTTTAAATGACGTTAGAGCTGTTGACGTCATATGAAGGTCTCAGAGGTGTATAATCTAGAATCTCCAACCCCCTGTGGATTCATCATTACATCCCCATGAAAGCTTTGAACTCTCCACTCTGCTCTCTTACTTCTGAGAGACCAGAGGATCTGTGATTCTGTCCATTAGAACTAAAACTGCAGACAACCCTTCAGTTCCTCACAGCGGACCTGAGTGTATCCTCAGTGTTCGTGTTCCTCACCGAGTCGATGAGTGTGTACGGAGACTGGACGTCACTGAGGGCCGAGTACAGCGGCAGACTGAGGCGGACTGTGTAGTTGAGACCAGATTCAAAACACACCGGCCGGGGAAGAACCACATACCTGTAAAGACAGAGTCCCCTCCATTTAGAGATGATGCCTCATCTTTCCCTGACATGAACACTGAGCCAAACACAACCAGCCTGTGACTCCATAAGAGCCTCGGAGTCGGTAGGATACACGCCTGATCAACTGATCCCAGACCTGCTTTAGTACCATTTAGGGTTTCTGAATATGCTGTGATACCTTAAGGAGGTAGAAACGGTTAACAAGTAACAGCCATTCCAATTTAAAGTATTTCATTCATACAGGTGTGATCGGTTTATTTTACACTGGTGCTTGAAGCCTTTGGTTCTAATGAAACATTCAAATACAGAATATAAACGATGTCACACCGAGTAGGAAGATGCTTTAACACATTTTTAGGAACCAGTGCTGACTGCTGACCGTGAGCCGGGTTGAAGTGAGATCATCTGGTTGTCGTCGTCAGGCACCGTGTTGACACAGCGACTGTCAGCTCTGATTGGTCCAGGCCTCATCACAGTAATCAGAACCTCTTCCCATTGGTCAGGCAACTGCAGAACCAACAAGCACCGCAGAGGTTTTATGCTTTCCACTTTAAGAGGATACACAGCACTGAGGCAGGAAGGACGTCTCCCTTGTTTCAAATGTCAGTAGTGTCACAGTGTACTGGTTCTGGATTTGCTGCTTTATGTGTCCTGAGAGGACTCTGGTCCAGCCACGCTATGCTCATAGATGGGGCTACATTGGTAGATGGTGTCCTACCTGAGGCTCATAGCGGATGAGGATGTCATACTCCATGGAATGAGGAATATCATCTATGGTGAACTCCAGGAAGGCCCCCTCTGGAACATTTACTAGGCCAACACCTGTCCAGGTGGGAGTACGATCCTGAGGGTGAGGCCTCGGGACCAGAACCACTCCCTACAATAACACCAGATCACACCATGACAATCAAACAAAGACAAGAAACCTCTGTGTACACACAGAAAGAAATGTTGCTCATGTCCAGAAATCACCGTAAGAAGCCGGCGGCTTTTTGGGACTAATTCTGCTTTTAAAGGAGAAATGTGCATATTAACCATCTGTAAACCAATTTAGTGAATTTCTGAATCATCTGTCAGTGACAGATTTACCAGGTACACTATAAACCACCTCATGCTCAAAAAACAAAACCCAGCTCAGGTTCAGATCAGTACGGCTGCTTCTCCATCATGAAGCCCCCTAGAAAAATAAATAGTGCTGCATTAAAGTGGTCTGAAACTCATCAGCAGCTATCACTGAACACTATACAGTTAGTGAATGAAGGAAAATTCAGCCGAAATCCCGATGAAAGCTACAGCCAGCGGGTTTGTGCAGGTCACAGGGTTAAAATCAGGAGTATTTTAATCTGTTAGAACAAACTATCTGTGCTGAACCTGGAAGGAATCATTGGGAACATCAATAAACTGATCTGCTCTGAAAAGAAGAAGAGATTCTTACTTTGTGTTTTCAACAGATCTTCTGATTTAGATTTTTGTTCATTTGGCAGACTATACTTTGCTTCAAATTAACTCAGCCAATATCAAACCAGAGTCCTTGTTGTTCACCCTGTAACCGCTTGTGTTTTCACACACATCCCAGTTTGGCTCAGAGCCATTTCTGCTTCGTACTGACCAAGGATCCTCGGTCAGAGTGACTTCAGATAAGGTAAAGAACAGAAAATGATGGGGAGTCATCAATAAATCTGGAATAAATGTACACATCCTTTCTAACAGATTCAGTGACAGGTGTGTTTTTAGCCACACACAAATGGTTTCAAAAGCTATAAACAGTGAGTATTGATTATTTTTGGGGATTCCCAGCATGTTGCCTTGGTTACAGTCTGTAAAATATCTGTGGTTGGTGTTAAAACAGTGACTCACAGGTCCAAATGTGGCATCTTCAGCCTCGTAGGTGTAGTGATCCAGAGAAATGAAGTAGAATCCAGACTGGACCTGATCACAGCGGCGCCCGAACATGTGATCTTTGCACACACACTGACCGCTCACCGGATCACACCTGTCAAACAAAAAGGAAGCAAAGTGACACTGAGAAACTGAAGAAAAGATTCTGAGAAACGGATGACAAACAACAAGCTGGATGATGATTCATTCATTCATTTAAATTCAGTTTTCAGCTTTTGTTCTCCATTAAAAACTGTAGAATCTCTTTATTTCACCAAATGTGAACATAAGAGGGATTTGTCACTGTTGATCTGTCCGGCGTGACTCCGCCTCTCACCCGATGACCGCTGGGATAGGCTCCACCCCCCCGCGACCCAACCGAGGAATTAAGCGGGTATAGAAAATGGATGGATGGATGGGATTAAAATGAGCTGGATTACACTTTCATTGAATTGAACTGCATCTTTAAAGTGTCTTCTGTGGACATTTCTGATTGGTTGAGTGTTGCCAGCAAATTATTTCCTCCCGTCTGTCTCAGTTAATTCACATTTATCATCCACAGCATCTCATAAAATCTGAAAAGCTGGTAACTTGTGCTGCAGGAATAGTTGTTACTGTCTGTAAAATAAAAGGTACAAACTCGGACATTCAGAATGAAAGAGGGAGTTAAATCAGAACAATAAAGCCTTCATTTCTGATGGCTGAAGAGCAGCTATGCTTTAGGAAATACCGCTTCTTCCTTTTTCCTGCCAGCTCAGTGTGGAGAGTACAGGACTGAAGCAGAGCAGGACTGAAGCAGAGCAGGACTGAAGCAGAGCAGGACTGAAGCAGAGCAGGACTGAAGCAGAGCAGGACTGAAGCAGAGCAGGACTGAAGCAGACCTATCTGATCTACCCCAGGCTCAATCATGTCTCATTTTCTATGTGCTGGTTCTAAAAAAGTTCTGCTCTGATGGGTTTTATAAAACAGGAGTTGATTTTCAAAAAGCTCTTTCAAATTGCAGCTGAATTGTGTAAATTTGTGCTCATTTCCAGTCCAAGATTCCCTTCAAGCCCTCATTAAATCTATGTGCTTGTGTCTGATAATACATGAAGGAAAACAATCTTCATATTTCAATAACGCAGAAGATGCAGTTCGTTTGGTATGAACTCACCGGTTGTGCGCAGCTCCTCCAACATCACAGTCACATGCTCTGCAGCCGTCCATGTCATTACTCAGACCCCAGTGTTCAGGCTGCAAACACAAACACACGTTTGCTTAGTTTCAGGACCTCCCAGCTCGTTTCTGTCTGACTCCCAGCTGTGAGAGGAAGCCGTTCAGACTTTCAATAAACTGCCATTAAACACCCCCCCGTGTTCACAGCTGTTGAGTAGAGGCACCGTTTAACATGTGAGGGTGAACTCATCTCTTTATGCTGTCTTTGGGTTTGATTCCTGCCCAAAGCTGTCTGTCTGATCATGGCTTCTGAGTAAGTTTGCAGTAATGAAGGGATTTTACGGGGTTTTCTCACCACACACTGGTCACAGTTATGTCCCATCACTAGACGCTTACAGAAGCAACTTCCTGATTGGCTGTCACAGGGGTTTCCTCCAGAAGCTGTTCCCAGAGGGCTGCAGGTACACGCTGCAGCCACAGAAACACACATGAACGTCAATATATGAGAGATTTTATTCATCTGCTCAGTCAGGTGCTGCGTTAGCTCAAAGCTGTGCACAGATGGGTCGGCTTCACTTTTCTAAGAAGATCTAAAAACTTTAAATCTTAATAAAATTATGACTTTTATTAAAAACTGTTGTTTGTATTTGGACAAATGAAAACACTCTTAACTTAGCAGGTTGTCCATAATAAAGTGCTTCCTGAGGACTGATCAGTAATGTGTCTGCAGCCCAGAGCAGTACTTTTTAGTTTCCTCTTCAACAGTGAGACTCCATCACCTGACTGACTCCAGCATTTCTCTTCTTTACACAGAAGCTGTCAGGCTGTTATTGGCTGGTATAGATGTCTCCTACCTTTGCAGCCTTCAGGCTCCCCGCTGAGCTCGTAATGCCCCGCTTTGCAGCGCTCACAGCGTTCTCCCTCTACGTTGACTTTACAGCGGCACTGACCAGCGATCAGACCAGCTCCAACATCCGTCATCCGGTCACAGATTCCTCCGTTCAGGGAGCCCAGAGGGTCACAGTCACAGGCTGCAGACACACATAGATCAGAGTCATCAGGAAGCAGTTTATCATCGACAGCCTCAGACACAAAACAGAGATTCCAGTAATAATACTACCTGATATTATAGAGATTCTACTAAAGACTAAAAGTGACTAAAAGAGTTTCACAAAAGCAACACTTGGAGAGCAGAACCAATAAAATCCTGCCTTCTGTTTGCAGGAGGAGAGAAGGTGATGTGAAAAGTTAACTGTTGTTCAGAGGATGAATCAAAGCAGCATCAAGATCAGATCAAGCATGTTTAGACTACCCACAATGCCCTGTTCTGTGACTACACTGGAAGCTGCTGGGTGTTGCTAACTGTAAACCTGGTGGTTATGGGGTGAATAAAGTTGATTTGATCCTCTAAGAAGCAGGTGTGAGCCTAAAGAAACCACAGACTCAGATCAAAGCATTCCTCCTTGTTCAGTCTCACCTTCAGCCTCTAATCTTCTGTCTGCTGCTCACCTCAGTCTGTCCATCTGCTCTGACGCTTGTGATTATCAAACATCACTTTCTACAACACTCGGATGCATTCATTTGACTTTCTAAGAAAACTCTCTTGTAGTTTTGTAGTAATGATCAGAAGAGCAGATACTTTCCCACCGGGATGGTTTGAGGGACTCGGTTCGATTGGGTGGGAAATGCAGAAATCTTTACACCTTCATTTGGATAGGCTTATTTTCACACAGCAGCTGCTTGTTTGGGAACTATCGGCTGAAATAAGCACCGAGCAGTAAGGAGAAAAGCATGAGGAAGAAGAAAACTCTGCTCATTGATTGGCTAGGACCGAAAACGGAAATCCCTTCAGCGGCTTCTTCACAAAGTCAAAGTTATTTGTTTGTCACATTTCATGTCCAAAACTATTCAAAGTGCTTTACATAAATAAAAGCATTAAAATATGTAAAATATTATAAATAAAAACAAGCAACAGTGTAGATTTCATGCTTAGACACATGAGAACAGAACTGTTTTTAACCTGGATTTAAAAATGTCTCCATTTGGTGACAGTTTAATCTCTGGGTTAACCTAACCTAAACCTAAATCTAACCCTAAACCTAAACCTAAACCTAAACCTAACTCTAACCCTATCTCTGGCAGTTTGTTCCTCTTGTTTGCAGCATAGCAGCTAAATGCTGCTTCTCCAGGTTTAGTCTGGACTCTGGACTGGACCAGCTGACCTGAGTCCTTGGATCTAAGAGCTCTGCTGGGTTTATATTCTCTGCAGATGTATTTTGGGCCTAAACCGTTCTGGGATTTGTAAACCAGTCCTCAGGACTCCATGTGTGCCCACGAGACTTTCTTTGTTTACTTCTTCTTCAGTTTCACACTTTCTGGTTGGTGAAATGATCCCAAATCAACAGCTTTTACTCTGAAACATGCACCAACATGGGGCCTCTGTTAGTGAATTACAAAGAAAAAACAGCAGTGTGTTAATGAGGATGTTTTTTTATGAATAAGAAGGTGACCTGAAGAAGAAGATTTGAACTTGTAGTATTTACTCTGAAAAAAGCCTCAGAAACATGAGGACAGGTAGTTTAACCCGAGTGAAGTGTGTCCAGGTGAAACTCACGCTGACAGATGCTGGGGTCTCTGATGTCTCTCTCTGGATGCTGGTAGAAAAATGGCTGACACTGCTCACAGTTGTGTCCGGCTGTGTTATGCTGACAGTCATCACAAACTCCTCCCGTATGGTTTCCTGATGCCACGAACACGGCCATGTCGAAGTGACACGAGTCCGAGTGCTGGTTACAGTTACACTCTGAAAAAGGAAGATTCAGGTAACTGAATGATCTCAGATCTAATCTCCTGCTGTGCACATCTTATTTTTGTGTAAAACATGTCTGATCCATATGAAGGACTTAGTGACGGTGGTCCTCAGCGCTCTGGTTCCCTCTTCAAGCTTCACTTCCTTTACATCGTTATACTGAAGAAGCTCTTCTGTGTTTATCACTGAACCCTCAGGATCAGCTACTTAATCATCAGGCTTGTCTGGGAGATGTCAAGGCCTATAAATAAAAAAATACTAATTGAATGGCCCCTAATTTATTATTTCAGACCAAACTGAGGTTGTCGAGTTTAGCCCTAAAAACCTGATCCGACATTCCCTGAGCAAGCAAATACTCCAGATTTGTCCTTAAGTTTTGGCATCCAGAGCTGTAAAAGAGACTGTAAAAGCCACAAAATGTAATGAAAATGATTAAATCTAAAATAGAAATATAGTTAATCAAATAAATGCACAAAATAAGAAAGAAAACGTATCAGGAGCGTATCCCAGCTGTCATTGGGTGAGAGGCAGGGGTCACCAGGACAACAACCAGCCAATCACAGGGCCACACAGACACAAACCACCACACACATTTAGAGCCACCAGTTAACAGAACAGCATGTTTTTGGGTGGTGGGTTAGGGTTAGGGTACCCTAACATGCAAAGTCCACACAGAAAGAACCAGTCAGGATCAGAACCGGTCAGGATCAGAACTGGTCAGGATCAGAACCGGTCAGGATCAGAACCAGTCAGGATCAGAACCAGGAACCTCCTGCTGTGAGGAGACGGTGCTGAGAACTGTTTGTTTTTATTTGTTTTATTTCATTTGGGATTCATCTATAACAATAATTTAGACTGAAGAAATACAGTTTCCTTTCAGGAATGAAGGAAACACTCGTCCACAGGGTTTACCTGGGACTGATTTCATTAAACTCATCATCCTATTAATTCACTTCTTAATCCAATAAATTTAGAAAAACAATAGAGGTAAATAATTCTGTATCATAATCTCTCCGTATTCATGTCCCAAAGCATTTAATGCTTTCATTCTACATGCCTGTGTGCATCTCTTCTTCAGGATGCAAATAAAGGAGAATAAAATAAACCCTTTCAGAGTGTTTTGTGCTAAACTGGCCCAGAGGTCAGAAATCCTGCTTCACAGAAACAGGAAGCAGCAAAGACTGCACTTCCTGTTGTTAGTTCAATATGTGAAAACTTCTCTTCATTTAGTCTCTAAATAATTTGCTTAAAGTAAAGTTTATTTTTATAGAAACGGATTTTAAAAAAAAGCTACACTAATTATACATTTATTTAAAATTTTATGCATTTATCTTTTTCAGCATCAATTGGAACAATTTATCTCAAGTCTGTGTTTATTCTTAATTTTGGTAATTTTGGCTCATTTCAGTACATTAGTTGTATTTAACATGCTAATTTTGGTCCTCTGTATAAAAAAGTAGTTGTAAAAATGTTGTATTTATATAAATATGTTTATGTTTTTATGCATTTATCAGACGCTTTTATCCAAAGAGACTTACAGATATGCAGATAGGGTGGGGGGGTCTTGCCTAAGGACCCCTACTGGAGACACTACCTTTCATGCAGGGGATTTGAACCCAGATCTCCTACATGAAAGGTGGGTTAACCACTACACTATCCAGTCAAATACATCACAGCTAAATGCAAAAAGTCTTTGTGCTTATTTCTTTCATCATTATCTATTCATCTGTGCCCTACTCTGAGGACTTTAGTCCACCAACATGTTGAAGCTGGTTGAGCGGTTTGTACGGAGCAGTAAAATGACCGCTGTGAACTCACTCTTGCAGGCGTTGGTGTTGCGGCCCTCTGCTGGTCTCCAGGGGAGGTCATGGTAGAAATCCTGACACTCCTCACAGTTTAGGCCTTTGGTGTTGTGGTTACACATGCAGTGACCATGAACCTGAGACGCAGACAGAATCTCCCTCATGAAACTGAACAGTCAATGCTTATTTACATGGTTTTACTCGGGATTTGTCTTTAACTTCCACACAGAGAAAAAAGGAAAAGTGTTTCTTTGCATCTTTTTGATTTCCTTGGAGCAATAATAATCAGAAACAATCTTTATTCTTTGGGGTGGTGATGTCAGAACACATTCCTTCTTCTAGCTTTGCATTCCTAAACCAGGTTTTAGAGATGGTTCACTAATGTTTGATAAGAACAGATAACAGTTTGAGCTCCACCAGAAGTTGTCCAACAGCCCCCAGGACTCACCATGCCCTCCCTGGTCTGTCCGGTACCTTCGACCGGGGCGCACTCGGAGGCGTGGCCGTAGCAGAAGCAGTTTCCTCGCACCACCATGTCGTAGATGGCGTAGTAGTACTTTTCTTCGATCTCCACACGAGAGTCCAGCAGGTTGTCTCCCAGCGTGTGGAGTTTGGTGAACTTCACCCGCAGGTTTGTGATCTTCAACAGACCTGAACAAAGAGTCAGTAACAGCACAAAGACCGATCAATGGTTCCGCCGTGGTTTGGACTGCGGTCACATGAGCTCACATGATGACACATACTTTGAATTCTGGGGCTGTACGGGTCATCGATCCGAAACACTGGATCCAAAACTCTGTAAATAACCTGAAAAGAAGGAACATTTCACCAAGCTGCAAATATGGCATCATGCTGACATCACAGCGGCATCTGGGCAGCTGTTACAGCCTCATGTACTATCACCACCCTAAACTTCCAATATTCAGATGAAATGTAAACAGTTTGTATTCCACTCTGTGTTTAATGTAATGTGAAATTAGTTAAGTTAATGAGTTAAAGTCGAGAACTATAATTCTGTCCAACTCTTCTCAGCAACAGTACCTCTCCTTCAGTGGACGGCTCAATGTCAGAGTAACGGGAGTCACAGATGACATCATCGACCTTCCTCATTGGACCCTGGGAGACGGAGGGGAAGGACGTCTCACAGTCGTAGGCGAAGTAACGATAAACCTGCCACGTCTTTCCGAAGTCTGCCGATCGCTCAATCACCATGGCAGCAGGTCGAAATGTCTGACAGAAGAAAGCAAAGTTTAACAGCAGCTGTCAGGAATGGTGTCGAGGGAGGCCCCGCAGGAACATATTTATAAGGAAAACTGAGCCGGATTACAGAAACTTAACCTCAAACCTGAAAACTAACAAAACAAAACATGAGTTGAACTATGAAACTATGTAGTGCAGCAAATGTAAAGGGTTCAGTTCTGGTCCTGATAAGGACTCACAGAGAGTTCAAAATCAGCTGCAGCAGTAAACTTCTCCTCAGAGATGTCATGCCCTGGGCGAACCGATTACTGACATTTTGAATCTGAGGATTATTTCAGAATCATCAGTAAATGACTGCAGCGTGTCGACGACTCACCTTAAAAGTCATGATGAGATGCGTGAAGTGAAACTCTGCCTCAAGGTTCAGCTGGATGGTGACATTCTCCAGACCTGCAGACAGCAGAACCCCGTTAACCACACTGATAATATAAAATCAGAACATCCAGCGTCAGTATATATAACGCAGCTTTACAAAGAACAAAGAGGTAGTTACATCAACGAGAATGGGAGGCAGAGCCTTCAGTTATCAGGCCCCTAAAAGCAGAATGGGAGGCAGAGCCTTCAGTTATCAGGCCCCTAAAAGCAGAATGGGAGGCAGAGCCTTCAGTTATCAGGCCCCTAAAAGCAGAATGGGAGGCAGAGCCTTCAGTTATCAGGCCCCTAAAAGCAGAATGGGAGGCAGAGCCTTCAGTTATCAGGCCCCTAAAAGCAGAATGGGAGGCAGAGCCTTCAGTTATCAGGCCCCTAAAAGCAGAATGGGAGGCAGAGCCGTCAGTTATCAGGCCCCTAAAAGCAGAATGGGAGGCAGAGCCTTCAGTTATCAGGCCCCTAAAAGCAGAATGGGAGGCAGAGCCTTCAGTTATCAGGCCCCTAAAAGCAGAATGGGAGGCAGAGCCTTCAGTTATCAGGCCCCTAAAAGCAGAATGGGAGGCAGAGCCTTCAGTTATCAGGCCCCTAAAAGCAGAATGGGAGGCAGAGCCTTCAGTTATCAGGCCCCTAAAAGCAGAATGGGAGGCAGAGCCTTCAGTTATCAGGCCCCTAAAAGCAGAATGGGAGGCAGAGCCTTCAGTTATCAGGCCCCTAAAAGCAGAATGGGAGACAGAGCCTTCAGTTATCAGGCCCCTAAAAGCAGAATGGGAGGCAGAGCCTTCAGTTATCAGGCCCCTAAAAGCAGAATGGGAGGCAGAGCCTTCAGTTATCAGGCCCCTAAAAGCAGAATGGGAGGCAGAGCCTTCAGTTATCAGGCCCCTAAAAGCAGAATGGGAGGCAGAGCCTTCAGTTATCAGGCCCCTAAAAGCAGAATGGGAGGCAGAGCCTTCAGTTATCAGGCCCCTAAAAGCAGAATGGGAGGCAGAGCCTTCAGTTATCAGGCCCCTAAAAGCAGAATGGGAGGCAGAGCCTTCAGTTATCAGGCCCCTAAAAGCAGAATGGGAGGCAGAGCCTTCAGTTATCAGGCCCCTAAAAGCAGAATGGGAGGCAGAGCCTTCAGTTATCAGGCCCCTAAAAGCAGAATGGGAGGCAGAGCCTTCAGTTATCAGGCCCCTAAAAGCAGAATGGGAGGCAGAGCCTTCAGTTATCAGGCCCCTAAAAGCAGAATGGGAGGCAGAGCCTTCAGTTATTAGGCCCCTAAAAGCAGAATGGGAGGCAGAGCCTTCAGTTATCAGGCCCCTAAAAGCAGAATGGGAGGCAGAGCCTTCAGTTATCAGGCCCCTAAAAGCAGAATGGGAGGCAGAGCCTTCAGTTATCAGGCCCCTCTCTGTGGAACCAGCTGCCAGTTTGGCTTCAGGAAGCAGACACCCTCTCTACCTTTAAGATCAGGCTGAAACTTTCCTTTCTGATAAAGCTTATAGTTAGGGATGGCTCAGGTGAGCCTGAAACATCCCATAGTTCTGCTGCTATAGGCCCAGCCTGCTGGGGGAGCTCCCATGATGCACCTCTCCTCCCTCCATGTACAGATGACATCATTGCTGTCATTAACTTGTGTTTCTCTCTCTCAGCAGGTGTCTCTGGCCTGGTGTTACGCTGCTTGTTGTCCCCTCTTTCCTGTCCTCTCAGCCCCAGCTGGTCCAGGCAGATGGACCCTTCCTGGTTCTGGTTCTGATGGAGGTTTCTTCCTGTTAAAAGGGAGTTTTTCTCTCCACAGTCGCCTCGTGCAGCTCAGGACGGAGAATTGGATCAGAGAGACGTTTCAGAGCAATCTGTTGGTTTCCTTAGCTAGGAAATTGATTTTGAATTGGACTAATTTGGAATTTAATTAATTGGATTTGATTGGATTATGATTACAATGAATTGGACTCTACATGGCTTGAGGTGACATTTGTTGCGATTTGGCGCTTTATAAATAAATTTAGTTGAATTTAATAGAATTTTTATTCTGATTATCTTCTTTGTAATTAAAGAGATCTGTGAGTACTAAAATAACCAATAATGGGTTTATAGAAATGTTTTCATTAACAGATGGAACTCAGTATCAATGTTAAACTAAAGTTAAGAACCGTATTTATGAATCGAATCATACGGAACCACACAGTTCTGTATAAAATTAACCATCTGTCTCAGTGTCCAACCTCATCTGTCATAGAGGACAGTTTCCCCAAAGCTCTTCAATCATCTTTAACATGTAGAAGAGTCAGATTTTACAGCTGTTGCTTTGATTTACAGGTTGACAGCGTTGGCATGAACTGTTATGGTGATATGACACGTAAATGTTGTCACACCTTTAAATAATCTAAAGAATGTGCTGGATCTTTGGAGCCGTTTGGGTTTGGCCCAGAATTGGATGTTACCATTAGTGATGAGCTTTAGTTCTTGTTTCACCTGCTGGTGGAAAACATGGGACAGATTTCTCATCACATCAAACATAGTTTGACATAAACAAACTCATATCAAACGTGGTTAAGACAAAAAAAACATAGAATCAGAGCAATCCTTTGTAGCATGTTAATCTTCATCATTCTGAGTATTCCAGCAATGTAGATGGACTTGTTAGCCACCCTCAGATATGACGCTATGCAAAGATTGACTGCTGACTGGTTGAAAGTTACCTTGAATCAAGAGGGCCGACAATAGTTCATCACAAAGAGGAAGAGGGAAAGAACTCAGGCAGATTAAGCATTTAGTTTCACTCCATCACAGAGCAGATCTTTATCCACAGCAAAAAAAACCTGAGAGTTACGTGTTTCTCAGGCTGACTAAGTGGGAGCAGATAGAAGCTGAGCGACTGTTCAGGACATCTTAATGTGATGAACTGTCTGCAGACCTCTGGTGGTCGGATGGAACCAGCAACAGTCCTGAGCTTAAACTTCTTACCGTTCTCAGACTGCCACCAGGTCTTCAGTCTGTTCGGACCGAATGTGGTGACGACGTTCTCGATACGATGACCGTTGGTCTGATTGGCCAGTTCATCGTATGCTGCTGCCGAGTCGCATGTGAAGCACTTCTTCTCCTCCTGATCAATGAGACAGAAAAGGGGGGAGGTAAGGAGTCAACAGGGAGCTGAATTCCTCAGATTCCTCCCTGCAGCTGGTCAGAGAAGATAAAAGGCCACATAGTTTAGCAGCCTATCAAACCCTCTGTAATGATCAGTTTCAGATCGATTTTCCAGCTCTGAACAGAAACCTCAGCTGATCAACTTTCATCATTCAGCTACACTTCAGCAAACTTTTTGTGCTTTGAAATTCATGATGTTCTCAAATGAGACCGAAGCCCCTGAATCTTCCTCCCATCATCATTATTCAGGGCCATGAGGCTGGGTCAGTATACAACACAAATACTCAGGGATCCTAATGAAAGAGCCTCTTTAAAACCTCATATTCAGCGTTTATCTAAAAAAAAAGAAGAAAGAGTTAAAAACGTTTTTCTTTTAGAATCAAGTCTTGCTGCTCTCTCTGTAGCAGATTATGGTGACGTAACCGAGGTTAACTAACCACAGCTGCCATCAGAACCTGAACTGGACCGGTATCAGCAGGTTCGGACATTAGAGCAGGTGCTCAACACTGCCACCATCAGGTCACACTGAGAACTACAACACTGATATGGCAACTTTTACAGAGCGAAGGTGTTGTTCTGAATGTTTTAACTGCAGAGTCCCACAGCTTCTTCACACAGACAGAACCAATTACACGCACCCAAAGTATGTGAACCACCAACATACCAAGCTATGTTTTATGTTCTTATTCCCCTCAAACATGAAACCAATGGGAACAGTCTGAACTGAAAACGCCTCAAAGTGAATCACTATCTGATTGGATTAAATATATCGGGCCTTTGACCTACAAAGCTGTTGGTGTTTCGTCTACAGAAACATCTGGATAAACATCTGTCTGCGGTCAGAGCTCAATATTTCCTTATAGGCAGATCATTTTACACAGGAAATGCTGCAGACTGTAACACACACACAAAGTTTAACTAAACACACTGAGTGGCTTCAGAGGAAGGAGCCAAGAGGCTGCGAGCATCCAATCTGAACCCATTTTCAAACAGACTTAAAAAGGATGTTTCTGAGGCTGCAGACACAGCCCCAAAACCAGCATAGGGCCCAAAACCAGCATAAGGCCCAAAACCAGCATAGGGCCCAAAACCAGCATAGGGCCCAAAACCAGCATAGGGCCCCAAACCAGCATAGGGCCCAAAACCAGCATAGGTCCCAAAACCAGCATAGGGCCCAAAACCAGCATAGGGCCCAAAACCAGCATAGGGCCCAAAACCAGCATAGGGCCCAAAACCAGCATAGGGCCCAAAACCAGCATAGGGCCCCAAACCAGCATAGGGCCCAAAACCAGCATAGGTCCCAAAACCAGCATAGGGCCCAAAACCAGCATAGGGCCCAAAACCAGCATAGGGCCCAAAACCAGCATAGGGCCCAAAACCAGCATAGGGTTACACAACTTCAGTCCATGTTGGCCTCTGCATCCCCACCCATCCAATATCCATCCATCCGTCTGTCCATCCAACATACATCCATCTTCCTTCATCCAGTAGAACAAAGGAACGAACCTCACTGAAGACATTTGAACACAGAGATAAAATAGTGTTAAATTAGTTTGTGCACCGTAAATATGTCCGAGGTTTGAAACTAAAACTAAAAAACGGGAGTTGAAGCATGATGTCATTGGTAGAGCTAGTCCAATGGGTTCTTTGGTCCTGTTGAACACATGTTTTACAGGGTGGTACACATCATTGAGGGTATCATGAATAAAAATGTATGAATGACTGACCTCTTAATAATAGGGGACCAGCCATCTTTGCTTTAGAAACTGTAATGTTGAGTTTGGTTAACTGTGGAAAGGGTTAGGGTTAAGGTAACCCTAACTGTGGACAGGGTTAGGGTTAGGGTAACCCTAACTGTGGACAGGGTTAGGGTTAGGGTAACCCTAACTGTGGACAGGGTTAGGGTTAAGGTAACCCTAACTGTGGACAGGGTTAGGGTTAAGGTAACCCTAACTGTGGACAGGGTTAGGGTTAAGGTAACCCTAACTGTGGACAGGGTTAGGGTAACCCTAACTGTGGACAGGGTTAGGGTTAGGGTAACCCTAACTGTGGACAGGGTTAGGGTTAAGGTAACCCTAACTGTGGACAGGATTAGGGTTAAGGTAACCCTAACTGTGGACAGGGTTAGGGTAACCCTAACTGTGGACAGGGTTAGGGTTAGGGTAACCCTAACTGTGGACAGGGTTAGGGTTAGGGTAACCCTAACTGTGGACAGGGTTAGGGTAACCCTAACTGTGGACAGGGTTAGGGTTAGGGTAACCCTAACTGTGGACAGGGTTAGGGTAACCCTAACTGTGGACAGGGTTAGGGTTAAGGTAACCCTAACTGTGGACAGCAGTGAGTCTCCACAGACTGAGAGAAAGACGTCTAATTTAAGGCAAATTCAACCTGTTGACTTTTAACATCTAAATCATTCATCAAACCACCTTTTCTTAATGATTCCAACATTTAATATCTTTTAAATTACATGTAAACGCATCAGTCTGACTGAAGCTTCTCAAACCGGACCAGCACCCCCAGCTGGGTTTGAATCCCTCCTCACAGAAACACTCAGCTGGACTCAGCTGGTCCAGCTGCTCTGTTCAGGCTCCAAACTTCCATCTTTCTGCATCGTTCAGTAAAAACAGTAAAGTTCATATTAATCCAGCTGAACTCCCCGTAAAGCTGCTCTCAGTCACATATTTTTCTGTTTCTTTAGTCAGAAACTGGGTCTAAAATCAGCCCATTTAGACTGTGTGTTAAAGCATTTCAGACTGTCGCTCTGCTCTGATAAAATCCTGATTTTATAACCACAGAATCACCGTTAAAGCAGCTGAAAGACAGCGTCTGAGCAGTTGACCTTAAACATACAATGATTTCCCCATGGAGGGAGTTAGAAGCAGCAGGATGTCTGGAACACAGCCCAGTCGATTACATTATAAATAGATGTTTCTTCTGTAAATATGAAACACAACCACCTGCAGCAAAACAGTTCAATTAAAAGCAGTTATTAAATGCTGGGCAGACGTCAGATAAAACACAGTTTTATATAAAACACGTGCAGATGAAGAACTTCCTTCCCTTCTTGAAGAAAAGCCGGCAGGATGTGTCAGATTAATGTCTAACGCTGTTCGTTTCCTACTTTGAGAGGATTCAGAGAAAATCAAACAGTATATTTATGTAAAATGTGGGAAAAGAGTCATTTCAACAGTGGATTCAAAGGGAAAAGAGTAAAATGGATGTCACCATCATGAAAGATCATTTTACTCTTTTTCAAATAAGTCTCCTAAACATCAGCAACTGGTCATTGTTCTGTTTGTTCATATGAGATGAATCAGTGTGGGTTTATTTAACTGGATTTAGCCTGCTGGGCTCAGCAGTTATTTGTCAAATTAAATACCAGTCCAGCTCTAATCTTTTCTATATTTACATCGATAAATCAGTTTTCTATGCTTATTTAAAAGCTGCATCAACAACAACATGAAGAAATGATGAAACCAGTATGTTTGGATAATCTAGTCCCAAACTTATTGTGGCCCTAACTGACACAACTTTAGTTCTCAATACGCTCTGATCTCCTTCTCCTGCTCCAACACTTTGTCAAAGACACATATTTTTATTGTTTTGTGTCCGTCAGAGGCTCCCATCACTGCACCTGGCAGTTCAAACAGCAGTAAAGACATCAGCTCAGAACCACACGGAGCTGCTTCTGCTTTTATTTTATAGTTAAAAAACAACAAGAGAAGAAAAATCTAATCTTTTCTACAACTCAGGGGAACATAAACAGCTGTTTTCTAAGCTGGACTCAAAGCATCGACTAAAAGATGTTTAAGAGCAGCAGCAGTCAGTCAGCTGACCAACCGGACAGCAGAAGAACAGAAATAAATGGCACATTTAGTATTTTATCCGAAGCTGTACCAGTTCAGTGAAGCTGTGACTGTCCAGGTGTTTCTGACCTGCAGGTGGCTGACAATGCAGAACGGCTCCGGATGGTGCAGTCCACAGGTGGAGGTGGACGACATCTGGTGGGCTCGGCCAATCAGGAGGTCTCCTGTTGCTGGGTAACAGCTTCCCTCAGTGCAGACGTCACTGAACTCCGGGAGTCTGACATCGTCCTCCGAGGCTCCACCATCCTGAGCGCAGGCGAGCCCCGTCAGCACTGAGAGCGGAGAGTTGGGTTGGAAAGTTGAACAAACTGAGGCAGAAACGAACTCCTGTAAGATCTGCAGCTTTAACGCATCCAGGGTGGCTTTAGTTATCAGGGTTAACTAACCCTAACTAACCCTGATAACAGAGTTAACTCTTAACTGTCAAAAGCTTATCATTTACTCACTAAACCAAAACCTGTCAGAAACTGTAATCGACTGTAAAGTAAGATGACAGTTTAACATGTATGATGTCTGAAAGAGAACCAGAGCACAAAGGAAAGCTGAACAAACACGGCTAAATGAGGCAAAAGGCTGATGGATAGAATTCAGGAAGCAGCAGATCAGACTGATTGATCAACATCTTTGTAACCCATGAAAATAACTGTGGCCCCACAAGCTCATTGCTGCTAATCCTGCTCGTCTGCCATGTTGACCTTTGACCCTTTGGAGGCGCAGTCTGACATCTTATCTGTTTCAAACATGGAGCCAAAACCACCAACTCTGAATAATTATTCAGTTACATGAACAGCGTCAGAAGAAGAAGAAGCAGTCAGACCGTTGGTTGGCGAGGAAAATCAGAGCATTTCTTCTACACTGATACCGTGGGATGCTCATCAGTGCTGTTAGTCAACATGAGGAGGGGCGACTCGGTATTAGGAAGGTGGTCATAATGTTATGGCCGGTCAATAAAATCCCCAAACTGTAATATCTCAGGTTCAGAATCTACTAATACAAAATAACATTTTAAAAAGAGGACTTTATGAATCATTCAAATGAGGAAAAACATGAAATATTAAAACCTGAGAACATCAACGTGTCATCTTTGTAACTCTGAACATCCAGACTGAAAAGTCAGAGCATTTAACCCTGCATGGAACCCTGCTCCAGGGAGAAGGAGCTCATCAGGTTTATATATATATATATATATATATATATATATATATATATATATATATATATATATATATGGTTATACCTCCACACCTTAGGGTTAGGGGTTGGGGTTATACCCCCACACCTTAGGGTTAGGGGTTGGGGTTATACCTCCACACCTTAGAGGCACAGTGGCCCTATGAAAGGACGTCTCTCCTTCAAACAATAGGCAGGATTTGGAATGTCCCAAAAACCTCATCATAATCTCAAATGGATGAATTAGCAGAATGTTTCCAGAAGCTTTTCTGAATGCAGTCAGCTTCAGTTTCCTACTGATCATTAACTCTGAGAACTGATCAGATTTCCCACTGTGATTTAATCAGTTTCTCTAATCATCGATCAGACTGATATCTGATCAGATTTACTGCTGATAACAGATCAATAAAATTCAGCTAAAACCAAACTTAAGGCATTGTTGTAAATTTTTTATATTTTCGTTATTTTTTATTTTTTTTAAAAAACGGGTTTTTTATCATAAACGTTTCACCTCAATCTGAAAGAGCAGCTTTAACAGTTCGGTTCGGTTCGGTTCGGGTCTGATCTACATTTTCATGACAAACTAAAGATTCCATCTCGTTTTTGATCAAAGTAAAATTACATTTGCAGATAAAAGCAAAAGATTACATGTAGAGTTCTTCACCAAACCAAAGTTAATCCAAATTTTCACTGAAATATCGCAGCTGCACGACAGAAACTTGGTCCAAACTCACTCAACAGCAACAGGAACATGCTCCTCCAACAGCCAAGGAAACACCAATGAAAACCTGCAGCAGCAAACATGTTCTGACCCGCTGATCCGGACTCCCACAACTCCGCAGACAATCTGGACAATCTGATCCAGCGGAACCTCACGAGCCTCTGGGCTGCGGAGACCCGCCTTCTCAGAGCCACCAACCAACCGAGAGCCGGCATGGAGCTGCAGCCAAGAAGTGAGTCTGAGCCCAGCAGGGTTAACTTTAAAGTTTAACTGCTGAAGTGAGTCTGAGCCCAGCAGGGTTAACCTTCTTAGTTTAACTGCTGAAGTTTGACAGAGCAGCGGTTTAAGGTTAACTAGCGGATTAACTGTTTAATGCAACAAAAAGGAAGGGTTAAAAAAACGAGTTAAATAAACTGAAAATGAGATCATTCAAAGCTGAGGGGAACCTTTCACTCTTTCACACACACTTAAGGTATGAAAATGATCCCAGATCAGTCTTGGACTGAAACACAGAAGAAGAACAGTTTCCTGTTTGGGTTTTTCTTCCTCAACACTTTTTCTTTCCTTTTGTTCGTCACTGACGGACTTTTCCTCAGAAACTGATTTTTCCTAAATCATTTTAAACTTTGTAGCCCCCTCCCCCACTGCCCTGGGACTCTGGAGACAAAGGCATTCCTGAACGACCCCCTCCCCCCAAACACACACACCTCCTTTGTTGTTGCAGGTGAGCTCAAACCAAGGGGGAGGTGTGTGCGCTGCTCATCCCTGCAGGCTGCCGCACGCTCAGTCATTTCCCAAAACGCGCGCGCGCACACGCACGCGCACTGAGTGGTCAGTTAAGTGGAGAACTAATGACTTTAAGTTTTTGACCTCAGCAGCAAAGATCAGGGTTTGAACCTGAGTGATGAGACCTTCTGCCTCTGCACAGCCCCCATTTAACCCAGACTGGACCTTATTATTTCCTAACTGGGACCAGTACAGACCAAATGTTCCCCTGTTCTCACATCACTCCATTGGCTCTATTCTTTAAATGTTGCCCTGTATATATCTGAATCCTCTGTCCTGACACACGGAGGCAAAGACACCAAAACAGAATCTAGATTCTGATAAACAGTCTCACAAAAGGGACTAAACACTAAAACATGTTTATACAGTGGTGTAAAAAGTAGACAAAATTCAGTTCCTAAATGAGGCTGTGTTTATTATCAAGGGGAAAACCCCTAACCCCCTAAGCTTTTTAACAGGGCTAAACCCACTCAAGAGAAGCCGCCACGGAGCACAGAACCCGGGAAGCCCACCGAAGGGATAAAGCGTCCACCCAGAAGACTGCAGAGGAAGCTCCTGGACAGAGCCCCCATAAGCATAGGGCAGAGGCCCCCCGGGAACCAGGGGCAACAGCTCACTGACCCCACCAGGCCCCCGCCACCCAGACATGGGCCGTGCACTGGACCCACGCCCCAAACCCCCCCGCAGAGCGCCCCAGACAGCCAAGCATAGTGGGCCGGCGCATGCCCCAGTGCCCCTGGCCAAGTGCCCCGGGAGTCAAGACGTGGTGAAGCTGTGACCAGCGGGGAAAGCCCCCCCCATCAGGAACAGCACAAGCAGGCCAGAGGACAGCAAGTCCCAGACCCAGGCCCAGGCGCCACATACATTTAGATAAGGAAAAATAAATAAGTAGATAAATAATAACAGTAAAAGATCAAATAAATAAACACACTTGCACAGCACATGCAGCCCCCCAGCCACCACAGACCCGAACCAGCAGAACAACTCCTCCTCCCGGCCCCTCCCGCCCCAGGCAGCAGCCAGGCAACAAGGGTGTGGGAAGACCCCTCCCCTCCCCTCGCCCCTCTGGCTCTTCAATATTTCCTAATAGTGAGAAATTAAAATTGAGGGGCAGACAACCAAGAACTGGGAGCGCGGCCCTCCGGGCAGCCTACATACCAAAGGCCCCACCCACAAGATGCCACTCAGTGCTACCACCCCCCAAGACCCAATGTGTGTGTCTGATAAGCAGTAATGTCTAAGGTGTCATTAAAACAGGGGCGGGGGGCTGCAGAGTGCAGCAAAGGGGACCACCTATGTGGGGGTGTCACTTTTTCTCACAGGGCCATGTAGCTTTGTATTGTTTTCCCTTAATGATGGACACCTTTACTCAGGAACTGCATTTAGTGTTTACTTCTGTTATCTTTATCTAATATTTAAATTAGTTTTATGATCTGAAACATTTAAGTGTGACAAACATACAAAAAATAGGTAATCAGGAAGGGGGCAAACACTTCAAACCACTGAACAAAGAATAAATAAATGCACTGATAAATATAAGAGCTCACAGAACCAGAACCAAACATTTAGAAATATCCTGCAAGATCCATCACTTCCTCTTCCCCCCACTCCCTTCAGATAGACCCTAAACCCCCGAACAGACATGTATGGTTTAACCCAGTCTCCTGCTTTGTTGTGTTTTAATCTTTTAAATAATTTTTTACTTAAATAGCAACTTTCATGTTTTCTGTTCTTGCTTTTTTCTTCTTTTTAAGCTGGACCCCAACAGAGTTTCATCTATCAAAGCAAAGTTCACAGACTACAATAGAAAAAGAAATCAAATAAACAAGAATATCAAGAAGTTCAATAACTCCAAAAAAGGGAAAGGGTCAAACACTAAAAACAAAAGGAAAAAAATCACAAACTAAAACAGAAAATCCACAAACCTTAAACTCTTAGCTTTATAAGACAGCTGAAGACAGCTCCTGGTATTTTATTAGTATTTTTTATTGTTTTACTTCTTACTTTTAAGGAAGTCTTCTTTATTTTATTTTGCCTTTAATCCGTCTCTGGCCATATGTTTTAGTTTTCCCATTTGTGTTTTGTTCTGTACAGCACTTTGGTCAAAAGTAGATAGATGTTCTTTAAAAAGAACAGCAGATAGTAAAACCCATGAAGATGTTGCTGTTGCCATAAAAAGATGAGAGGAGAGTCGCTGCAGCAGTTTTTAACCACATTCAGAATATTTGTTCATGATAAGCAGAATAATTTGACCTAGACTGAAGACTTTCTCCACCAAGCTCTGATTTTCATCCTTACTCAGAGAGATCAATGCAGAGACATTTAAAATATATTTAAATAGAGTGTGAGTGTCCTCTGCTGGACAGAAAGTTAAAAAAAAAGTTAAAAAAAAATCCAAACAATACTTATCAATCCTGATTTATTCATCTGATTTCTTCTGAACAAGAACAATCATGAAACAAATAAAACACAAACTTAGAGGGACTTTAGAGTTTAAACAACACATTAATATTAGACTTAGAGCTTTTTAAAAGTTAAAATCTTTGAAGTGATGGGAGGGGACGTAGTCGTACATGTACACAGCAAACAGCAGGGGGCCCAGTACGCAGCCCTGAGGAGAGCCTGTGCTGAGTGTCAGGGTGGAGGATCTATGGGGCTATGGGGCGTATCTATGGGGCTATGGGGCGTATCTATGGGGCTATGGGGTGTATCTATGGGGCTATAGGGCGTATCTATGGGGCGTATCTATGGGGCTATAGGGCGTATCTATGGGGTGTATCTATGGGGCTATGGGGTGTATCTATGGGGCTATGGGGCGTATCTATGGGGCTATGGGGCGTATCTATGGGGCTATGGGGCGTATCTATGGGGCTATGGGGCGTATCTATGGGGCTATGGGGTGTATCTATGGGGCGTATCTATGGGGCTATGGGGCGTATCTATGGGGCTATGGGGCGTATCTATGGGGCTATGGGGCGTATCTATGGGGCTATGGGGTGTATCTATGGGGCTATGGGGCGTATCTATGGGGCTATGGGGTGTATCTATGGGGCTATGGGGCGTATCTATGGGGCTATGGGGCGTATCTATGGGGCTATGGGGCGTATCTATGGGGCTATGGGGCTATGGGGCGTATCTATGGGGCTATGGGGCGTATCTATGGGGCTATGGGGCGTATCTATGGGGCTATGGGGCGTATCTATGGGGCTATGGGGTGTATCTATGGACAGTCAGTCAGGGAGTTCTTAATTCAGTTACATGAAGTCTAAATCAGTCAGTTTTTCTTGGAGGTTCAGGGCAGTTTGGAGAGCAGTGGTGATGGCACCGTCTGTTTCTTCCATAAACAAACTGGTGCTGATTGAAATGTGGAGGGAGGCAGGACGTGAGGTGGTGGAGCTCTTAAAGCACTTATTGACACTTTGTGAGGTGCTGTAAACCTGCCACTCGCCTTGGGATGATGTCAGACAGATGGATCTTCCTTTCTAGTCCATCTTAGCTGCGTTGACTGCTCTCCTCAGGTTTGCCCTGGTTACACTTTATTTGAAGTGGTGGCTCTTGATTGTACTTTCGCTGTTTTCAGAGGTTTTTATGAACCTCTATTTGCTTATTCACCAAGACATTTCTTCAAACTACTTCAAACAGTCCAGTCTGTGCTGTTGAAACAGTCCTGCAGCTGGCTCCCTGAGGCCAGGTAACTGCCTTAGTTCTTCTTCTGAGGGGGTTTGTAAGATGGAAATATAAGCAGTGAAATGTGGTCAGACTCTCCCAGGTGGTGGGACAATGCACATAATGCGCAAACTTGGGAAGAACAGACTTTAAACAGGCCTGATTAAAATCCCCAGCCACGATAAAAGCTCCCTCACAGTGAGTCTGCCTGTGTGTCTTTATGGCACCACGGAGCCGAGGAACAGCTCGGCTAACAGCTATAATGTAATTCCAGCCATTAATTCCAGTTCAGGGCAGCAGTGGGTGAAATAACTGATGTTCGTACACCAGCCCTGGTATATGTGGATGCAGAGCCCCCCCCCCCCTAGTTCTACCAGAGCTGCCCATCCTGTCCAAGAGGTGCATGGAGGGACTAACTGGGATGAAGCCATGTTTCTGTATAATCTGATGCACTGTAAATAAATGTTTTTATCTTCTACACTTGAGATAAATCATATTAGAAAACAATTAAGTCAAATATTTGTAGAACATCTGTTCTATAATCCAACTATTAAGATTGAAATGTGTTTTAAAGAAAGATTTCCAAATGACCAGAACACACTTCTTAGGTTAAAGTATTCTGCAGTATTTATTAAAAACAGTACCACAACAGGAAGTATTCTGCAGTATTTATACCACAACAGGAAGTATTCTGCAGTATTTATGAGCTACAGGAGGTGTATTGTTCAGCTCGAACAGAAATTTCCCGCTGGAGAGAATCTGCCATCTCCAGCAGCTCGGACACTTCTGCTGCTCTCTGATTCTTCTTCTCCAGCAGCTGCTTCATCCTCAGCTCCACATCTGTTAGAAACATGGTTACAGGACGGTTACATCGGCCGTGAAGGTGTTACAACACACCAGCAGGTACTCTCCTGCTTCACATCAGCCATATGTCAAGAGAAACTGTAAACCTTTAAGAAACCGCATGATTTCCAAGCAAAACTGAAAACACTTTATGAACTAAACTCAAAACAGAGAAAGTTAACACTCCACTGAATACTGAAGTGTTCTGAAGGCAAATCACCCATATGTATCAAAGTCACCTGTATTGGATCTTTCATCAGTTTGACTTAAACCAGCCTAATGCAGTTCCTTTAATCCCAATAACATGTTCAAGTCTCTGTAACAGAATGCTGTGATCGATCGGATCAAATGCAGCTCTGAGATCCAACAGGACAAGAAACAAGTCCGCTATCAGAGGCTAAGAGGAGATCATTGGTAACTTTCACCAGTGCTGTTTCTGTGCTATGATGCACTCTGAATCCTGACTGAAACTCTTCAAACAGATTATTTCTATGTAAATGATCACAAAGTTGAGCTGCAACTATTTTGTCAAGAACTTTAGACAAAAAAGGGAGACTGGATATAGGTCGATAATTAGCCAACACTTATGAATCAAGAGTAGGTTTTTTAAGTAAAGGTTTAATTACAGCAACCTTAAAAGTCTGAGGTACATCTCCTATCAACAAAGACAGATTGATCAGATCCAATATGGAAGTATTGATTAAGGGGAAAACGTCCTTGAACAGTCTGGTTGGGATTGGGTCTAAAATACAAGTTGATGGTTTAGAAGAGACTATTGCTGTTGTTAGCTCAGAGAGATCAACTGGGCAGAAGCTGTCTGAATACAAATCAGGTTCTAAAGATACTTCAAAGCTGCTGAACTTGATGATACATCAGTGATAATAATGGGAAGGATTCCATGATGATGCAACAAACCCAAAGACGAGAGGAAATCTTCTGCTGAACAATCTCAAACATACATATAAGTCCTGATGGGAATTAAAGGTATGAAATGACATCACAGTCTGATCTGTTCACTTTAAAATAGTTAGTGGATTTAATTTGTTTCATTCACATGCAGCTTTTAAAAAGATAATGAATTAAATGTAAAATCGTGAGCCTGAGCATGAGAAATGAAAAGCCCAACCTTGTATCTGTCTGAGTTTGTCCTCCACTTGTGTCTTCATGTCCTCTGCCTCTTTTAAGATGCTCTTCAGTCTTTCTGCAGCTTCATCTTGACCAGACTGATTCAAATGTTTTTGCTTTAAAGCCTGAAACAGCTGCATTACATCATCCAACTGCTGTTGGAGAGAAAACACAAACAGTTTGCCTGGATGATGATTGGCTGACACTAATGTAATAATGTAATGTAATGTAACAGCCAACAATTAGTTTAAAACACAAGTTTAGAACTAAAAGCATTTCTCACAGGTTCAGTTCAACTAAATTCACTCCAACTGAATTATTTGTTAATTGCTAAAGGATATCACAGCAGTATTAATTATCTTTACAGATCAGCTGTTGTTACAGATAGATAACAAGATAAAATGTGTCAGATGTAGAAAGGTGAAGTGCAGCAGAGAGGAAGGTGTGGTCTCCAGAGGTCTCCATCAGTGGGTTGGGCTGCTGTTTCAGTTTCAAACAGGTTGTGGAGCATTGGACCAGATCTTTACCCTCATGCATCCAGTCTAAGGTTTATGTTCCCTGAGAGATTCTGTGGGGGGTGCTGCAGGAGTATGGGTTAGGGTTAGGGTTAGTCAGTGCCTGTAAAACAAAGTAAGAGCTGTGCCCACATTCTTGGTCCAAAGTGGTTTACTTTGTTGGAGTCCATCAGGGCTGCCCCGTGTCACCGGTCCTGGAGGATCTGGAGGTGTAGTCAGGGAGAGGAGCACGTCTGGTTTGGGAACCTCAGGGTTACATCTCTGCTTTTTGCACATGATTTGGTTCTGTTGGCCTTTTCAAGCCGTGATCTTCAGCTGCTCTGGAGCAGTTCAGTTCAGTGTGAAGCAGCCGGGATGAAAGTCAGCTCTTCCAGATCTGAGGCCGTGATTCTCAACCAAATAAAAATATTCTCTCTGGGTTTGGGATGAGTGTCTCTTTTTTTCTTCTTCTTCTCATCTCTGCCTCAGCTGGAGCAGTTTCAGCATCTCTGGACCTGGTTCCCAGTGATGGTGAGTTGGATCAGAGATGGACAGACGGATCGGGGCTCCGTCAGCAGTAATGAGGGCGCTGCTCCGGTCCGTTTGGTGAAGCTGAGCCGGAAGGAGAAGCTTTCAGGTTCCTGCTCCATCTTTGTTCCAACCCTCACCTGCTCACAGATCTGGGTTCTGACCCAAAGAAGGAGGTCGCGGATACAAGCGGCTGAAATGGGTTTCCTTCAGAGGGGGGCGGGGATCTCCCCGTTATTTACCTCCCGTGAGTCTGTAGTGCTACCCCCTCCCCCTGTTACTTACTGTCTGTGACTCTGTTCCCGTCCTTAAAGCAGACTCTGCTGCCTCTCTGGCTTCTCTGGTCGCCTCTCTGTTCTGTTTAGTTTTGTTATTCACAGTCTCAGCCTCTTTAAGCAGGTCTTCGGAATGATTCATCATTTTTGCCTCAATGCCATCCAATGTGGCTTCAATCTGAAACATCACAGAGCAAACATGTAACCACGGTTGGCAGCTCAGTTCACATCTGAAACATCTGACATATTGTAGATATTTTACATCTTTGACTTGATCTTTGGCCTCATCTATGTTTGTACTGGCTGTCTCCAGGTCATCGTTGGCTTTGGTCTGAGCTTCATCTGCTTCAAAAAGAACTCTGTTGATCTCTTTGACATCAATCTCTTTTGTCTGCTCCCTACAAAAGAACAAAAAAATGGATTTTTTCCCATGTATATAGACTTTCCCTCTGTCAGTGATTTCTTTGGGGCAACCTTGACCTGAGTTCCCGAGATTTCTGAAGCAGCTCCTGTGCAGCCTCAGCATCCTTTTCCACGTCCTTCAGGTTGTCCGGGAATTTGGTGGCATTGCTAAACAGATTCCTGATGTCATTGATCATCGATTGGATCTCATCAGGTGACCGTGGAAGCTGGATGCTCAAAACAGCTTTGACCATTTTCTCCAAGTCTTCTTCAGGAATGAAGTCATCTGTTAGAAAGGAAACATGACGAGTTATGACGACAGAGATGGTTTCCTTTAGACAGACACATAACTCTGTGACCTTTAAACTGACAGCCGGTTCAGGAGGAAAGATTTGGTTTTAATAACGTTTTCTTTAGTAATTGTTACAGACAGTAAGTACGAACACTGACCCAGCAGGAACTGTTTGACTCGATGGATGAGCTCCTTGGTTTCATTTTTTTCTCTCTCAAAGGATCCAATGATGGTGTCAATCCGGTCCTGAAGATCTCTGGCCTGGTCTTTGCTGTTCTGAGCCAGCTGTTTGGCATCACTGATCTGAAACAGGGCAAAGGATAAGAATACTGAGCTGACTTCCTCCATGGTAATGAGTAATGAGTCCCACCAACCTAAAGATATTTATCTGCATTTGTCTGTTGGGGACAAACGGTCCATCTTTAGTTTTCTCCTAATATTCTATGTTTTAAACTGTGCTGCATTCAACAATTTGATTAAAATAAGCTGATCTAACCTTAATTAAATGTATACTGATCGTACATCTCACCATCCTTTGATTGATCTATATATTAGTATATATCTATAACTGTATAGTTCTGATTCTGTTACTGCTGGACTGGTCCCAGCACCAGTCCTCCAGCAGTCCCAGTGTACACCTGCCTTGTTTCTGGTCTCCTGCAGCCTGGATGGAAGCTGGATGAGTCTGTCCTTTGCCGTCTTTGTGGTCTCAAAAGCTGTTTGACTGAGAGGAACAGCTCCATCACAGTCTGGACCGCCACACTTTCTTTCTCCAAGATGGAGGCCACAGAGAGCTCCACCACATCCTGAACAGTCCTGCAGACCTGGTCCTCCACAGACCTGCATCAGATCACAGCATGCCGCTCAGAGGACATGAGGAGGGGTTTTGTTTTAACTTGACAGAGATTACCTCATGTCTTTGTTATTTATAACCTGCACTGAGTTACAGCTCTTCACTGGAAACAATGACTTTATAAAAGAAGGATGTAACCATCAGGATTCAGACATGGAGCTAACAGTTCTTTGGTTTGTAGTACCACTGATGGCCACTAGATCCCCCCAGAATATCTCTGGCTGCAACATTCAAACAGCTTCAACTTCTCTTATGAAATATGGAGTATCTTTCCCCATGAACTGATCATCAGGTGATCAGTGGATCTCTCGAAAAAAGCATCTATTAATTAAACTATCTGTCTAATCAGCTCTCAGGTATCATCCTCTGTCACCTCAGACAGATGTTGGCAGTTTACAAAGGTGATGTGCCAGTCTATGGTTCCGGTCCGACAGTGTGTTCAGAACCTTCGGGGCCTCCAAATACTAAGGAAAGGAGCTCCGACGCTTCCTTAAGGATCTCCTTTAGGAAACACCGGACCGTCCTTCAGGAGAGAAAGGAGCTCCGACGCTTCCTTAAGGATCTCCTTTAGGAAACACCGGACCGTCCTTCAGGAGAGAAAGGAGCTCCGACGCTTCCTTAAGGATCTCCTTTAGGAAACACCGGACCGTCCTTCAGGAGAGAAAGGAGCTCCGACGCTTCCTTAAGGATCTCCTTTAGGAAACACCGGACCGTCCTTCCTGAGAGAAAGGAGCTCCGACGCTTCCTTAAGGATCTCCTTTAGGAAACACCGGACCGTCCTTCAGGAGAGAAAGGAGCTCCGACGCTTCCTTAAGGATCTCCTTTAGGAAACACCGGACCGTCCTTCATGAGAGAAAGGAGCTCCGACGCTTCCTTAAGGATCTCCTTTAGGAAACACCGGACCGTCCTTCAGGAGAGAAAGGAGCTCCGACGCTTCCTTAAGGATCTCCTTTAGGAAACACCGGACTGTCCTTCAGGAGAGAAAGGAGCTCCGACGCTTCCTTAAGGATCTCCTTTAGGAAACACCGGACCGTCCTTCCTGAGAGAAAGGAGCTCCGACGCTTCCTTAAGGATCTCCTTTAGGAAACACCGGACCGTCCTTCAGGAGAGAAAGGAGCTCCGACGCTTCCTTAAGGATCTCCTTTAGGAAACACCGGACCGTCCTTCAGGAGAGAAAGGAGCTCCGACGCTTCCTTAAGGATCTCCTTTAGGAAACACCGGACCGTCCTTCCTGAGAGAAAGGAGCTCCGACGCTTCCTTAAGGATCTCCTTTAGGAAACACCGGACCGTCCTTCCTGAGAGAAAGGAGCTCCGACGCTTCCTTAAGGATCTCCTTTAGGAAACACCGGACCGTCCTTCAGGAGAGAAAGGAGCTCCGACGCTTCCTTAAGGATCTCCTTTAGGAAACACCGGACCGTCCTTCAGGAGAGAAAGGAGCTCCGACGCTTCCTTAAGGATCTCCTTTAGGAAACACCGGACCGTCCTTCAGGAGAGAAAGGAGCTCCGACGCTTCCTTAAGGATCTCCTTTAGGAAACACCGGACCGTCCTTCCTGAGAGAAAGGAGCTCCGACGCTTCCTTAAGGATCTCCTTTAGGAAACACCGGACCGTCCTTCAGGAGAGAAAGGAGCTCCGACGCTTCCTTAAGGATCTCCTTTAGGAAACACCGGACCGTCCTTTAGGAGAGAAAGGAGCTCCGACGCTTCCTTAAGGATCTCCTTTAGGAAACACCGGACTGTCCTTCAGGAGAGAAAGGAGCTCCGACGCTTCCTTAAGGATCTCCTTTAGGAAACACCGGACCGTCCTTCAGGAGAGAAAGGAGCTCCGACGCTTCCTTAAGGATCTCCTTTAGGAAACACCGGACCGTCCTTCAGGAGAGAAAGGAGCTCCGACGCTTCCTTAAGGATCTCCTTTAGGAAACACCGGACCGTCCTTCAGGAGAGAAAGGAGCTCCGACGCTTCCTTAAGGATCTCCTTTAGGAAACACCGGACCGTCCTTCATGAGAGAAAGGAGCTCCGACGCTTCCTTAAGGATCTCCTTTAGGAAACACCGGACCGTCCTTCAGGAGAGAAAGGAGCTCCGACGCTTCCTTAAGGATCTCCTTTAGGAAACACCGGACCGTCCTTCCTGAGAGAAAGGAGCTCCGACGCTTCCTTAAGGATCTCCTTTAGGAAACACCGGACCGTCCTTTAGGAGAGAAAGGAGCTCCTATGCTTCCTTAAGGATCTCCTTTAGGAAACACCGGACCGTCCTTCAGGAGAGAAAGGAGCTCCGACGCTTCCTTAAGGATCTCCTTTAAGAAACACCGGACCGTCCTTCCTGAGAGAAAGGAGCTCTGACGCTTCCTTAAGGATCTCCTTTAGGAAACACCGGACCGTCCTTCCTGAGAGAAAGGAGCTCCGACGCTTCCTTAAGGATCTCCTTTAGGAAACACCGGACCGTCCTTCAGGAGAGAAAGGAGCTCATTCTGTCCCACAATGCCTTGCAGCTGCAGCTTTTATAGCATCTCTCCCTTATTTTCCTCCAGTCGTTCTAACTGTGATTCATAAATATGAGGACAGGAGGATGAGCAGCCTGTGACTGAACTATATTTACCTTTTTATCTTTATTTTTCACTCCCAAACTCTGATAATAAAGTAACATTTTATATTATCTCTGACATATGAGATAACTTCCCCTCCTGTAACACCATGATCAGATCCATCAGATGAAGCATCTGCAGCTGGTTCTGGAGAACATTTATTGAACATCTGGAGTTTCAGACCCACATCACAGCTGAGTGTCAGAGTGCTCGTCTTTTCCTGAGTCCTGCAGCACTTTTTCCTCCATCTGACATTAACCCTGAGATGTTTTTCAGGAGAGGATGATAGGGGGTATTTATTTAGACTATTCGACCAGAGCCCATGGTTTAAACACAGTCTCTGTTGGGTGATGTGTGTCATATGATAGAATTTAAAGGCACACTTGTTGATAGATCTGAATTCAGAACAAAATGGCATAAACCTAATTAGATTAATACATTTCAGCAGGCTGACAGTTGAGCACATAAGAATGGATCCTGTGACTCTGTGTGATGTGACCTGACACATGGCAGAAATATAATTTACTTATTGACATGTTACACACACCTTCATCAGCTTTCTTTTTCTTTTTCTTTTTCAGGTGAATAAACATCACATTTCATGTTGGAGTGCTCTGCATCGGTCAAAATTATCTTAAATGTGTTAAATAATGTTGTCACGCTATTGTTGCTCCGACTGGCTGAATATCATAAATCCCCACACCCTCCATGTTATATCAAAGCAAACCAGGACTGTCTGGGAAGCACCTTCTCTAACTTTAAGATCAGGCTTAAAACCTTCCTTTCTGATAAAGATTCTAGTTAGAGATGGCTCAGAAACATCCCATAGTTAAGCTGCTATAGGCCCAGCCTGCTGGGGGAGCTCCTATGTCCCACCTTTCCTCACTTTGCTCTCTTTTCCCCCTGTTTAATTTATCATATTGCATTGTGTACATTTGGCATTATAGTCATCATTAAAAAAGGTGTCCTTTGAATGGCATCTTCTGTCCTCTCAGCCCCAGCTGGTCCAGGCAGATGGACCCTTCCTGGTTCTGGTTCTGATGGAGGTTTCTTCCTGTTAAAAGGGAGACGTTTTTCTCCACAGTCGCCTCATGCAGCTCAGGATAAGAGATCCTGATTGGATTATGATTATTATTGGAGATTTGATTGGATGATGATTACAGTAAATTGGACTCTAATTGGCTTGAACTGGACTGTATTACTGGAGTGCCTTGAGATGAGATTTGTTGTGATTTGACGCTATCTAAATAAAACTGATTGATTGAACCATCGTGGGTTGTTGCTGCTGCTGCATGTAAATAGTAAAGACACTACATTCACTCACATAGCATGTCTTAGTCAGTGCTTTCTTCTTTGCATTCATACACATTCATTCACTGATGGACACATCGGTAGGTTCAGTGTCTTTCCCAAGAATGTTTCGTGGCCGGGGGAAGCAAGAAGTCAAACCACAGATCTTCCAATTGGTAAGCGACTGCTCTTCCTCCTGAGCTACAGCCACAACAGCTGATGTTCTGCAACAAAGCTCTACCACTCTGTAGATCTCTACTTCCAATTTTGACTGAGGAGAAGAGAAAGTCTGCATATATCCTCACCTTCTGGTTGAGGCTGACGACACTGAGCTCTCTGAGCTTCTTCTCCAGGGGTGCCAGGTCTACGTCTCTGATGGGCATAGTCAGTCTGTGTTTGACTTCCTGTCTGGTGTCCATTGAGTTCTCTACAGCTTTGTTGGAGCTTCTCGTTCTCTTCTCATCTGACATGAAGGCTTTATGAAGCTTCTGGATATCACCCAGCAGTTCTGCAACAGGTTCAATTGGGACACTGAGCTCACTGAACAGTAAATGTGAAACAGCAGCGCTTGTTATGAGATGAGGGAAAAAGAAAAATTCAACTGAGGACAACAGCAATTTATCAATCCAAACGAAAATTGAGCAGCTGCAGAACAAATAAAAAAACATCATTGACCAAAAGTAAAATGAACCAAATCAAAGGAAAGGCAGAGATCCCTCCACACATTGTAGTATGTTGCTGCCCCACAGGGGAACTCTTGTAAATATGTGAAGCAATCTGAGCTGTGGGATGCTCTTGGTTGTGTTGGTGCTGTGGTTGGTCCTTCTGCTCTGGAAAAGACATAAATCAAAGTGGACAATGATCTGCTTTTTCAAGAGCAGCTGCTGTCTGAGATTCCTATCTGAGCTTCTTTGTTCTTTTCCTTTTGAGGTCCCTTGGAATGAAATCTGTTGTTGTCTGCACCTCCCAGCTGTGTACAAACATATATGGGCCCTAAATCAACATGCCTCATATGAAAATACCCATCCATCCATCATCTTCCACTTATCCAAGGTCGGGTCAGAGGCAACAGGTCCAGAAGGGAAACCCAGACATCCCTCTCCCAAGCGACACTCTCCAGCTCCTCGGGGGAGAATATGTCTGAAAAACCTCCAAAGGGAAGCAACAAGGATGCATCCTAACCAGATGAACCACAGCAGCTGATTCCTTTCTATGTGGAGGAGCAGCAGCTTTACTCCCAGCTCCCTCCGGATGGTGCAGCTCCTCCCACTATGCATAAGGCTGAGCCCATCCACCCTCTGAAGGAAACCGTTTGTATCCACGACCTCATTCTTTGGGTTACTACCCAGATCTGTGACCAAACCGGATGCCCTCCCCTCCTCGACTACACCTGGATTAGATAAAGCTGGTATAGAAGATGGATGTATGAAGATGTTCTGGTGAAAACACACCATCTAAAGTTTTTCCAATGAAGTACATGGAGGACCATGAGAGACAAAAAAGATTGAATCTCATCCCATAATCAGAGCAAATTTCTGAAAAACCAAGGAAAACTTGTGAAGTGATAAACTACTATTCACATCTCTGTACCTTCCACTTGCTCCTTTTCATTGCTGTTTGAGTCCTTTACGAGTTTTGACTTCAGGTTGTTCTGCACCTTTTCAAACTCCAGAAGAATGTTATCAATCTCTGTGTTTAGGAGTGGCGAGGGGTTTATCAGGATTGGGTTGGGGTCGATGGCATCTTTCACCTTCCTGTGGGGAAGACAGTGTTTGAATATATTTGATTACTGACTTTGACTTTAATACAGAAGTTCAAAACCTGCAGGAATCATCTTAGGTGCTGCCTTAACACCTGAAGTCTCAGAACTGCAGACGTACCTTATCTTCTTGTATAGTTTCTCCAGCCTCTCCATTTTAAGAGGGGAGGTAGCCCTCAAATCTGCGAGGTCATCAAGCTTAGAGAGCATCTCCAGAATCTGCTGCAGGTCACGACCGTCTGTGGGTTGCACATTTTTGCGAGGGATTAAGGTTCTCATCCTCTGGGCGGCGCGCTGCACATCGGTGATGTTTTTGGTCCACAGGGCAGCGCACGGGTGGCACGTCTCGCAGAGAGGGAATGCGGAGTCGAAACCCGGGGCGCACTCATCGCAGAAGATACCGGTAACGCCAGTCCGGCAGATACACTCGCCAGTTTCCAGGTCACATGATGGGCGTTCCGTTCCCTCCAGGTTACAATCACAAGCTGAAAACAAGAAGTAGGAAACTTAAATAAAACAGGTGGAGCTCTGTCTCAGAAGAGATTCAAAGACACGATTTCACTCACAGATACACTGCAGGTCAGGATTCCCAAAATGATTTTCCCCACATTCATCACATTGTGTCCCTCCAAACTCTGGACGACACAGACACTGCCCCGACACCTGAACACATCACAACTACATCAGTCTCTCTTCACCTACTGTAGGAATCATGACTGTGAGACAGTATCTCTGGTTACAGGTTTTCATCTCACACCAGTGAACAGTAAACAAACTTTACAACACAGTTCATGTGATTCTACAGTGTGACATGAATAGGAGCTTCATAAACTCAAATGTTGTTCTGTTGCAGACTGATCAAGCTCCTGCCTTGTCACAGATGTTGGAGAACGCATTAACGGGGTGGCAGCTGCAGGGCTGACATCCTGAAGGTCCGTCCAGGTTCCAGAATCCGTCCTCACACTCATCACAGAACTCTCCCACCACCCCCTTCCTGCAGGGACAGCGTCCCATCCTCTGATCACAAAAACAGGGGCTCTCCAGAGGACACCGAGTCACCTCGGTCCCCCGCCGGTCACAGGAGCATTCTGGGAAAACATTCAAACATTTTGAAATTCAAATAAAAACAGAGCAGCTATTGGCCTGGACTGCTGGGGGAGCTCCCATGATGCACCTCTGCTCCCACTACTCTTTTACATATGACATCATTGCTGTCATTAACTTGTGTTTCTCTCTCTCAGCAGGTATCTCTGGCCTGGTGTTACGCTGCTTGTTGTCCCCTCTTTCCTGTCCTATCAACCCCCTGCCGGTTTGAGGCATATGGCCGCCCTTCCTGGTTCTGATGGAGGTTTCTTATTATTAAAAGAGTTTTTTCTTTCCACAGTTGCCTCAGAACGGGAGATTGGACCGAAGAGAAGTTTCTCTGCAATCTGTTGGTTTCCTAGGCAACTTTCTTTTAACTGGCTCTGTATAAATTGGACTAATTTGGAATATAATGAATAAATGTATGTATTACAATGAATTGGATTGTATTTGGCTTCAATTGGTGTCTTTGATGTGCCTTGAGATGACATTTGCTGTGATTTGGTGCTTTCTAAATTAAACTGAACTGTTTGCTACCTTTACCTTTGCAGTCCTGCTGCAGGGCATTGCCATAGTAACCAGGTTTGCAGTCTTGGCAGCGCTGACCCGCTGTGTTGTAGAGGCAGTGCAGACATTCTCCGGTTGTGCTGTTGCAGGCGTTGCGATCCTTTGGGTCGATATTGTTGTTGCACGGACACACCTTACAGTGAACCTCTGGCAGCGTTAGATCACCATAAAAACCAGGGCTGCACCTGTCACAGCGCGAACCTGCGGGGTCAGAGGCAGCTTTAAGTACCATTGGGACAAGCTCACCTGTTTCAGATAAAATCAGGTTAAAGTCCCTGCTGCCAGTAAACCATCTCCTGAGATCTAAGGAACACAAACCCTGGGCAGAAAACCAGGGGAGCTCTTACCAATGTGCCCCTCCTGGCAGGTACAGGTCAGACTGAGGGATTGTGAGTCGTATTGGCAAGAAGTGGCGAAGAATCGTCCGCTGCTCAGACTGTCTGGACACTGGCAGGGCAGGCAGGGTTGTCTGGACAGTGGGTTACCATAGTAACCCTCCACACACCTGCATCAACAGCATCACAGGTGCATCATCAGACATAGACCTTCCTCTGTCTGTTTTTGTTCAAACTTTTGTTCAAATCTTATCTTTAGTTTGATCAGGATGTATTTTAGATAAATAAACACAGTTCAGAAGTTCCTGTAAACCTTTACGCATTCCACTATGTAATGAATTATGATTTTCAACTGGAATATTTCATTCATTGAGATCTTGGAAGTGTTATTTTAATCCCTTTTTTTTTAGCAGTGTATAAGAAGCTGCCCGAGACGCTCCGGCACGCCCAGATAATTCTGCATCTTTCAGTCTGTGCCAATGAATAAAGTTTTTCTCCAGCCTGTTTAGTCTTTTTTGTGCCATTAAAGGGATTTTTATCTCCTGTGCTTTTTCTGAACACCGCCTCTGTGTGAGTACCATCCTTCAGCCACCTACAGCCTGCAGAAATTTCTATTGCTACTTATCCCTGGTTTCTCCAGCGTTTTCAGTTGTTACTTTGCTTTAGTTGAGCTGTTTTTTATTAATTAACCTCTTTGGACTTTTATTCCCGAGTCTCCAGCATTTGGGTAAGCCCACCAATGAATCCTCACTCTGGAACAATTCTGACATCCTGCAAAACAAAAAGTGCTGAAATGCACTCTATGGAACATAAAACTCAACCCTGACTTATGGTTGAGTGATCGCTCAACTTAAGTGTTTTTATGGTTTTATGACTGTTTGGACTGTATTTGCTCTCAAGAAAAACTTAAATCTTTCAGCATTCTCCGACGATTAATCATTTCAGTTATTTCTTAGTACTTGTATTTGATCGGATTATCATTCATCTACCTGTGTGATACCTGCTAACTACTGTTCAGAATGTGGCTCGGCAAGAGTTACATTAGGTCTGCACTAGCCTGGTCTCTTTTGTTACTCGTCCATCCACCCTTTTCAGGACTGCTCCAGTATACAGCTGCTGAGCTCCTCTGGCTCCGTTGTCACCTGTCTGGGCCTCCATCAACAGAGCTGTACCTCCACCCAAATGTCGCCCTTCAACCTCAGAGATACATTCACTGCGGCTCTCGCCAGAAATTCCATCTCGATGATTCCAGAGCCGTCAAGACCTTTGACGAGTGGTACACCACTCAATCCTCCCAGGATTGCAGAGAGGGCTGTTGACCCTGGCCGACCCAGCTAACACTACCATCAAAAAGGACAACACTGCTCTCAACTTCTGCTTAACATCTGCTCACTTACGATCAAGGGATATCTCATCCAGGATCTCCTTATTGACTGTAAGTTAGACTTTTTAAGGTTAACCAAAACATGGCAACAACCAAATGAGTTTCCACATCTCATCTCCACTCCTCCGAGGTTTGTTTACGTCTGTCAACCCGGTCGCAGAGGAGGTCTTACGATAATTCACTGCATGAAGTGGAAAGTCCTGCCTGTATCCGTTCCTGCCTTCAGCTCGATTGAATGTCTAGCTGGAGCCACTCCCATCGCTACAGTTTACCATCCCCCTAACCCACTAAAAGACTTTTTAAATGTTTGCCTGGTCTCATCAAATGTATTATTGTTGGGGGATTTAATCAAAGACTTTTCATCATCCGAGAGAGTTTTGGATTCCATCAATTCACCGACTTCCCCACCCATACAAAGGATCATACGCTGGACTTAATCTGCTGTTCTGGCCTCACGCCCTCCAGCGGTTCAGCTGAACAACTCAGCATAACTGACCATTTCCTCCTCTCATTTAAAGTTGCACTCTGTCTCTCCACAACCAAGACCCCACGTCTCATCTCCTTACGGAATATCAGGGACATTAACATGGATACCGTCTGCTCTAATGTTCGGTTTCTGTTTTTCGCCCCTGACAAATTGTCTGGTTATTACAACGAGGCCTTTGATAACGTTCTTAACTGTCTTGCTCCAGTGAAACCTCACTTTGTCACGTCTCCCAAATTGATTTTCCTGAACTTTGAAAGCTCAATGTCAACAACTTCAGCGACTATACAGCAAAGCTTTTCTCACTATCCACAAAGAAATGTACAAAAGGACTTGAAAACATGTAAACCATGTCTTTCTGGTTCAAAGGACCGAAGGACTTTGCCTTCCCTCTAAATATTTGATTATAGTAAGATTAAAGAAGTGACTTTCAAAATATATCACTGTAAGTTATTTCTATATAGATACAAAAAGGACATTGGACCCCGCTTATGGGGGCTTATGGGGGCTTATATCTGCCGAAGAATGCCAACTTTCACCAAACTGTTCTCGGTGAGTAGATAAACGTATTTAATGTTAGACATAAGGTTTAGGTTTAAAAATACTGGAGTTCCCCTTTAAGAAGGTATAGAAAATTGATAGATGGAACAACTTAAGTCCATAATAAGTAAGAAATATATCATCGCCCTGCCTTGCTGAACTCTGTGTGCTTTGTTTGATAATAAAACCCTCTTGGAATCCAAAACCCTGCGTCTGTGTCCTGAGTCCCCTGGTAACTGACAAAGAATAGAATTAAAAATCATCCTGATCACATTCAAAGCCATCCCCAACCTCGCCCCTCCTTATCTGTCATATCACCTGCACACTACCACCTCCTCCCATGCCCTCAGGTCATCCTCCTCCATCCACCTCACTGTGCCCTCCAGCACCAGGGGGAGTAGAGCCTTGAGCTGCTCTGCTCCCCAACTCTGGAATTCGCTCCCACAAGATATTCGTAATATTGACTCTCTCCCTTTGTTTAAATCAACATTCAAAACTCACCTGTTCAAGAAAACAAAGCTCTCTAATGACACTGGCCCATGTTTTTTTTGGGGGAAATGAGCTGTGCTGCAGTGGCGCGCGGTGATGACATCATCCCACCAGATGCGTGTGTAGAAAGCCCCCATAAGACCCCACGATAGCCACCAAAAACACAACACGGCCAGCTCTGAACTAATAGAGCTATAGTACGTGTTCATTCATTCATTCAGCTTAAAGTATTGGTGAAATAAAGACAGATGATGCCTTATTTAGAGGCTGTATTGTCTATGCCCTGCTTTCTCCCGTTATATGGATATAGCCGGATCTCGAGTTATCTAAATATCTGCCGAAGAACGGCAACTTTCACCAAACTGTTCTCAGTGAATAGATAAACGTATTTAATGTTAGACATAAGGTTTAGGTTTAAAAATACCGGAGTTCCCCTTTAAGAAGGTATAGAGAATTGATAGATGGAACAACTTAAGTCCATAATAAGTAAGAAATATATCATCAACCAACTAGACGTACCACTTCCTATTAGATAGATAAAGTTTAACCTGTCACAGTTTGGTCCCGTGGTGTGCTCCCTGCAGCTCAGACAATCTCCCGTCTCTCCATCACACGTCTCTGACAGTCCGTTACATTCACAAGGTCGACAGAGTGGGAATCCCCAGAATCCTGGCTGACAGCGATCACAGCGGCGGCCCGTAACCTCAGAGCGACATGCGCACTGACCTCTGACCTGATCACACAGCTCCGACACCGAACCTCCAGGGTCACACTCACAGCCTGATGATAACAGGCCACAATCTGAGTAAAATCAAACTTTTCTTATCTGGAGTTTCATATTAGTGTACTTACGTTTGCATCCTTCAGGTCCAAATCCAAAAGTCAGAGGTGCGCAGGTATCACAGCAACGGCCAATCACATTGGGTTTACATTCACAGACCCCGCCCAGCTTACTGCAGCCTGGTCCAAGAGAACCAATCACATCACACCTGCAAGCTGACATAGAAAAGAACGGTCAGTGTCTGAAATGTTGGAAGATTTGAAGAATGTCTAATCTGTTCCACTACAGATTATTTGGAACAGTTTATGGGGCAGATCCATCGATTGATCCTAGAGCTTCACTGAGCTGGAACTTGGTGGGAACCCTTCATGCATTTTTAGGAGGTTTTGTGGCTTGACATCAGGGGCATCTATTGTGTCCTGTAGTAAGCAACCTGACAGCTGGCTGAGTGAACAAGTCCCATTCCTACAACTGAGCTGTTTTCCATTTTAGTTTTTCACAGCTGCACTGAGTTCTTGGTGAAGGTGAGGACTCTGTCAGCAGAAGGGTTATCTGAGCTGTTAGCTATCTTATGGTTAGGGTTAGTGCTCAAGTTGGTCTGAAATTATGCCCAGATTTATTATTTCTGCAGATCTGGCACAGTCCTCATTTTGGCATTACAAAGTAATGTAAATAGATAAAAACGAGGCACCGTGTTAAGTTAGCACCTGGAAGGTGTGATCTTTGTGTCTGGTGTTGTTGAACATGTACCTACGAGGGTATCCCTCTCAGAAGACAAACCCCATCGAACAGACTGATTTATTACTTACTTACTGTTTTATTGACCACAGAAAAATGTATAAATTATATAAATGTGTACGAGTCCACACACACAGCAGATAGACGAGTAAAGACACATGCACAGCAGATAGATAAGTACACACATATAAGTTAATTGTAACAGCTGGTGACAGCGAAGCCATGTGCACACGTGCACAGGACCTCGTGGAGATTTTCCAGCTACACTCCAGAGAAAATCTCTGGAAATCAGCGGGAAAGATGATGTGTAGCAGCAAATATTCCCAGCATTTGCTGCCTATTTTAGAGTCGCTCCTTCTTCCTCCTTTCTTCTGACCCGTTTGCTGCTTTCTGCTCACCCCTCCATGCAGCACTGATCTCACTAAAAGGAGCCCCAACTGACACTAAATGCTTTGTAAACAGTCATTTAGACAGATTGTCTCACATCCGGCTTTCTGAGTGCCATAGACAGAAGTTCTCCCTCATATAGTATCTCCAGCTGAAAGTCTCCATGAGTGCAAGGAACAAGTCTGAGAGAAGTAATGAAACTGAAGGGCAGGAAAATGAGTGAGACTAACAGTTTATCTGAGAGAAGTCAGTGGGTTTACATGATGAGATTAACTGGATTACAGCTACAGTTGGGTCCTTATCTGAGGGTAATTATCCTTGGATATATGGCGGTGAATGAATGGAATCACTGGCACAAAGCAGGTCATACCCCGGTACCATAGGTGGCGCTGTCCCCATTTCAGCTATCGCTAATAGAGCCACTTCCTGTTGGCGTCTTCACCGCCACCAACAACAAACTCAGGCATTCAGAAAGATGGCGAACGCAGAGCGAGATGAAGCTGCGTCCCTCTCCATCTGTGATGAGCTGGTTATGGAACAGAGATGCACAACGGCGCCTTCTCCATCGCCTTGTTTGTTTCTATGGCGACAACAACAGTAATATCGTCGACTTCCGGGTGACGATCGCGGGAAAAAATCTGGAGCATGGGCAGAACGCTCGATCCGATCCGCTGTCGTCTGCGTTTGGATCGAGTTATCTCAGGTCTTAATTTGATCGCAAGTATCCGATTCGATTTCTTGTCAGATTAAGGCGTCTACATGAACTGAATAACTCAGTCTTATTGTAATTCAGCCATTAATCCGATCCGATGGCACTCATGTAACCGCACTGAGTTTAATGTTGAAATTTGAAAGCAAGCAAGCAGATTGTTTTTGAGTTAGGGCAGTTTTGACAGAGAAAGTAAGAGTAAAATATCGAACCCATGCTCTTAAAAAATGATGCCTGAGTAAAGATAGTAATGGAGTCACACCAAAGTCCTATTAGATTTGTGTTGTGTGATGCCTCCCTCCTGTGGCCTCTTCGAGTACTGAACTCTTGGTGGACATTATGTTGTTCAAGATGGAAAAAGCAACATTTATTATCCTGGTTTCTTCTTTCCTGTTGATTCTCTGAAACCTCACAGCCAAGGTGGTGACTGTTTATTGGTCTTAAAAGCTCGACTTATGGAGATTTTTTTTCCTTCCTAATAATTTTGGACAAGTAAAATGATTAGAAGGCTTTTCCAGTCACTTGACTGCTTCAGTATGAGGTGTGTAGTTAAGGTGGACTACTTACGAATGGCTCCATTGTGGAGTCGTGCAGAAAAACTCATGATCAGTCCCTCACAAACTGCTGGTAATGACTCCTCAGAAACAAGCTCAACAGCCAATCCTGTGCACTTAAAATGGCGGAATGAGTCAAGGTCACTCTGGGAGCAGAAGTCTTGTACCGACTCAATTCTGGGTATCAGCGCCATCTGAAAAAAAACCCCAAAAGAAACAGGAAGCAGTGAGGCATTTGAACCAAACACACCCTAACACCTGGAGAACTTTGTCAAGGAGACAAATCTGAGGTGAAGACTAATCCTGAGATGACTGAGACAGACAGGAGCATATGTGAGTGCTAAATCAATCAGAAATAATTAATGATGCAACCCCCGCTCTGAAAGTACCGGGAGCTCTTTGCAAACACCACAGAGTGTAGTTTGTTTTGGATGCTCCTGGTAGTTTTTAGATTTAATCAGTCAAACACAGTGTTAATCCAGCATATTAAATGCAGAGTAGCTGTCTTGTTGCTGCCTTGTGACTGAATCAATACAGAGAATAACAATCAAAGCCCAAGATGAAATGTCCACTATACAGTAGTTTCACAATCCAGGGGCAGAAATCACAAGACGGCGGTGGTATAATAGGCAGTGTGGGAATGAGAAGTTAAACAAGTAATGATTGTTGGAAGGAGGAAAGCAAAAGGACTGTGAAAATCTGCAGGACAGGAATTCCCTTTTATTGTGGAATGATTTTAGATGAACAGATGAACAGTTTCTCACCGAGTCAACCAGGATCTGTGAGCTGTCAGCTCCAGACTGTTTACGAAAGACAATATCCACAAAATATCGACCTTGTGCATTCAGACATATTTGGGGGTCCAGAATACTTGCTCTGGAATAAAGAAAAGACAATAAATAAGGGTAAGGGGTTAGGGTTTGACATAAGACATAAATATATATATAAAGCCCACATCTATGAGAAATTCAGCACATCAAATAATTAAATTCAATTCAGTTTTATTTATATAGCTCCAAATTACAACAAATGTCATCTCAAGGCACTTAAATAATATCGTCCAATTCAAGCCAATTGGAATTCAATTCATTGTAATTATAATCCAATGAAATCCAATTAACTAATTTTTAAAATATTCCAATAGAGCCAATTCAAAAATATCCTAGCTAAGAAAACCAACAGATTGCACCGAAACTTGTCTTCAGTCCAATCTCCTGTCCTGAGCCTGAGGGACTGTGGAAAGGAACGACTCCCTTTAACAGGAAGAAACCTCTGGCAGAACCAGAACCAGGAAGAAACCTCTGGAAGAACCAGAACCAGGAAGAAACCTCTGGCAGAACCAGGAAGAAACCTCTGGCAGAACCAGAACCAGGAAGAAACCTCTGGCAGAACCAGACTCAGGAAGAAACCTTTGGCAGAACCAGAACCAGGAAGAAACCTCTGGCAGAACCAGGAAGAAACCTCTGGCAGAACCAGAACCGGGAAGAAACCTCTGGCAGAACCAGAACCAGGAAGAAACCTCTGGCAGAACCAGAACCAGGAAGAAACCTCTGGCAGAACCAGAACCAGGAAGAAACCTCTGGCAGAACCAGACTCAGGAAGAAACCTCTGGCAGAACCAGGCTCAGGAAGAAACCTCTGGCAGAACCAGGACCAGGAAGAAACCTCTGGCAGAACCAGGCTCAGGAAGAAACCTCTGGCAGAACCAGAACCGGGAAGAAACCTCTGGCAGAACCAGAACCAGGAAGAAACCTCTGGCAGAACCAGAACCGGGAAGAAACCTCTGGCAGAACCAGAACCGGGAAGAAACCTCTGGCAGAACCAGGAAGAAACCTCTGGCAGAACCAGAACCGGGAAGAAACCTCTGGCAGAACCAGAACTGGGAAGAAACCTCTGGCAGAACCAGAACCAGGAAGAAACCTCTGGCAGAACCAGAACCAGGAAGGGTGGCCATCCACTAGCTGGGGTTTGAAAAGACAGAAAAGAAGGGGGGAAACGCGCTATCTTAGGTCCAAAGATAACAACTTCAGTTTTGTCTGAATTTAGAAGCAGACAGTTCTGAGTCATCCTATTAAAATTAAATGAAAAATGTTTACTCTCTGGCTTTTAACCCAGCATGAGACTCTGTTTCTGTTTTTGCTTCATTGTTTTAATATTGTTTTAATATTGTTATCGTTTATTATTGTTTTTTACATTGTTCTTATGTTTTATGTCTTATACTTTGTGATGTTATTCCTCTACAGCACTTTGTTTCAGCCACGGTTTTTTTTTAAAGGGCTTTATAAATAAAGTTGAGTTGAATTGAGTTGAGTCATCCAGGTCTTTATGTCTTTAAGACAGGCTTGTAGTCTGACCAACCTGTTGGTTTCATCTGGTTTCATAGATAAGTACAGCTGAGTATCATCAGCATAACAATGGAAATTTATGCCATGCTGTCTGATAATGTTACCTAATGGGAGCCTGTATAAAGTAAAAAGAATCGGTCCAAGCACAGAACCCTGAGGAACTCTGATGTTACACACAGCAAATAAAATAATCCATTAAAGAGCTCAATTTACATCTGTGCACATACAGCTGGCTGATGTGTTTTAAATCTGATGGAGACATTCGCTCAATGACACCAACAAGCTGCTAAAGGATCAAACATGCAGAGACTTATTTGGTTTAAGCAAATGGACGCCTACAACTATTTCACATAGAACTGACAACCCTGTCTTGACACATATGATTAAAAGTTCACCTCGAACACCTTTTAAAAAGTCATACCTAAGTCACTAGATGACAAGTATCGCGGTTAATGACCACAGTCTGAGCGCCAGCAGCTCCGCCCACTCCTACAATCATGTCGGGCAGCTTGGGGCTTTTGACCGCTGTCTCCAACTTCCGAGTTTTCTGATACACCAGAGCAATGCTTAATCCAATCAGCAGAAAGCCCGTTATCATGGTTCCAAATATGTAAAGATCCTCGACGGAAAGGCACATGACCCTCCACTTCTCCCAGGAGTCCCTCATGTAACCAGCAGTGAACGATCCATCAGGGCAGGCGGGTTCCCCTGAACCCGAGCTTCTCGTTGAGAACATTTTGTCAATTGCGTTGAGAGACCAGTTGACCAATTCCATGATTTTAATTTTGAGAGCAATACGGAGAGAGGCACCAAAAAGTTTGAGACAAGACAGGACAAGAAGTGAAGAAAAGCAGGGAAGATAAGGAAGAGGGAAGGTAGAGGAGAGAAGAGAAATGCGACCGCCTTCATTGAGAGGCGGAAGAACATTTTCAGAAATGCTTAGTTTTAGTTTTTTCATACTTTGGGTTATTTGTCAGGTGCAGGATTTTAAAAAATCAGAGTGAGTATTGTATCATAAAATCCAACAAAAGATAAGTTTATTTGTGCTGCGTATTTGCTAACCAGTAGCTATTTGGTCGTTGGTGAAAGCAGTCCATTATAATTGTCATGTTGCTTCTCTTTCGGGGGGGCGGCGGCGGCAGACTCACAGAGGCTGATGTAATTTGGCCATCAGCTGATTACAGTCACGATAACGTGTCCTCATGTTTTTTGTCTATTTCTGCTTCTTCTTTGCTTATGGCAGAGCTGTCATGTTCCCTGTCTGTCTGTAAATTGGTAGTTGGGTGAGGGTTAGTTGTTTATGACGTCTCACCTGGAGTTTCCAGAGAGAATTAAAGTTTCTGTTCCTGTTGGGTTGCTTCTGCAGCCTCCATCCCCCGACAGCAGCGTGGTGATGGATACTGTAGCCAGCCAATCAGAACGGGCCTGGAGAGAGACATCAGCCAGTATTAAATGAAGAAGAGTTTTTTCTCAGGATGGGATCAAAAAGAAGTTTCACTGCAATCCGTTGTTTTTCCTTAGCTCGGAAATAGCTTTTAAATTGGCTATGTATATATGAATTGGAGTCATTTTGAATTGAATTAATTGGATTTGAGAGGGTTATGATTGCAATAATTGGCTTGAATTGGACTGTATCACTGAAGTGTTTTCTGATGACATTTGTTGTGATTTGACGCCACATAAATAAATTGAGTTGAGTTTAACTCACCAACTTCCTAAAACTATTTTAATTTATGTAAGTTTACCCGCTGATCTCTCTGTAAATAAAAAGATAGTTTTAAATTATTTAAACTGGTAAATGTGATTTTGGTCGACTGTTGAATGTTTCTGATTCATTTTCATGTGAATTTTTTTATTATAAAAAGAAAAAAAGACCTTTTGCTATATCCAAAACTTAATGCTGCCTTTGTGTGTAGAAACTGTTTCTCAGTTAGCTTTAAGTCAGACAAAGGACCAGATTTAAACCTAGAACCAGTTCCAGGACTTCTCCTCACCACTAGTTCATAGTTGATCACCAGCTGGTACTCGATGGATAACGGGAGGTTGTCCACTGTGAATCTAAGCCCCGCCCCCTCTGATGCTCTGACGAATCCCAGGCCTGTCCAAGTTACCAGCTGATCAGGCAGCCTCCGACGGGGAATAATCTGCAGAGCATGACCTGGATCCAGAGGAATGATGTTCTGCAACAAGGTCGATACAAAAACAGCAAATCAGGACACAGGATTTGATTGGCTCGAATGAGAGTAGTCTCTCATTGTTCAAAGTCTAACTGGAAATGAATCCCCACCTGTCTCTGTCTCCTCTGGCGGGTGAGTCGACGAGTCCTCCGAACCAAAACCACTTGTCCATTGGAAACCTTAAAATCAAAGCCCTGCTGTCTGAAGTAATGCTCACATGGAGGTAAAGTTATGGGATTTACCTGTAAACACATATAAAAGGGACCATTCAGACTTGGTTCTGGGTCAGGGTCATCCATTCTGAGTGATCCGGTCACTGTGGACCTCACTAAACACAGGTGTGAACGCACTCAGGCCACATTCAGAGGGGGTCCAGAACATTTCTCTGATAAGCTGAATGTTTCTTTTTGGTCCAATCACAGGTCTGTGAGCAGCTGTGAATGGACTCAGACTCTAGTCTCAGTTTATGTTTATGTTTATGCCTTTATCAGACGCTTTTATCCAAAGCGACTTACAGGTAGGCATGTAGGGTAAGGGGGTCTTGCCTAAGGACCCCTACTGGAGGTAGAACCTTTCATGCAGGGGATTTGAACCCAGGATCTCCCACATGGAAGGTGAAACACTACACTATCCAGTTGGTCTTTTTTAGATTGTGCCTTTTTTCACAGTGTGAACTTCAATGTGTCTTATTCCTCTTTGAAGGATCACCTGTTTAAAAAATTAGCCTCTCTTATGTGCTGTAACACCTTCATATGAACGGATCAGAGCTGATACTGTGAGGGTAAAGGCTCAGTTTCAGAACTGAGCTCTGAAAGTGCTAATAGATGCAGCTTTTCATGATTGAACCTGTGCAGGATGTAGTGTAAGTTGGTATTGATCTGCATACGGAGCAAGAAAATATGAGACCAGCAGTGGAAACTAATGTCAGGTGAGAACTTGTGATTGGTTCGTCTAGGATCCTTGTTGCCGTGTGAACAGGACCTGGTGCTGATCCGGTTGTTCGCTCATCACTGATACCCACCAGAGGAGAGGAGGAGGGGGAAGGAGGACGAGGAAGACGAGTAGGAGGAGGGCATCTTCCTGAAAGCGGTGCAGCGAGTTCAGCCTCATATAGGAAGTAGTTAAATGATGGCAGGAAGTATCCAGGCGCAGGGTCAGAGCAACGCCGACCGATCATGTTGGGTAAACAGGGACACTGTCCGTCCTCCGGAGAACACCTGAGGAGGCAGCATGTCCACACCTTCTGATATGTGATTCATGTTTTCCAACATAGTCCAACATCTGTTTACTGTCACAGGACTGTAGAAACTGTCTAGCTGTCAGATAAAGCAACAACATGAAGTGAGCAGCTAATGGGGTTTTAACCTTTTCCATAAACTGATCTGATTATGAATCATTCAAACAGTGAATATCTCAGAAGGCAAAATCAAGTCTTACATGTTGCTGTGAGCTCCACCGATATCACAGTCACAGGGTGAACATCGGCTCATCGACTGTCCCAAACCCCAGAAACCTGCCTGAACACAATCCACACATAAACTCTCATGAGAACATTAAATCAACTCAATAACAGATTAATGTCTTCACTTGGGCTGAAAACTATCCCTTCTGGAAACTTTCGAAACACACTGAGCAGGTTACCATTAAGTTTACACTTAGGGTAATCCTGAGAGCTTGAATAAAGCCGACTGGACTTCTTTTACTTTACAAGGTCCAGTCCCCTTATTTAAGATCTCAGGATTACCCGAACCTGCATGACTGAGAATCACAGAAGTAACATTTTAGGCTCAGGAACACTTTCCTTACATTCTCCTTCCAGCTTTATTCTGATTCTGCTGATTTCCAGCAACTAAAGAGACAGCACCTTTATGTAGACACGCTGTTTCAAACTCTCAGGTCTTTTGGGTTAATTGATCTGAATCATGATTATCATCATCTTCCTCTTATCTGAGATTGGGTCATGAAACCAACAGGTCCAGGAGGGAAACCCAGACATCGCGCTCCAGTGAGTTCTGGGTCTGCCTTGGGGCCTTTTCCAAGTTGGACGTGCCTGAAAAACCTCCCCAGGGATATCTGGGTGTCCCTTCTGGACTCCACAACCCAACCTCAGATAAGAGGAAGATGTATCATACAAATATATTTATTTAAAATGTTAACTATTGCTCAATGCCACTTTAGAATATAACAAGAAAGCCTGACTGCTTTGAAGCAAAATATAAAGAAATGAGGGCTGTATCGGGACTTTTTACCAGTACTGAAAAAAAAGGTTTGTTATAAAAACGTTTATTTTACCAGCTGCACCTTTAATATAGAACCTACCACACATCTGTCACACAGGGGTCCAGCTGTGAAAGGCTCACATTCACAACTTCCTGTCAGTTGATCACATGACCCAACACTCCCCAAACCATGACACTGACACTCTGAAAAACAAGATGTACACAGACATGGCTCAAAGCAACATGGTGAGCAAGTATAGGAAAGCTTATAAAGAGGCCTCTCAAAAGAAAATGAGTTAAAATATGTGTTCACACAAAAAAATCTGTATGGTTTTCCATTCACTCAAACTGTTACTTATGAAAGAGTGTGGGTACCTGATTCTTTACAACAGGGGTGTCAAACTCAAACAGACAGTGGGCTAAAATTAAAAAGTTGCAGGCCAGCCTTGATATTTATTGAAAAAATGTCTACAGTTGAGGAAGTTTTTCCTCGTCTTCAGATATAACAATGAACCTTTTCATGTGGAATAAACTAAAGTTAAAACATTTAATCTGGAACAAGCAAAGCTTAACACTATAAACATGTGACATCATGCAGTGTCTGCATTAGGGTCCTCACAGTTAAAGGGACGGCGAGTAGCCGTGACAACACATCTGTGGCATTCATGTCTTAAATGAGATTTTTTTAGAAATCTAATGCCTCTTTCTCTATTTGTAGTCTTCTGCCCCTAAACATAGCATTAGCTAAACTACACAAAGCTTTATGCATCTTCAAACTACACCAAGCTTTATGCATCTTCAAACTACACCAAGCTTTATGCATCTTCAAACTACACCAAGCTTCATGCATCTTCAAACTACACAAAGCTTTATGCATCTTGAAACTACACCAAGCTTTATGCATCTTCAAACTACACAAAGCTTTATGCATCTTCAAACTACACCAAGCTTCATGCATCTTCAAACTACACAAAGCTTTATGCATCTTGAAACTACACAAAGCTTTATGCATCTTCAAACTACACCAAGCTTTATGCATCTTCAAACTACACAAAGCTTTATGCATCTTCAAACTACACCAAGCTTCATGCATCTTCAAACTACACCAAGCTTTATGCATCTTCAAACTACACAAAGCTTTATGCATCTTCAAACTACACCAAGCTTCATGCATCTTCAAACTACACAAAGCTTTATGCATCTTCAAACTACACAAAGCTTTATGCATCTTCAAACTACACCAAGCTTTATGCATCTTCAAACTACACAAAGCTTTATGCATCTTCAAACTACACAAAGCTTTATGCATCTTCAAACTACACCAAGCTTCATGCATCTTCAAACTACACCAAGCTTTATGCATCTTCCAACTACACCAAGCTTTATGCATCTTCCAACTACACAAAGCTTTATGCATCTTCAAACTACACCAAGCTTTATGCATCTTCAAACTACACCAAGCTTTATGCATCTTCCAACTACACCAAGCTTCATGCATCTTCAAACTACACCAAGCTTTATGCATCTTCAAACTACACCAAGCTTTATGCATCTTCAAACTACACCAAGCTTCATGCATCTTCAAACTACACAAAGCTTTATGCATCTTCCAACTACACAAAGCTTTATGCATCTTCAAACTACACAAAGCTTTATGCATCTTCAAACTACACCAAGCTTTATGCATCTTCAAACTACACAAAGCTTTATGCATCTTCAAACTACACAAAGCTTTATGCATCTTCAAACTACACAAAGCTTTATGCATCTTCAAACTACACCAAGCTTTATGCATCTTCAAACTACACCAAGCTTTATGCATCTTCAAACTACACCAAGCTTCATGCATCTTCAAACTACACCAAGCTTTATGCATCTTCAAACTACACCAAGCTTTATGCATCTTCAAACTACACCAAGCTTTATGCATCTTCAAACTACACAAAGCTTTATGCATCTTCAAACTACACCAAGCTTTATGCATCTTCAAACTACACCAAGCTTCATGCATCTTCAAACTACACCAAGCTTTATGCATCTTCAAACTACACAAAGCTTTATGCATCTTCAAACTACACCAAGCTTCATGCATCTTCCAACTACACAAAGCTTTATGCATCTTCAAACTACACCAAGCTTTATGCATCTTCAAACTACACAAAGCTTTATGCATCTTCAAACTACACAAAGCTTTATGCATCTTCAAACTACACAAAGCTTTATGCATCTTCAAACTACACCAAGCTTTATGCATCTTCAAACTACACCAAGCTTTATGCATCTTCAAACTACACCAAGCTTCATGCATCTTCAAACTACACCAAGCTTCATGCATCTTCAAACTACACCAAGCTTTATGCATCTTCAAACTACACCAAGCTTTATGCATCTTCAAACTACACAAAGCTTTATGCATCTTCAAACTACACAAAGCTTTATGCATCTTCAAACTACACCAAGCTTTATGCATCTTCAAACTACACAAAGCTTTATGCATCTTCAAACTACACCAAGCTTTATGCATCTTCAAACTACACCAAGTTTTATGCATCTTCAAACTACACCAAGCTTCATGCATCTTCAAACTACACCAAGCTTTATGCATCTTCAAACTACACAAAGCTTTATGCATCTTCAAACTACACCAAGCTTTATGCATCTTCAAACTACACCAAGCTTTATGCATCTTCAAACTACACAAAGCTTTATGCATCTTCAAACTACACAAAGCTTTATGCATCTTCAAACTACACCAAGCTTTATGCATCTTCAAACTACACCAAGCTTTATGCATCTTCAAACTACACAAAGCTTTATGCATCTTCAAACTACACCAAGCTTTATGCATCTTCAAACTACACAAAGCTTTATGCATCTTCAAACTACACAAAGCTTTATGCATCTTCAAACTACACAAAGCTTTATGCATCTTCAAACTACACAAAGCTTTATGCATCTTCAAACTACACAAAGTTTTATGCATCTTCAAACTACACAAAGCTTTATGCATCTTCAAACTACACCAAGCTTTATGCATCTTCAAACTACACAAAGCTTTATGCATCTTCAAACTACACAAAGCTTTATGCATCTTCAAACTACACAAAGCTTTATGCATCTTCAAACTACACAAAGTTTTATGCATCTTCAAACTACACAAAGCTTTATGCATCTTCAAACTACACCAAGCTTTATGCATCTTCAAACTACACAAAGCTTTATGCATCTTCAAACTACACAAAGCTTTATGCATCTTCAAACTACACAAAGTTTTATGCATCTTCAAACTACACAAAGTTTTATGCATCTTCAAACTACACAAAGCTTTATGCATCTTCAAACTACACCAAGCTTTATGCATCTTCAAACTACACCAAGCTTCATGCATCTTCAAACTACACCAAGCTTCATGCATCTTCAAACTACACCAAGCTTTATGCATCTTCAAACTACACCAAGCTTTATGCATCTTCAAACTACACCAAGCTTTATGCATCTTCAAACTACACCAAGCTTCATGCATCTTCAAACTACACCAAGCTTTATGCATCTTCAAACTACACCAAGCTTTATGCATCTTCAAACTACACCAAGCTTTATGCATCTTCAAACTACACAAAGCTTTATGCATCTTCAAACTACACAAAGCTTCATGCATCTTCAAACTACACCAAGCTTTATGCATCTTCAAACTACACCAAGCTTTATGCATCTTCAAACTACACAAAGCTTTATGCATCTTCAAACTACACAAAGCTTCATGCATCTTCAAACTACACAAAGCTTTATGCATCTTCAAACTACACAAAGCTTTATGCATCTTCAAACTACACCAAGCTTTATGCATCTTCAAACTACACCAAGCTTTATGCATCTTCAAACTACACAAAGCTTTATGCATCTTCAAACTACACAAAGCTTTATGCATCTTCAAACTACACCAAACTACACGAACAAGATGCTGCCTCACCTGTCAGAAGCTAAAAGAGGTCAAACAGAGTTTTTTGTCACCTTGACATCCAGCAGGGTTTTCCTGCTCAAGACTGAAGAAGCCGTGTTTGCAGCGATCGCAGCGTTGACCTTCGACATTTGCTTTACACAAACACTGACCATTAAGGGCGTCGCACAGACCACCGCCATGAGAGCCAGCCGGGTCGCAGTCACATGCTGAAACATCATCACATCATATCGTCACGTTCAACGCAGGAAACAGCTTTTAAATCTCCATCACATGTTATTTACCCTGCTGAAACATCTATAAACTGTGATCTATGGATCGTGAGGTAATCATTTTAAGTTGCCATCCTCGCTCCAGCATTGTTTGACACTAAAGTTGAAGGTTGTGTTGAAAGTTATGAGCCCAGTCCCAGGATCGGGCATTCATCAGGAGAATTAAAGCAAAAAATGATCCTGAACAAAATGATCAGGACAGCAGACTCATTCCAGGATGTGTAACAGTTACAGTTTCACACAGTTTCTACACCCAGACTCAGAAATAGTAAAATGAAGGCAACACCGTTTTAACAGGTCTATATTTATCGTTGAACGTTGATATATAAGTTTTACTTTCATGCTAAACTGATACAAACGTTATGCTTAAAGGATAAGGGGTTAGTGGGTTGTTGGAGCTGTTAGTGGGTTGTTGGAGCTGTTAGTGGGTTGTTGAAGCTGTTAGTGGGTTGTTGAAGCTGTTAGTGGGTTGTTGGAGCTGTTAGTGGGTTGTTGAAGCTGTTAGTGGGTTGTTGGAGCTGTTAGTGGGTGTTGGAGCTGTTAGTGGTTTGTTGGAGCTGTTAGTGGGTTGTTGGAGCTGTTAGTGGGTTGTTGAAGCTGTTAGTGGGTTGTTGGAGCTGTTAGTGGGTGTTGGAGCTGTTAGTGGTTTGTTGGAGCTGTTAGTGGGTTGTTGGAGCTGTTAGTGGGTTGTTGGAGCTGTTAGTGGGTTGTTGAAGCTGTTAGTGGGTTGTTGAAGCTGTTAGTGGGTTGTTGGAGCTGTTAGTGGGTTGTTGGAGCTGTTAGTGGGTTGTTGGAGCTGTGAGTGGGTTGTTGGAGCTGTTAGTGGGTTGTTGGAGCTGTTAGTGGGTTGTTGGAGCTGTTAGTGGGTTGTTGGAGCTGTTAGTGGGTTGTTGGAGCTGTGAGTGGGTTGTTGGAGCTGTTAGTGGGGTGTTGGAGCTGTTAGTGGGTTGTTGGAGCTGTTAGTGGGTTGTTGGAGCTGTTAGTGGGGTGTTGGAGCTGTTAGTGGGTTGTTGGAGCTGTTAGTGGGTTGTTGGAGCTGTTAGTGGGTTGTTGGAGCTGTGAGTGGGTTGTTGGAGCTGTTAGTGGGTTGTTGGAGCTGTTAGTGGGTTGTTGGAGCTGTTAGTGGGTTGTTGGAGCTGTTAGTGGGTTGTTGGAGCTGTTAGTGGGGTGTTGGAGCTGTTAGTGGGTTGTTGGAGCTGTTAGTGGGTTGTTGGAGCTGTTAGTGGGTTGTTGGAGCTGTTAGTGGGTTGTTGGAGCTGTGAGTGGGTTGTTGGAGCTGTTAGTGGGTTGTTGGAGCTGTTAGTGGGTTGTTGGAGCTGTTAGTGGGTTGTTGGAGCTGTTAGTGGGTTGTTGGAGCCGTGAGTGGGTTGTTGGAGCCGTGAGTGGGTTGTTGGAGCCGTTAGTGGGTTGTTGGAGCTGTTAGTGGGTTGTTGGAGCTGTTAGTGGGTTGTTGGAGCTGTTAGTGGGTTGTTGGAGCTGTTAGTGGGTTGTTGGAGCTGTTAGTGGTTTGTTGGAGCTGTTAGTGGGTTGTTGGAGCTGTTAGTGGGTTGTTGGAGCTGTTAGTGGGTTGTTGGAGCTGTTAGTGGGTTGTTGGAGCTGTTAGTGGGTTGTTGGAGCTGTTAGTGGGTTGTTGGAGCTGTTAGTGGGTTGTTGGAGCTGTTAGTGGGTTGTTGGAGCTGTTAGTGGGTTGTTGGAGCTGTGAGTGGGTTGTTGGAGCTGTTAGTGGGTTGTTGGAGCTGTTAGTGGGTTGTTGGAGCTGTTAGTGGGTTGTTGGAGCTGTTAGTGGGTTGTTGGAGCTGTTAGTGGGTTGTTGGAGCTGTTAGTGGGTTGTTGGAGCTGTTAGTGGGTTGTTGGAGCTGTTAGTGGGTTGTTGGAGCTGTGAGTGGGTTGTTGGAGCTGTTAGTGGGGTGTTGGAGCTGTTAGTGGGTTGTTGGAGCTGTTAGTGGGGTGTTGGAGCTGTTAGTGGGTTGTTGGAGCTGTTAGTGGGTTGTTGGAGCTGTTAGTGGGTTGTTGGAGCTGTGAGTGGGTTGTTGGAGCTGTTAGTGGGTTGTTGGAGCTGTTAGTGGGTTGTTGGAGCCGTGAGTGGGTTGTTGGAGCTGTTAGTGGTTTGTTGGAGCTGTTAGTGGGTTGTTGGAGCTGTTAGTGGTTTGTTGGAGCTGTTAGTGGGTTGTTGGAGCTGTTAGTGGGTTGTTCTAACGCCTGTGTACCACCTTTCTCTGATGACTTTGGTGTAACGGAGTGGAAACGTACGTCTGCAGGCGTTCGGGTCTTCCAGCGCTCTCTGTGGGTCTTGGTACCAAAATGGCCGACAGCGATCACACTGAGGCCCTGTCCTGTCATGGAGGCAGCTGTCGCACACGCCACCGCTCACGCCACCAGTGGCGTCATAACGAGCTGCATCGAAGTGACACGAGTCTGAGTGACCGTGACAGTTGCACCCTGAGAGACGAAAAAAGGAGGAGACAAGAAGAGGAGAGGAAAGAGGTGAAGGGGAAGGTAGGTTGGGTTACCTGGTGGTTTTCATTCGACTGCAAGAGTGAATGCGCACGTTTGTCTGTCTCTGTGATGAACTGTGACTTGTGCACTTGTACCTGCCTATAACCTGACGACAGCTGGGATAGGCTCCGCCTACCCATGACACCAAAAACTGATTAAGCAGGTATGGTACGGAAAATGGATGGATGGAACTCACTACCAGCTGAAACACTCAAACACATCTTAGGCTTTTATGTCTGACCCACATATGTGAAAATGTGTCACAGAGGCATCCTGACATCTTATGGGTGGCAATGGATTTTTCTCTCAGTTTGAATTGGAAATGTGTATTTTCCTTTTGTCCTTGAATGCACCATCAGTACAGCGCTGATAACTTTTGTTACAAAAACAAACTTGATGAGATTAATGCAGGAGTTATGTTGTAAGATGTTGTTAATCAGCAACTAAACAAAAGAGTCTTTGTTACATGAATACTTTAAATAATCTTTTTTCAAAATCACTCTTATGACTGTTTCAATGGAACTGAAAACATTTGGAGAGTCATGAAACACCAAATACAACAAGGAGACTCAGGACTGCAGAGCAGCAAGAATCCTCTGTCAGACAGGAATGGGACAGCATTCATCTCCCAGAGGTCCAGCAGCTGGTCTCCTCAGTTCCAGATGTTTACAGATGTTGGTAAAAGAAGACGAGATGCTACACAGTGGGAAACATGGACCTGTCCCAACTTTTATGAGACGTTGTTGCCATCAAATGACTAAAATGACTCACTTTGAACGCGTAAAGTGCTTTCCTATGTTCTGTTGTGAATGAAATGTTTATGAGATTTTAACTAATTTTATTCTCTTTTTATTTACATTTTAAGGGTCAGGGTCTCAAGATATTTTAATTTGGGGTTGAGTGTGTGAGCAGCTCAAAGAAATGATGATAAACCGAATTTACTTCTGCAAATGTTGGCTGTGTTTTCTCCTCCAGGCCCCCAGGGGGAGTCGTGATGGAAGTCCTGACACCGTTCACAGTTGTCTCCAGCGGTGTTGTGCTGACAAACACATCGACCATGAACCTGAAAGCAGAAAAGTCACACTGGCTAAGAGTCTGTCATCACAGCTCAATAAATATTTTACTTAAATATGAAGAAATGAAGCACAAATGATCATGAATGAAGATCTGAACTTTCAGCCATGTGTGGTCAATCTTTATCTTACATTATGTGTTCATGACTGTGTTTAATCCAGTTTTTACATCATGGAGTTGAATGTATAAAACACTTTAATTGTTTGTGAAGTAGTACAAAGAAATCAAACTGATGAATGAATGAAATATAAATATAAATAGATCAAATTAAATAATATTTAAATGAGGAAGGTCAGTGTTGTTTTTTCTTCAAAAAACCCTTATTTGTTTCAATAAGCTGCAACCTTAACAAGTAGATTACCAGAAGCACAGAAAGGGGCTGCCGTACAGATTTTACGGTCCGTTTTGCTGTTCTTTTGGACCGTCCATTTTTTCTAACAAGGTGGAAATTTTACACTATTTATAAGTAAATCTTTAATACTATTTTCCTTCAGCTGAAAAAGGTGCTGTGTCTGTAAATGAATTACCATCTCTTCATATGAGGATTTGTTTTCTGAGTTTCCCAGAGACAGTGAGCTTAAACTTCAATGCTGACACGGTTTTCTTAGCGCATACTGGAGTTAGTTATTGAACTCGTTGTAGGTTGATGGGTTGAGGAGGCTGTTGAGGACTTAGAAGGCAGACCAGAGGCAGACAACTAACTGTTTTTTAAATTGAAACCAAAAGCACAGCCAGGCTGAATAACCAGAAACTGACGCCTGAGAAAAACAAAAGACCAAGCTAACCAGAAGATAAACAAACAGAGTGATGACAATGATGAGGAATCCTAAGTAAACACAAGAAACTTGTGCAAAAAAAAAATTAAAATCGACCAGATTCAGTGAATAATCCCCTATATAGACCAGTGAGCAGTGCTGACCCACATATCGGTGGGAACCTCCTTTCATCAGTGTTTTGACCAAGCTTCTTGTGTTTCTTGTGTTTACTTCATCACTCTGTTTGTTCCTGTTTGTTCATCTTCTGGTTTGTTCACTGTGACATCATAATGCCCATAACTCAGCCTACCGGCTACATAAATTTGAGGTATTCAGTTGATATTTTTCTAAAGTTTGGACATTTGGACACATCTACCATTTGGTGGAATGATTAAATATTTGACTGAAACTGGACAGAAAGGGAATTGTTTGCCTGGTGAAAGCATTCAGTGACACAGTAGTATTCCAGTTGGGAGTTTACTAAATGTTGTGAAGTTAAATGCAGCTGTTCACTGGGTTCACATGGACTCCATCACCAGCTTATTTTATGTCAAAGCTTCAGACCTTTGTTCATACCTACCATGCCCGGCTGGGTGTAGACATCCCCCCGTCCTCCGGCCTCGGGCTCACACTGGCTGGCATGTCCGTTACAGAAGCAGCTTCCTCGAACCACCATGTTGTAAAGCGAGTAGTAATATTTATCCTGAGGGTTCCTGCGTCTACGCGCTAGCAGAGTGTCGCCAAGTGTGAAGAGATGCGTGAAGTTTACCCGAATATTTGTCAGACTGATCAGATCTGAGGAGAAGGTACATCACATATCTTATATTTTGTAATCATTTAATAACTTTCAATCTGTTCTTCTTACTTTGCCATGAAGTTTATGAATGCTCACCTTGAATGTTTGGTGCATACGGGTTTTCTATTTCAAAGACAGGGTCCAGAGCTTTCAGCACCACCTAGTGGACAAACAACAAACTTGATCTCAATGTGAGATATATATATATATATATATGTATATATGTGTATATCAACAGGATGTGTTCAATTTAAATGGCACAAATGTAAAATTGTTGCAGATTTACACAAACTGTTTCAGAGTTTTATCGTCTTTAGTTATTATACAAATAACTGGAAGTTTTAATAAATAATTTTAATGGTTATTTAATCACTGAAGTCTGTATTGAGTACAATTAAACATGGTACCTCTCCACCAGTGGACGGTTCTGATCCGGAGTATCTGCTGTCACAGACAACATCATCAACGCTGTCTGCCAACTCCTCTGAAACTGAAGGGAAATGAAGAGCACAATCTTCTGCAAAGTAACGAAAGACCTTCCAGGTTCGACCAAAATCCTTTGAGCGCTCCACTAACATGGCTGCCGGCCGGAAACTCTGCAGAAAGGCAGCACAAGGGGAGAGATCTCAGTCTGAATCCCACTGTTTGCTCAGGCAGAAGATAAAAAAAAGGAGTAACTTCCCCCCTCAGGAAAAAACATTAAGCCTCAAATCTAGAATTAAAACTCAAAACCTAACAATTTTACATTTTTATAAGGTTTTCTTGATCTTTCACTACTAGCCTAAAAACTACATACTACTGAATGTATACTGAGATAAAAACATAGAAGTTCAAGTCTCTGATTTATCACTTCAGAGTGACGGTTATGTTCAGGGTAGCACTTCAGATTACAGCTTTGTACAACAGCAACATGGTCACATGTTTGTGGTAATAAACTAATTATAATGATGTGATAAAGGTGAGATGTTTTCAAAGTATATTGATTACAATAAGTGACCATTCAGAATATATATTCATCCCTTATGGACAGATATTATTTTGTTTCAATGTAGGGCTTCAGAGGCTCATCAGCCTCATCCAGGACTTCCTGCTCCAGCTCAGGAAGCTCAACCTGCTTTAGGAGCTGCTGGCACACTTCTACTCTGCCATCATTCACTCTGTTCTCTGCTCCTCCATCCCTGCTTGGTTTGGATCGGCAACCAAACAGGAAAAGAACAGACTGTAACGGACAATAAGGTCTGCAGAGAAACTTATTGGTGTCAGCCTGCCCTCCATCCAGGACCCGTACCTGTCCAGAGTCAGGAAACAGTCGGGTAACGTCTCTGCAGACCCATCCCAGCTGGCCACAAACTGTTTAAACTCCTCCCCTCTGGGAGGTGCTACAGAACGACAAAACAAGCAGCCACAAAAACAGCTTTTTCCCTCAGGCTGTCTCTGAGATGAACTCCTAAACCGGACTCAAATATCAGTAACAGCACCTGTAAAATATCTGGTCATACTGTAGCTTTACATTTGAGCAGAGCAGTCATTTTCTGGAGCTCAGGCTGTAAACAATGAGTTATTTACCTGTTATTCCACGTTGTATAACAGGACATTTTCTGCATTTCTCTATACTTTTTGTTTGAGTGGATCTCTGTTTTATTCTGGTAAAATGGTTTCGGGAGTTTTTCCACATATGTATTGTTCCTCTAAAGAAAGTAAATGTTTCACTGAATGTTAAGCTGCTTGAGGCAAATTTGAGCTTACATTACAAATAAAATAAACCTGACTTGACTCGTCAAAGTATTCTCTACAACAATAACACTGGCTGTGTTCCAGTGTTTTTAAGCCTGCTGCCAGAGACCTGGGAGTGTCTGACTGCAACCTCGGGGAACATCCCAGCTGAGATCATTTTCTCTGTAATAAACATGACAACAAAAGACTTAAAAGCCCACATAACGGTCATTTTATCAGTCTTATTTACCTATATACCTATATATATACCTTACATACCTTATTTTGTCGCTCTCGTAAAATACATTAATTTTTATATTGGAATAAAAAAGTCTAAACACTTTCATACGGGAGTCATCAAAGGGAAAACTGCTATCTCATCACCTAAGTCATGTATAAGATGTGGATCAAGTTGTTATTGCAACAGATGCTGTGGACAGATGTTCATATGAAGCTGTTTGGTGTCTCTGGGGCAAAGAAAAAGCTGCATCACAAACAGCTGTTGAGCATTATTCTGAAATAGTCTGCTTTGAGGTTCTCTGTGAAAACTGCACAGAGAGTGAAAAACAGACCCAACACATATCCAATGTTAATATTCTAATGACATTCGGGTTGTAAACTTCCTGTTAGAATATTATCCACATCAGACCTCCTAATACTTACAGTGAAGTGCCATTTCTGCCATTTCTGGAACATGCTGAAATACTTCTGACAAGGACTTAAAATCCCAGAAACTGTTGGACCTTGGTTGTATAAACTTATATACTGACTGATCAGGGTTTCCCTGTTGTGTGATTCAACAGAGAAATAACTGATTCAGGTGTGGGTTAGGGTTAGGGCTCAGGAGACCAGATGTCAGCCTCGGTTTGTAAGCACTCAGACTGATTCAGTCACCCTCCAAACCCAGATCTTTGGGAGTGACATAAGATCAGCCAATCAGATTTAGAGGAGTCAGAGTCACCGCCTGTGGTCAGAATAGATGAGTATAACACAAAAGCCTCATGTTCAGACATTACCTTGAAGGTGAGAACCAGGTGACTGAACTGGAACACTGTCTCCAGATTCAACTGGATGCTGACCTGTTGAACTCCTGCAGACATCAGAGCAGCAGAGTTTATGTCACTGACATTTAGGTGAACTCTCCCCCCTCTGATTGGACAGTTCTTAGCTTACCATTCTCAGACTGCCACCATTTCATTTTCCTCTCAGGCTCAAAGGTTGTGATGACGTTTTCAATACGATGGCTGTTTGGGTTGCTGTGGTGACTGTAGGGTAGCTGAGAGTCACACGTGAAACATTTCTGCTCCCCCTGATGAACAAACACAGACCCAAGCAGCCTGATCAATAATCAGCAGCATCACTGCCAGGATTACGGTGACACAATGTAAAAAAGGTAAATGTCCAGACTGAAAAACATAATCTGTCATGATCCTTGTTATTTTGTATTTTTAGTCTGTTTAGTTTAGTCTAGTGTTGCCATTTCCTGTTTTTCTCAGTTCCCTCCTGTCAGCCACCAGCTCCACTCCCATCGTGTTAATTCCCATCAGCTGCACATCACTAATCACTCTTTCCACAGTGTTTGTCTCCAAGTTTCTTTCAGTCTTGGTCAGATCCTCACGGTCTTCACTTTCCCATTATCCCATGTTTTTTCCACGTTTTTATATTGCTTCTCCCGAGTTTTGCACAGTTTAGTTTTGTTATTTTAGTTCTTTAGTTCCGTGTTCTGCAGCGTTGCTGTGATTTTTATTTATATTACAATAAACCCTCTTGAGTTTCCGTCTGGCTCCAGTTCTGTGTCTGCATCTGGGTCCTCCTCCTCCGTCTCCATCACCTAAAACCGTGATCTCTTTGGGATTTTTCTGGTAATGATGAGTAAAGACAGATAGGAACTTGTCTGGACTGAGAGAGAGGTCAAGAGTGTTGGACAGTTGGAGTACACCTGCTTTATATAATAAAGTAGACTGAGTATCCCACTTTTATATGTGACACCAGTTAAAGAACATAAAGAGGTACAGATGTAGTTTGAAAAAGTAGAGAATTAGGTCATTTAGTAAAGTATTTAGATAGACACTCACAAATCCTTCACTCGCTAAAGCTCACATCTCATCTTTGCATTGTTTACTAGTGATCTTGTTTTAATCGTCAGGGCAACCCTGTATGCATCGTTGCTGTGAGATGGCTGTTAGGTCGTACATCTATCTACTCACTAAGGGAAGTAAATAAGGAGGTTGAGAATTGGAGAAAAGACTTTAAAATGTGGCCGAGAGTGGATGCAGGAGGCAGATATTTGTGGAGGAGGTTATTGCTGGTGTTGCAGCTAAGGACTGACCACACAGACGGGGGAAGAATAAGAGATAGACTTCATGGGGGCCACCTGGTGTGCATAGATGTAACGTAATGTAGATGCAGATCAGCTCAGTGTCCAGGATCTGAGGAAATCCACGAGGACTGTGAGTCGATGGTCTGTGGAGGCTCATAAGGCACTGCAGGGCTGTTTTGATGTGACAGACTGGGAGGCAACCTGTGAGCTGTATGAAGAGGACACTGATGAGCTCACAGACAGCATCTACTTCTGCACCGCCTGCATTGCTCCAGCCAAGACTGTCTACTGATGACAAACCACAAGCAGCGAAGGACGTCAAAGCCCTCCTGATAAAAAGAGGGCCTTCAAAACTGGCAACAAGAAGGAGGTGTGAACAACACATGAAGATGGAAATCAGGGAGGCAAAGGGCAGTTACAGAAGGAGGCTGGAGGGGAAACTCCAACAAAGCAACACAAGAGAAGTCTGTAGTGCAGGGATGTAAAACTCCGGTCCTGGAGGGCTGCTGTCCTGCAGGTTTTAGATGTTTTCCTGCAGGTTTTAGATGTTTTCCTGCAGGTTTTAGATGTTTCCCTGCAGGTTTTAGATGTTTCCCTGCAGGTTTTAGATGTTTCCCTGCAGGTTTTAGATGTTTTCCTGCAGGTTTTAGATGTTTTCCTGCAGGTTTTAGATGTTTCCCTGCAGGTTTTAGATGTTTCCCTGCAGGTTTTAGATGTTTTCCTGCAGGTTTTAGATGTTTTCCTGCAGGTTTCAGACGTTTCCCTGCAGGTTTTAGATGTTTCCTGCAGGTTTTAGATGTTTCCCTGCAGGTTTTAGATGTTTCCTGCAGGTTTTAGATGTTTCCCTGCAGGTTTTAGATGTTTCCCTGCAGGTTTTAGATGTTTCCTGCAGGTTTTAGATGTTTCCTGCAGGTTTTAGATGTTTCCCTGCAGGTTTTAACTGTTTCCCTGCAGGTTTTAGATGTTTCCCTGCAGGTTTTAGATGTTTCCTGCAGGTTTTAGATGTTTCCCTGCAGGTTTTAGATGTTTCCTGCAGGTTTTAGATGTTTCCCTGCTCCAACACACCTGAATCAGATCAATGCCTCAATAGCTGGTTTGTGCAGAATGTAACAATCTTTTGAAGAGATTCATTTAATCTCGTTGAAGCAGGGAAACATCTAAAACCTGCAGGACAGCGGCCCTCCAGGACCGGAGTTTGACATCCCTGCTGTAGTGGTATGAGGACCATCACTGGTTTCAGGGCCAATGAGTTGTTTTTCTACCGATTTAGCAGCTGCTCATCCCCACAATGACTTGGAAGCTGTCAGTCTGCAACCCACAGCCACTTCCTGTGAGGTCCCCAGTTACTCCCCTGACTTCATCTCAATTCAATTCAGTTTTATTCACAATAAAGTGCCAAATTACAACACATTTCATCTCAGGGCACTTCAAAGACAAAGTCCAATTCATTGTAAAACTATCATAATCCATCCATTTTCTTTACCCACTTAATCCAATTTAGGGTTGCTGTGGGACAGGAGCCTGTCCAAGTTGTCATTGGGCCAGAGGCGGGGTACACCCTGGACAGGTTGCCAGTCCATCACAGGGCCTCACAGAAACACATGCATGCTTACAGTCAATCCTAGGGACAATTTAGAGACACCACCTGACCTAACATGCGTGTTTTTGGACGGTGGGAGGAAGAGAACCAGAGAGAACCCACACATCCACAGGAAGAACCAGCCAGGAATTTAGCCTGGAACCCTCTGCTGTGAGGTGATGGTGCTAACCACCACAGAAAATACAGCAGGGATGTCCAAAGAAAAACTCTGACAGACCTTTAGAAAGCTGGAGATCGACTGGACTCTGGGTCAGGACTCTAAGAAGGACTTACACAGAACTGTAATTCTGTATCAACAATATAAAATCATTTTGTAGGAATGCTAAAATAAGTATTTCGTCAAGAATTAAACTCAACCAATGAGAATGGGAGTGTAAAAAGAAGAAAATATCCAGCAATGAGCAGGAGGGGTAGAAATAATCCTCAGAGGAGAGAACGGTCTCAGATAGGAAAGTGGCAAATCAGGACATGTTTCAGTATGAAAATCAGGCAATGGGGCCAGAAACTCAATGTGTGTGTTTGAAACTGAATTCAAACACACTCAGAGAAACACACAAGCTGTAGAGCTTTAGCAACGAAAGATCTTCACACTTTCTCATCCATATCAAGCATCATATTCAATCTGATACGTGTGATCTTGTCTGCATATGAGAGCCACTTCTGACCTCCAGGTAACCAATGATGCAGTAGGGCTGAGGTCCTTCCAGGCCGCAGGTTGACGAAGCTGCCAGCTGAGCTGCTCGACCCACCATCAGATCACCCAGCTGGGGGTTACAGGAGCTGCCAAGGCACTGGTTCTGGAGTTCTGCTGCAGGAAGAAAAGCTGTAGAGAGAAATCCGTCAGTGTGAGTTATCAGTCATCTTTCTTATCAGACAGGAAGAAGCATGTCAACATGTCTGTGGACCGAATCCTCCAATTAGTGGGAAAATCAGCAGACGTAAACTTCTATCATTAACGCTGATATAATTACCCTGAAAATGAATGTTTTCGTGTTTTTTACTGTTACCTGGAAGGAAATAAAGAAACTGGGATGTTGTAATACTAAAGAATGTTCAACCTGTGTCTACCTGCTTCACCGATGCCTCCCTGGGGGGGGGTTGCTCTCAGCTTTTTTTAATTAGTCACTTTTCAAACATTTTACTCTCATTTGGGTACACAGTTTTTTTAGTTGAGTGTGATTACTTTACATTTTTATCCACATGTATGTTCTCCTTCTGCCTGACTAAACTTTGATCTAAACCAGATTAAACACCTGAAATGACACCAGGATCGATATCTGACACCATCACTTTCTTATCTTCATCCCTCCAGATACTTATTCTGAAACTCCATTCTTATCATCAATTTCTATCATCATTTGAAAGGTCAAATGTTTAAACTCTTTAGACTTGACTATCCTGGCTTCCTTATTCTTCCTTCTCTGCTTCATTACATGTTTGCTTTGTTCTTTCCTTAAAGTCAGGAGATTAGAGATGAATCAGGGTTTGGGTCCATCAGGAATAAAGAGCTGAACTCACTGATGAGGAAGATGAGGATCATGTTGTGTTCACAGATGTTCCGGTTCTACTACGTGTGCCATGTACTCTCTGATGGACTCTGGAGCAAATTCTTCTTCTACTTATTCTGATAGAGAACAAAAAGTTTGTTAATCTCAAGACATGATATAATGTTGGAGAGAACTTGATGAGTAGAGCCTGAACCTGTGGTGTGGTGGCTGATAAGAGATCAGATATCACCATATGACTAACACACAGAATACAGAGGTGTTGAGAAATCCCTGAATCCACTTGGGTTTCCTCAGACCGCTGAATCATCCAAAGTCCTCATGCAAACGCACTGCTCAGCATATTCAGATTTCAGAAATCTGACAACTAACCCAGTTTTCCCCTAGAAAACAAGATGCCAAGATTCAACTCCGTCACTGGGAAGATATGTCGCCATTTTTATGCTTTAAGGGCTTCACAACTCTGTCTGATGTACTATTTTACTGTAAGACCGACTTTATTCAGGTGTGATGATTCAGCTTTAATTTTCTGAAACCTGAAATGGAAGTTTTCCTGACATGGGGCTGGTGGATTTTAACGGAGCAGGCTGATGACTCAACTTACTGAAAATGTTCTTAACACAGACACAGATGTCCTCTTCTGTGGTAAATTTAAAGTTACCGGACTCAACTCCAGTTGAATGAAGGCAGAAAAATGACAGTAAAGTTGAGCAGTGAAATCCATCTTGTGTACTTTGGATAAGCCCTGCAGATGGATGAGTTTTCATTCAGCAGTAAACTGTGTCCCCTCAAGGGACTGATGAACTTTAAGAGGAATGTTTGGGCCCCCGCAGTAGTTTGACTGAACTGCTCCACATAAATCCTCCACAATCAACCACAACTGAAACAACAGACACATTTCCATGGCGATGATAACAGATTCACATGTTCTGGATGTCACACAAGAATCTCTGATCAAAACAACTGGAAACGCACCCAAACTATCAGCAGGCCCACTTCAGCAACACCACAATGACTTTCAGCTCATCACAGTCTCAGCTTCATATTTTTTTCTGAGGAGGAAAATTTAGATTGTAGCCTAAAGCACATTTTACTGTTCACGTGGATGGGCTCACATGCACTAACATGTTGCTTTACCACCTGCTGCACTCTGGAAACGACATCATAAAGGCTCTTTTATCATTTTGGATGCATGTTAAACTGGTACAGAAACTGTAAAACATCTATGACGGATGGATATGTGATCACACTTTCAAACATGTTCTCCTGAGTACTAAAAGTCATTGTTTGTCTGTGAAAACCTCACCCACTTTTACTCTACATATATGAAATAGATACCCTGAGATCGCATTACCAACCTGCACTATTCTCCAAATCTCTGAGGAACAGGGATCACAAAATCATCTAAAAATGATAATCCTTTGCTTATTCCAGCAGGATTGTCTCACAACATGGTCAAATTTAGCTTATTCCGTGTTTTATGTTGAATCTTATTTAAGTGTTTTATAAAAAACAAACTTGTATTAGAGGGTTCCACAGAGCTGTTGATGGGATGATGGCATAAAACATGTCAACAGCAGTGAGAAAAGCAGACTGATAACACAGGTTTGAATACAACAGATTTCATGTGACCATCTGGTTATTATCTAAACACCTGCTTGTTTTATATATTTTAATTTGTTAAATGTAGGGGTCCTTTTTTTAGGATCACAGATAAAAAAAATTAAAGAAATAAAAATCGAGATTTATCACCTTTCGTATTCCCAAAATCCTCAAAACGTAGGAACCTCAACAACATCTATCCTGAAGCTTGGGTGGTTGTGACTCAGTAAGTCCACCAATCAGTTAGTTTGATCCTCACATGTGTCCGTGACACTGAACCCCACTTTGCTCCCAATAACCTGGAACCTAGTAAACAACCTGGAACCTTGTAAATAACCTGGAACCTAGTAAATAACCTGGAACTCCGTAAACAACCTGGAACCTTGTAAATAACCTGGAACCTTGTAAATAACCTGGAACCTTGTAAATAACCTGGAACCTTGTAAATAACCTGGAACCTAGTAAACAACCTGGAACCTTGTAAATAACCTGGAACTCCGTAAACAACCTGGAACCTTGTAAATAACCTGGAACCTAGTAAACAACCTGGAACCTTGTAAATAACCTGGAACTCCGTAAACAACCTGGAACCTTGTAAATAACCTGGAACCTAGTAAATAACCTGGAACTCCGTAAACAACCTGGAACCTTGTAAATAACCTGGAACCTTGTAAACAACCTGGAACTCTGTAAATAACCTGGAACCTAGTAAATAACCTGGAACCTAGTAAATAACCTGGAACCTAGTAAATAACCTGGAACCTTGTAAATATCCTGGATCCTAGTAAACAACCTGGATCCTAGTAAACAACCTGGAACTCTGTAAATAACCTGGAACTCCGTAAACAACCTGGAACCTTGTAAATAACCTGGAACCTTGTAAACAACCTTGAACTCCGTAAACAACCTGGAACCTAGTAAATAACCTGGAACCTTGTAAATAACCTGGAACCTAGTAAATAACCTGGAACCTTGTAAATATCCTGGATCCTAGTAAACAACCTGGATCCTAGTAAACAACCTGGAACTCTGTAAATAACCTGGAACTCCGTAAACAACCTGGAACCTTGTAAATAACCTGGAACCTTGTAAACAACCTTGAACTCCGTAAACAACCTGGAACCTAGTAAATAACCTGGAACCTTGTAAATAACCTGGAACCTTGTAAATATCCTGGATCCTAGTAAACAACCTGGAACTCTGTAAATAACCTGGAACCTTGTAAATAACCTGGAACCTTGTAAATAACCTGGAACCTAGTAAACAACCTGGAACTCCGTAAACAACCTGGAACCTTGTAAATAACCTGGAACTCCGTAAACAACCTGGAACCTTGTAAATATCCTGGATCCTAGTAAACAACCTGGAACCTTGTAAATAACCTGGAACCTAGTAAACAACCTGGAACCTTGTAAACAACCTGGAACCTTGTAAACAACCTGGAACCTTGTAAACAACCTGGAACCTTGTAAATATCCTGGATCCTAGTAAACAACCTGGAACCTTGTAAATAACCTGGAACCTTGTAAATAACCTGGAACCTTGTAAATAACCTGGAACCTTGTAAATAACCTGGAACATTGTAAATAACCTGGAACTCCGTAAATAACCTGGAACCTTGTAAATAACCTGGAACCTAGTAAACAACCTGGAACCTTGTAAATAACCTGGAACCTAGTAAATAACCTGGAACCTTGTAAATAACCTGGAACCTTGTAAATAACCTGGAACCTTGTAAATAACCTGGAACCTAGTAAATAAACAAACTTTTAATTAATCTTTGGAACTTCAGCAAACCAAATTGAAAAACCTAAAGCTGGAACTTGTCTGTAAAGATTTGTCGTTTTCTATCCTGTTGGGCCACATCAGAAGGTTTAAAGTTGTAAAATAATCTTATTATTAATGTTATTTCACTGCGGGTTTATTCCCAGAGGAATGCACTGGCCTAAATTCTCCAAAATGCAGCATTCCTCTGGGAGATTTAGCTGTAGAGACAGGTGTCGTGTGTAATGTACAGCGAGTATGTAAAATATGTGGAACAGAAGTTGAGACTCGTTATCAATAATGAGCACATAGACTTTTATAGTTAGAGGACTGTGTTTAAGTGCATTTTAAAGATCTTAAAGGTCTTTATGTAATTGGAAATGTCTGGGTTGCAGTGCACTGAAGTGTTAGATCACATGAAAGTCACTCAATGAACCTAAAAGATGAGTTTGTGGACCCTTTAGAACAAGATGGCCCGTCAGAGATAAGGAAATGTTAGAATCCTCTTTATTGATCGTGTTTCAGATAGTGCCGGGTCACGTTTTTCTTTTGACTCACAGCCCGACTGTTCTTTGGGATCAAAGAAAAACGTCAATCCCAAGAAATCTGAACAAGATTTATTTCAGCAAAAAGCTTCCAAAGCCAGCGTTAAACGGCTTTAAATGGGAATCTTTACTGAAACTAACACATAAAAACTAGACTTTGCTTTGAGGAGATGCCTTGCCGGCATGTTATTGAACTACCTAATGGCCCAATAATGCATCCAGGTGAAGTTCTGAACATTATGGGATGGGAGAATGTTTAAAGGTCAGATTTGACTTTGTTTAGTGAAGCCGTATGTAACACATTTTTAATCTGTGGCACACTGGTGGCTCACAGAAGCTGGAAGAGCCACAGATACCGCACAGCTTCAGGCTTTCTGTACAGAAACATTAACATTAACCTCCTAAATCTGTCAATCACAGGAGCCCAAACAAACAAACAGAATCCAACAAAAAGCAGCTGATCGACACATTGAGAAGCAGAGGAATTCATTGTTAGCTCAGTATCAATAGTACCTATTTTCTATTTATTATATTTTATACTTAGGAGCACATAGATCCACATTTGAAAGTCTACAGAATTTAACTCTCTAAAAGCTATGGCAAATAAGTAGAAGTATATATAATAAGTATAGTTCCCCGGGGGACAGAGAAGCCTCGCTGTATTAAATGTATGTCGTGTCTTTTCAGGCTGGTGAACTTTAAAGTGATCATTTAGGGCAGCTGTGAACCCTACCCTGATGTGATCCATCTATACAAACCTCACAGAGTCAGGTTATCAGCATTATTATTATTATTATTACTTATTGAAATCTAAATATGTGCACAAAACAGTCATCCAGAAAAGATTTTACTTTGATTTTATCCTTTTGCTTTTACTGCTGCTGCGTTACATGCAGCAGATCCACAGCACCCCTCAGAACCCTCAGAACCTCAGAACCCTCAGAACCTCAAAAACAAAGAATATGAGCATACAGTCACATGCATCCCAACTTTAAACCTCTTTAAAACAGAAGCATGGTTGTTCATCAGTTATATCCCAAAGGTGTTCTAATGCCTGCAGATTCAGATATTGTTCAGTTAGAAGCCAAAGTGTAAAATAACAGCTGATACAGTAACTTCAGACCTCTCCACATCTCCTATCTGCAACTTCCAGTCAGAATGCATCAGTCTAACCACTAACTGCTGGTTCTAGTGTGAGAGGAGGCTTCTGAAAGTAAGAGCGAATGTGGACCTACCTGCTTCTCCTGCCTTCCTGAAAGAATGATCACTTCTGGGCAGGTAATGGCACACCTGAGATACACGTTGCCTCAGGCTGTACCTGTGAAAGGAAGAGACACAGAAAGACTGAGAGAAAATGAGCAAAAGAAAAGTTCTGGAGAGAAATTATTGTAAATGGCTGCTTTTATCCAAAATTCCTGCAAATCGTGTGATAAAAAACAACAAAATGATACAGAATATGAATTAAATCATACCTGACATGCAGGCTGTAACTCCTGTTATATTGTATTCACTCACCTCCCTTTACATCCCATTTTTAATCCATAGGGTTTAATATGACATCAGCAAACCTTTCGTAGCTATAACAGCTTCAACTCTTCTGGATAAGCTTTTCCACAAGGTTCAGGAGTGAGTTTATGGGAGTTTTTGACCGTTCTTCCAGAAGCTCTGTGAGGTCAGACTCTGATGTTGGACAGAAGGCTCTCAGTCTCTGCTCTAATTCATCCTGAAGGTGTTCCATCGGGTTGAGGTTTTTTTTATATTATACACCAACATACATATACATACATATACATATATATATATATATATATATATATATATATATATATATGTATGTATGTTAAGCAAGGAAAACCCGTGTTGATGTTGCTTGCTGCTGACGTAACAACATATATCATAAAGATACAGGATAAGATAAAGGAATGGAGCTAAAAATAAGTAACACAAATTAATAATTAGAAGACAAAAAAATAAATAAATAAATCAATATAAAAATTAAAAGATGTTAATAAAACAAAAAAATGATCAATTCAAACCAGAATAAAAGATTTGCACCGTCACAAAGACATCAAGAACTAAAATTCTACAATAAATACACTAAATACACAAACATATGATTAAAAGGATAGAATATAATAAAACCATGAATACATTAATCAATCCAAAGCCAGGCTAAAAAGGTGGGTCTTAAGTTTGCTTTTAAAAATGTCCACACTTGCAGCTGCTCTCAGGTCTTCAGGAAGGCTGTTCCACAGGAGCTTAATAATGAAAAGCTGCTTCACCGTGAGTTTTTGGTCTAACCTTAGGAATTAATAAAAGACCTGAAGACCGGAGAGTTCTGGATGGCTCATAAGTTAAAAGCAAATCTGATCAATAAGAAGGACTAAGACCATTAAGAGCTTTAAAAAGTGTCAGGCCTAAAAAACTATCTCCAGCAGATGAACAGGATCTGAAAGTGATGTCCTTAAGAAAGAGGAAAAAATCCAGCTGTGACCTGACAGGACCTGAGAGATGCATCTGGACCTTCAGCTGATCCATCTACTGTTGGCCCAAGCCTCATCAGAAATGGTCTCCATGGAAGGGTGGCTGTCAAGAAGCCGTTCTTAAGGAAGGGAAACAGGGAGAAAAGGCTGAGCTGTGCCAAATGACACAAGAAGTGGACTGAAAATCAGTGGCAACAGGTCTTATGGAGGGATGAATCCTCCCCAGAGCCCGGACCTCAACATTATTGAAGCAGTGTGGGATCATCTGACAGAGAACGGAACAAAAGGCAGCCCACATCCAAAGAAGAGCTTTGGGATGTCCTTCAAGAAGCCTGGAGAACTATTCCTGAAGACTCCTTAAAGAAATGACAGAAAGCTTGTCTCAGAGGGTTCAGGCTGTGTTGGAGAATAAAGGAGCTCAGACCAGAGATTCACTTTAAAGCTGCTGAGAACTGAGAAAAACTCTGTTTCTGCCTCAGATTCTGGGTTTATGTTCATGTTGGCTGGATCAGGAGTTTAGAGCAGACTGTATCTGACTTTAGAGTCGCATGTTTCTGCCCTTCCAGATGAAGTGTGTCTGACAGATTCCTTTGGTGGGAAATAGATGCTCTGCTTTAATGAAGCATAACATGTGAAGGTGAATTTTTTGCTGTTGAACAGGTTAAAGTGCTGGTGCTGACAAAAAGACAGCAGATGAAGGCCTCATGTGGTCATTGTTAACCCTTTCAAAGAGGCTTTGTGTGTGCCAAAGAAACACATGTGCTGACTCAGTGCTCTGGCACAAAAAGCAGTGAGCGACACTCAGGTGTATAAAAGCTGTGAGCTCTCACAGGTGTGGACGCAGTTCAACTCCACCAGCTCAGAGCAGCAAGCCAGCCACAAGCAGACAAGATGTCCGCCACCGACATGAACATGATGAGCAGGGTAAGTCCCAGCATGCATCACTCCTTTATTCAGTCACTTGACTTTCTGAGCTGAAACTTTACAGAACCACTCATCTGAGGTAGCTGTACAAAATCGCTGAATTTTGTCCCACTGCAGCCACCGTCACCTGACAAGTGGACTGTTGAGTTTTATTGTCAGATCAGGTTGACTTGAGCTGGTTCCACACTCCGAACATCTCAGTGAGGCTCTTCTGTTCTCAAAGCAGTTTCTTGCTGTTGTAGTATATATTAAATATAGTCATACTTTAATGCTCAAACACAGCCCATCAATTTAAGGAGCAGCTCTGAACTGAAATGGCATGAAGTGTTAAAATGGGTCAAATTTGGTCTAATTTTTGTGAAAGTCCTGTTCTGACTCCAGAGCCCAATTCGATCAGAAAGAAGACCAGAGGACAGCCAGCTGCCTCCCATCATGCAACATTAAGAGAAATCTTTGCAGAATTGTGATCTGAATACCGTTTATGCCGAACAGATTTGCTTTGCCAAGGGAAGCTTAATGAATCTTGATGCCCATCAACTGCTTATTCATTTATTTTTGTTGCAATAACAACAACATCAAGAGAAATCTGACCACAGATATTCAGTCCCGAACAGACCTGCATCAACTCCATCAAACTAAATGTCATCTGACCTCAGTAGCTGTCATGTGACCTGTTGGTCCGAGGAAGCCTCAACCTACTAATCATTTTATCGTTCAATCTGTCTCCCCTCAGATCGTCTTCTACGAGGACAGGAACTTCCAGGGCCGTTCCTACGAGTGCAGCAGCGACTGCGCCGACATGTCTTCCTACCTGAGCAGGTGTCACTCCTGCAGGGTGGAGAGGGGCTGCGTCATGGTCTACGACCGCACCAACTTCATGGGAAACCAATACTTCATGAGGAGGGGCGAGTACGCCGACTACATGAGCATGATGGGAATGCACGATGGCATCAGGTCCTGCCGCATGATCCCCATGGTAACCACTCAGCCAGTCACAGCACATAACACCTGATCACCATGGTAACCACTCAGCCAGTCACAGCACATAACACCTGATCTCCATGGTAACCACTCAGCCAGTCACAGCACATAACACCTGATCCCCATGGTAACCACTCAGCCAGTCACAGCACAGAACACCTGATCTCCATGGTAACCACTCAGCCAGTCACAGCACAGAACACCGATCACCATGGTAACCACTCAGCCAGTCACAGCACATAACACCTGATCTCCATGGTAACCACTCAGCCAGTCACAGCATATAACACCTTATCCCCATGGTAACCACTCAGCCAGTCACAGCACATAACACCTGATCTCCATGGTAACCACTCAGCCAGTCATAGCACAGAACACCTGATCTCCATGGTAACCACTCAGCCAGTCACAACACAGAACACCTGATCTCCATGGTAACCACTCAGCCAGTCACAGCACATAACATCTGATCACCATGGTAACCACTCAGCCAGTCACAGCAGAGAACACCTGATCTCCATGGTAACCACTCAGCCAGTCACAGCACAGAACACCTGATCTCCATGGTAACCACTCAGCCAGTCACAGCACAGAACCCCTGATCACCATGGTAACCACTCAGCCAGTCACAGCACATAACACCTGATCTCCATGGTAACCACTCAGCCAGTCACAGCACAGAACACCTGATCTCCATGGTAACCACTGAAACCATTGGTTTCTTCATGTTGAACACAGCACAGAGGAGCTGATTGATCACTGATTATTGATTATTGGTGTGTTCTAGTACCGTGGCTCATACAGGATGAGGATCTATGAGAGGGAGAACTTCGGAGGTCAAATGTACGAGATGATGGACGACTGCGACAACATCATGGACCGTTACCGCATGTCCAACTGCATGTCCTGCCACGTGATGGACGGACACTGGCTGATGTACGAGCAGCCCCACTACAGAGGCAGGATGATGTACATGAGGCCCGGAGAGTACAGGAGCTTCATGAACATGGGCATGGGCCACATGAAGTTCATGAGCATGAGGCGCATCATGGACTCCTACTACTGAACAGTGGAGCACCCCAACTGAGACACAATAAAGCATTGTTAGCTTAAAACAACTTTTCTGTCTTTCCTTGACCTCTGCATGATGACCTGCTTTATCAAAGAGCAGCATGTCTGATAAAAAGTGACTTTACAGAATTTACACTAACTGTTTACATATAAAAACAGGAACTCAGGGATGACACTGTTCTGGCTTGTCAATGCTTTCAGTTTGATTTAAGGCCTTTCACTCTCCTTATTTAAGGATAAGAACACTAGTTTTATATGTAACCAACATGCATACACACAAAAGCATGAAATGCAAAGCAGTGCTGGGTAGTGTCAAACTATTCAAAGGTTTTCTTCCATCTGGCTTGGTTCAGCATCCATTTTTTAAACCCAAAAATGACCCCATGGTCCATCCAGGGAATTACAAACTGTGATTAAACATTAGAGCGGCTAATGTCAAGTGTAAAAATGGAATGCATTAAAGGGATGATGGCTTTGTAAAATTATTGCATTTTAGCCTTAATCGTGATCATGTTCTAACAGTAAATAAATAGTTTTTTGCCCAACACTTCCAGGCTGAAAGTCATCGTGACACAGGCCTCTCAACATAAAACTGCTCTGATTTGAGCTGCCCAATAATGCCACACAAGATTTGGTAGCTGTGGTGCACCTCATCACATGGTCCCAATCTGAGCCTGGGATGGTCCACATGAAGGAGGAGAAGAGCTTTGGGAGGAATAGGTTGGAAAAGATACAAATACTTCAAATGAACATTTTGACATTTTCAAACCGTTGATGACAGACAAACCTGTAGATTTCTCTGTTAAGGGGACACTTTTTGTATTGTGTTCATTAATTTAGTATTGGCATGGCAAATGTCCTTCAATTTAATTCAGTTTTATTTATAAAGCGCCAAATTACAACAAATGTCATCTCAAGACACTTCTGAAGAAGAATCCAATCAAATCCAATTACTTAAACTAAAATTAACCCAATTCATCCATACAGAGCCAATTCGAAAACAGTTTCCTAGCTAAGGAAACCAACAGATTGTACAGAAACTTGTCTTCAGTCCAATCTCCCGTCCTGAGCGTGTCATGTTTTGTGTTTTGATTATTCTTGTTTTCAGGTCTTTTATCATGTTTCTTTGTTAAGTTTTCAGGTTCTTGTCATGTTTTTTCTCGTCACTTAGTCTCACTAAAGTCACCTGTTTTCTGTTCCACAGCTGCACCTCGTCACCAATTTCAAAGTTGTGCATCTGGGTCCTCCCTTCCTGCATCGTTCTTGCACAAGGCGAGATAAAGGTGGAGAGAAACGACTGCGACTCAGAGGAACGACTCACTGTATCGTAGGCAGGTGTCAAGGATTCTGGAAGTTGGAGTAATAAAAAGGGAATGAAGTCCATGTCCGCTCTCCGTTCCTGTTTTTATCTCATCTCCATCTGTGTGTTCGCTCCCAGATACTTAAAATACACATTGGGAGCCTAATATGCAATTATCCATGCATCGTCATGGAAACAGGGTAGTTTACATGTTCAGCTCCTCTGTGGTTATAAACAGGAGAAAATATCCCAATTCGTGAAATGTTCATGAAGAGTGAACAAAGGTTGCTTTGGGATGAAATCTAACCCAGAAACATCCGAGTTTTGTTCTTTGTTCAGAAATCATTATTTCTAATAATAAATGCTAAATAAAGGCACACAACGCAAAGAGCTGTGGATCTTTTCTGCTGTGATTTATCTGTTCACAGTTCATTACGTTTAAATCTACAAAACAATCGTATCTCGGCCTTTTGCATCCCTAAATGACACATATATAATTTATATATATGAACTCACAGATAGATTTACTGATTTGACAAAAAAAATTATTCACAGACGAAAACTTGAGTTTTCTGCAGGGCTTCACTGCTACATGTCTTCTGTCCTCCTTCCTGAGCAGCTGAACTCATTCTCTGTGGCTGATTTCTCACCAGATTTAAGATTTGCTAAACAACTGAATGAAAGGCAGACAGCAGGGCATGCTTTTATTATGAAACTTACTGAGGTTCAAATTGAAACTTCCCCCTTATTTAAACTTTCCAAAAGCAGATATGTTTAGTAAAAGCAGTCTTCGTCTGTTTCCTGAGATACTAAGAAAAAGAAGTACAAAACCTCGGTGTGGAGCAGTGAAAAAGGATTCTTTGCTCAAATAAAAACTGGGATATAATCAAAAGCCAGACCTCTTCAAATGGCTGGCGTAGACAGAGGTTTGCACCCAATACAGGGGAAAAAAATCATACTTACAATGTGCAACCAAAGATGAGAAGTTTCAGTTTATACCACTTTTACTTGAGCTCATCTAAAGCTATTAAATAGTCAATATCTGGACAAATAGTGACCCCCAACATTACAGCATTCACATAGTCACAACTTTTTCTGCTAGCTTACTTCCTGCTTCAACTACAACATCTGCGTCTTTCAGCATTGTAGATACAATGACTGTAATTGGTTATCAACTCCTTCTCTTTTGGCACGTTGGTTGGGTGTGTCTGCTGAAGGCAGGACCCTGATGCAGATATTTCAAAAGTAAAGTTATTTAAAATAAACACAAAGCGCAGCTCAGCCCGGAATACACAAACCTAAACTTGGCAAAACAAAAACCTGACTATGGCTAAGAAACCATGGACAAACCTGACGAGACAAGGAGTGCTGTGACCTGGCATCAGGAGACTAAATACTGAGGGGAGGTGACTGGTGAGTGAGTGCAGCTGAGACAAAACACAGGAGCTGTGGGTGAAGCTGATGGCAGGGCAGAAGAACCTGAGGAAAACATGGCAAAACTAAGGCTAAACCAGAAACCTAAAACCTAACAAACACACAAACATGACATGTGCTTAAAAACACACATATTCAGTCAAAAACTTGGACTGACTTATCAGTTTTATTACAAGTGCTGTGAATTTGCATTGTGATCTTCATTGATGGAGTTTTTTTTAGCCAGATTACATAAAGAAATCCTTGATATGTTGACTTTGCATCATAATAAAGGCCACAGGATTGTTTCTGCTCATTTCTTCTTTCTCAGATGGACAAGAGACCCTCATCTAAAACAAAACTGTTAAGAGTCATAAGAAGACTACAAAGAAAAGACACAATTATGGTGATAATGAGGATGGGAGGGCTCAGGATGGAGGTATGTACAGACACTGTTAACTCAAATAGTTTTGTCAGTGTCCGTTCAGGACTGTTTGATTGTATTTTTGTCATCTTTCTAAGATGGAGAGGAGGGACGCTTAGTTGCAGCAAGACAGCTTGTTAAGAATCCAACGAAGAGTGTAACACTAAAAGGTTAAACAGGTAAATTGTCTGACTGTTGTCTAGCTGTAAAGAAGTACTACAGGACCAAGCAGAACAGTCAGGGAGCAGGTGAGTGACTCCACCGTAGGTTGTAATGATGTTATAGTCATTACAATGTGTCTGGATCATTTTCAGCTGCATTTTACCTGCAGGAACCATGAACCTTTAAAATGGCTTTTCCTTGGTTCCTGTCATTTAAACATTTACACTACCAAAAGAAAAAAGTCAAATTTATTATTATTATTATTATTATTATTATTATTATTATTATTATTATTATTATTATTTATTTGTATAGCACATTTCAAAATGTACAAAACAATTCAAAGTGCTTTACTTAAAATAAAAGCATTGCAGCAGGGAGCAGAAAAAGCATTAAAATATGTAAAAGAATGTAAATAGAAAGAAATAAAATAATTAAAATTAATTAAAACAAGTAAGTCTAGATAAGTTAAAAGATATCGTGTAGATTTCATGCATAGACACATGAGAAAAGAAATATTTCTAACCTTTAAAAATGTCTCCATCTGGTGACAGTTTAACCTCCTCTGGCAGTTTGTTCCACTTGTTTGCAGCATAGCAGCTAAATGCTGCTTCTGCATGTTTAGTCTGGACTCTGGACTGGACCAGCTGACCTGAGTCCTTGGATGTTATATCTATGTATTTAGCAGATGATTTTATCCAAAGCGACTTACAGATAGGGTAAGGGGGTCTTGCCTAAGGACCCTGACTGGAGGTAGTACCTTTCATGCAGGGGGTTTGAACCCAGGTCTCCCACACAAAAGGTGGCGATAACACCACTACACTATCCAGCCCATGGACCTAAGAGCTCTGCCGGGTTTATATTCTCTGAACATATCACAGATGTATTTTGGGCCTAAACCATTCTGGGATTTGTAAACCATCAGTAGGCTTTTAAAATCTATTCTGATGATGAAGGGCTGTGCTGCCCTTCCCCCCAGGTTCCTCCTCCACCTTTGACACATCTGGAGAAGATAGTGGCCATGGTGTTACACGCAGCACCTCCATAAGCTCACCACCCACTCTCAATCACGTCCATGTTCCAGACTCTATTCACATAATCATAGAACACTTTCACTTATTTTACTGCTGCATGCGCTGCTTGAAAGTCTTCTGCAGAAAGCTGATCCACTGGGTTCACGTTTAGTCAGATCTTACTGCAACCAAAGGTGAAGCAGAGTCAAAAATACAAAAAACTAAACTGAGGAAAAAAAATCTAAACATAAGACATACCAGAAGGTGAAAACAGACATGCAGCGAACAGTCTACAGATAATTATCCAGATGATTGTAGCTGCAAGGATGTGACAATGAATAATGAAAACCAAGCAGTGTAAATACTGAGGGGAACTAACCCTAATACTGAGGGGGACTAATCCCAATACTGAGGGGAACTAACCCCAATAATGAGTGGAACTAACCCCAATACTGAGGGGGACTAACCCCAATAATGAGTGGAACTAACCCCAATACTGAGGGGAACTAACCCCAATAATGAGGGGAACTAACCCCAATACTGAGGGGGACTAACCCCAATACTGAGGGGGACTAACCCCAATACTGAGGGGAACTAACCCTAATAATAAGGGGAACTAACCCCAATACTGAGGTGAACTAACCCCAATACTGAGGGGAACTAACCCTAATACTGAGGGGAACTAACCCTAATACTGAGGTGAACTAACCCCAATACTGAGGGGAACTAACCCCAATACTGAGGGGAACTAACCCCAATACTGAGGGGAACAAACCCCAATACTGAGGGGAACTAACCCCAATACTGAGGGGAACTAACCCCAATACTGAGGGGGACTAACTCCAATAATGAGGGGAACTAACTCTAATACTGAGGGGAACTAACCCCAATACTGAGGGGAAATAACCCCAATACTGAGGGGGACTAACTCTAATAATGAGGGGAACTAACCCCAATACTGAGGGGAACTAACCCCAATACTGAGGGGAACTAATCCCAATACTGAGGGGAACTAACCCCAATACTGAGGGGAACTAACCCCAATACTGAGGGGAACTAACCCCAATACTGAGGGGAACTAACCCTAATACTGAGGGGAACTAACTCCAATACTGAGGGGAACTAACCCCAATACTGAGGGGAACTAACCCTAATACTGAGGGGAACTAACCCCAATACTGAGGGGAACTAACCCCAATACTGAGGGGAACTAACCCCAATACTGAGGGGAACTAACCCCAATACTGAGGGGAACTAACCCCAATACTGAGGGGAACTAACCCTAATACTGAGGGGAACTAACCCCAATACTGAGGGGAACTAACCCTAATACTGAGGGGAACTAACCCCAATACTGAGGGGAACTAACCCTAATACTGAGGGGAACTAACTCCAATACTGAGGGGAACTAACCCCAATACTGAGGGGAACTAACCCCAATACTGAGGGGAACTAACCCCAATACTGAGGGGAACTAACCCCAATACTGAGGGGAACTAACCCTAATACTGAGGGGAACTAACCCCAATACTGAGGGGAACTAACCCTAATACTGAGGGGAACTAACCCCAATATTGAGGTGAACTAACCCTAATACTGAGGGGAACTAACCCCAATACTGTGGGGAACTAACTCTAACCCACTACTGGTTAGGAAGAGGAACAAAGTAAACTAGAAACCAAACTGAACTGAGGCAGGGCTAAACTAACAGACAACACCAATAATAACAACAAAGACAAACCATGAGAGTAACTATAAAAAGACAAATAAAGAATAGACATATTTTTTAATTTGGGTCTTTATATTTCTAATTAGAAAATTAGATAAATAAATATACATTTGAATATGTGTTTTATATATGAGCTTCAATTTAACCCCCATAAAGCATCAATAAACACGTAAACAAAGTTTTAGGATTTTCAAGCAGTTAATATCCCAACGTGTTTTCAAACTAAAAAAAACTGTTTATTTCTCAGAATAAAATCAATTTAGCCTTTTCTGAAGCAAATTCATCTTATTTTTACAGATTCTTTGAAACTCTGAGATTCGTTCAGTTTAAACTAATTACATCTGAAACATCTGAAATGTTTTTTCATTCCATTCTGTATATCCAGATGTGAATGTTGTTTTATTTTCATTTTGGGAACTTTACATATTTTATTCTGAACTGAGTAAAAATGTCTAATAGAAAAAGTCTTTGTGAGAATTTATTCCTGGAGTTTCAGAACAGAAACAAGCAGCCTCTAAATGATTTGTCATTAAACATTTAAGAGAACCCTTTAATTTGTGTTTGACAGAAATGGGAACAATTGTGGATTTTCTGTGACATTGTTGTCTTCAGATTTTTGTTCCAGAAAGTGTTGTCCACAGTTCACAGTGAACAGAGGCCTGAAGGAGAAACACAGCTGCTGTCTGTGGCTCTTTGTCTGTGGTTTCTAAGAGAAATGCCGAATGCTGAGCATCTCTTTTGTGACGCGTTGCTGGCTCAGGCTGTTTGGACAAAAGGTGTCACTGCTCAGGTGCTATAAAGAGCAGCAGCTGCTCCACAGGTAACACACTCTCAGGACAATCAGCGCAGCAACAGCAGCATCAAGCAGCGAGCGACCCAAAAGGCAACATGACTTCCAGCGGCATGAACATGATGAGCAGGGTGAGAACCAGCAGCAGCATCCCACTGTGGACACAAACACACCTTCTGTGGACTTCACTTCTCCTGCTTCCACTGCACAGAAAAGTCAGCCCTCACAAAGTTTAGCTTTCTCCCCGAGACTTTAAATGATTAATGTGTTCACTGCTTTACCTAAAAAGAAAGTGTGACACCAGCACAGAGGAGAAGATGCCATTTAGGTCTGAAACTAACACATTACCCCCTAATAACAACAGGTGTTGGGGAAAAACTAAAAAGTAACACCAGGTAGTGGATTACCTGATAGTCATTATGGTTACTTCACCGTCACCAAACAACCCATTTTCTATTCTGTATTCATGATGACCGGTTTTCCATGTTGTTTCTCAGATCGTCTTCTACGAGGACAAGAACTTCCAGGGCCGTTCCTACGAGTGCAGCAGCGACTGCGCCGACATGTCTTCCTACCTGAGCAGGTGTCACTCCTGCAGGGTGGAGAGGGGCTGCGTCATGGTCTACGACCGCACCAACTTCATGGGAAACCAATACTTCATGAGGAGGGGCGAGTACGCCGACTACATGAGCATGATGGGAATGCACGATGGCATCAGGTCCTGCCGCATGATCCCCATGGTAACCACTCAGCCAGTCACAGCACATAACACCTGATCTCCATGGTAACCACTCAGCCAGTCACAGCACATAACACCTGATCTCCATGGTAACCACTCAGCCAGTCACAGCACATAACACCTGATCACCATGGTAACCACTCAGCCAGTCACAGCACATAACACCTGATCCCCATGGTAACCACTCAGCCAGTCACAGCACAGAACACCTGATTACCATGGTAACCACTCAGCCAGTCACAGCACAGAACACCTGATCTCCATGGTAACCACTCAGCCAGTCACAGCACATAACACCTGATCTCCACGGTAACCACTCAGCCAGTCACAGCACAGAACACCTGATCTCCATGGTAACCACTCAGCCAGTCACAGCACATAACACCTGATCTCCATGGTAACCACTGAAACCATGGGTTTCTTCCTGTTGAACACATCATAGAGCAGCTGATTGATCACTGATTATTGATTATTGGTGTGTTCTAGTACCGTGGCTCATACAGGATGAGGATCTATGAGAGGGAGAACTTCGGAGGTCAAATGTACGAGATGATGGACGACTGCGACAACATCATGGACCGTTACCGCATGTCCAACTGCATGTCCTGCCACGTGATGGACGGACACTGGCTGATGTACGAGCAGCCCCACTACAGAGGCAGGATGATGTACATGAGGCCCGGAGAGTACAGGAGCTTCATGAACATGGGCATGGGCCACATGAAGTTCATGAGCATGAGGCGCATCATGGACTCCTACTACTGAACAGTGGAGCACCCCAACTGAGACACAATAAAGCATTGTTAGCTTAAAACAACTTTTCTGTCTTTCCTTGACCTCTGCATGATGACCTGCTTTATCAAAGAGCAGCATGTCTGATAAAAAAGTGACTTTACAGAATTTACACTAACTGTTTACATATAAAAACAGGAACTCAGGGATGACACTGTTCTGGCTTGATGCTTTCAGTTTGATTTAAGGCCTTTCACTCTCCTTATTTAAGGATAAGAACACTAGTTTTATATGTAACCAACATGCATACACACAAAAGCATGAAATGCAAAGCAGTGCTGGGTAGTGTCAAACTATTCAAAGGTTTTCTTCCATCTGGCTTGGTTCAGCATCCATTTTTTAAACCCAAAAATGACCCCATGGTCCATCCAGGGAATTACAAACTGTGATTAAACATTAGAGCGGCTAATGTCAAGTGTAAAAATGGAATGCATTAAAGGGATGATGGCTTTGTAAAATTATTGCATTTTAGCCTTAATCGTGATCATGTTCTAACAGTAAATAAATAGTTTTTTGCCCAACACTTCCAGGCTGAAAGTCATCGTGACACAGGCCTCTCAACATAAAACTGCTCTGATTTGAGCTGCCCAATAATGCCACACAAGATTTGGTAGCTGTGGTGCACCTCATCACATGGTCCCAATCTGAGCCTGGGATGGTCCACATGAAGGAGGAGAAGAGCTTTGGGAGGAATAGGTTGGAAAAGATACAAATACTTCAAATGAACATTTTGACATTTTCAAACTGCTGATGACAGACAAACCTGTAGATTTCTCTGTTAAGGGGACACTTTTTGTATTGTGTTCATTAATTTAGTATTGGCATGGCAAATGTCCTTCAATTTAATTCAGTTTTATTTATAAAGCGCCAAATTACAACAAATGTCATCTCAAGACACTTCTGAAGAAGAATCCAATCAAATCCAATTACTTAAACTAAAAATGAACCCAATTCATCCATACAGAGCCAATTCGAAAACAGTTTCCTAGCTAAGGAAACCAACAGACTGCACAGAAACTTGTCTTCAGTCCAATCTCCCGTCCTGAGCGTGTCATGTTTTGTGTTTTGATTATTCTTGTTTTCAGGTCTTTTATCATGTTTCTTTGTTAAGTTTTCAGGTTCTTGCCATGTTTTTTCTCGTCACTTAGTCTCACTAAAGTCACCTGTTTTCTGTTCCACAGCTGCACCTCGTCACCAATCACCTCCCAACAGTATTTAGTTTCCAGGCTGTTTATCGATGTTTCAAGTAAAATAAATAGTTTCCCAGTGATCACTGTCCAGCCTCTTGGAGATGTTGTGGGCCCAACGAGACAAAACACCGATGAAAGGAGGTTCCCTCCCAATGACCCCAATGACATGTTGGCCATCACTGCTCACTGGTCTATTTTGGATTATAGGGAATTATTCACGGAGTCTGATCCATTTTTTAAGCACAAATTTCTTGTGTTTAACTTGAATTACCATATTGTCAAGTGTTTTTAATTCCTGCCTACTCCATAGTCCTACAGGTAGCCTACAGTAAAATATTGAAATGTTTTTATTTGTTTGGGTTTTGACTTTGACAGGTGTAACTGGTGCTATACAATAAACCTTTGCATAAGAACTACACTAATGGGCTGAGCTCCTGACGCTCGTGATGGCATGAGGATCATTGTCCACACTAGTGATGTGTCAGTCGCGAATGGTTTTTGAGGTGTCGTCCACATTTCTGGACCTGTCTGGTGTCGTTCCTTTACAGAAGATCAGTGCTCTCAACTTCCTCCATGTAAAGATTGTATACAGTGAGGGACATTGGAAATGTTGGGACACAGCTGTACTTCTGTCTTTGACAAGTAAAATATAAGCTTCTATCTGCAGCTCTTTGGTGGGCACACCCAGCAGCACCAGGCTAGACCACAGCTCCATGTCAATACTGACTGTTATAATGGATCCTTCTCTGGCCTGAATAACACTGCTTAGGCTCTGGAGAATGAATTAGGATGTATCACGGAGCTCTGTCTGTGAAAAATGATTATGTGGCAACAAGTAGTAAAAAAAATAGGTCAATGTTTTGGCTTCATTCTATCAGGAAGGCACAAGTCAGATCAGATGAGGAAGAACCGCAGAATCACAGAACCAGGAAGACCAGCAGAACCTTAACAAGAGTAGGAATGATGAATGACGGAAAAGCTGCACAATACTGCTCATCTTTCTCCTACTCAGTTAAAATAAAAAGCAATCCATGTGTTTTAATATCTTCTGTTTATTTGTAGATTACCTGTTTATAAAAGAGTACAAAACAACAAAAGTTTTCTTTAAAAAGTATAAAAAATAAGCAAAAGGAAAAACTGTCGAACTGGACATTGCTGAAATTAACTGGTTTGTTCTTGTTTGTGGGGGGAACAAAAAATACAGACTGGTAATATGTTAATACAGGATGACACATCAGCTAACTACATAAAAGTCAATACAGTCATAACACAGAGACCAAAGTTATAATACTTTAAGGGAAAAGTTGAAAACCTTCGACAAACACAGGGTGGCTATGACTCAGGTTCTTTAGTCATTAAATTGATAGTTAAATCCCCAGATCCTCTGGAAAAGACTGAACCCACACGTTGAACCATAATATGTTCATCTGCGTGTGACTCATCTGTGGATGAGAAGCACACAGTCGAGCACTTTGTAGAACTGAAACATACTTAAAATTAGATATATACGTGTGGATCATTCAATATTTGGTCGACCTTTTCACAAATGTTTGTGCTAGGTCTTGCGGTCGTGTCTCACAATTGGGTCTCACCATCAAGTCTTGCAGTCGGGTCTTAGGGTCGTGTTTTAGGGTTATGTCTCATAGTCATGTTTTGGAGCCGTGTCTCAAAGTCATGTCATACAGTTAGGTCGTGTTCACATCTTAGGGTCGTGTCTCACAGTCACATCATATGGTCGTGTCTCACAGACACATCTTAGGGTCGTGTTCACTTCTTAGGGCCGTGTCTCACAGTCACGTCTTAGGGTCGTGTCTCACAGACACATCTTAGGGTCGTGTTCACTTCTTAGGGCCGTGTCTCACAGTCACGTCTTAGGGTCGTGTCTCACAGTCACATCTTAGGGTCGGGTCTCACAGTCACGTCTTAGGGTCCTGTCTCACAGTCACATCTTAGGGTCGTGTCTCACAGACACGTCTTAGGGTCGTGTCTCACCGTCACGTCTTAGGGTCGTGTCTCACCGTCACGTCTTAGGGTCGTGTCTCACCGTCACGTCTTAGGGTCGTGTCTCACCGTCACGTCTTAGGGTCGTGTCTCACAGTCACATCTTAGGGTCGTGTCTCACCGTCACGTCTTAGGGTCGTGTCTCACCGTCACGTCTTAGGGTCGTGTCTCACAGTCACATCTTAGGGTCGTGTTCACTTCTTAGGGCCGTGTCTCACAGTCAGGTGTTAGGGTCGTGTCTCACAGTCACGTCTTAGGGTCGTGTCTCACAGTCACATCTTAGGGTCGTGTCTCACAGACACGTCTTAGGGTCGTGTCTCACAGTCACATCTTAGGGTCGTGTCTCACAGACACGTCTTAGGGTCGTGTCTCACCGTCACATCTTAGGGTCGTGTTCACTTCTTAGGGCCGTGTCTCACAGTCAGGTGTTAGGGTCGTGTCTCACAGTCACATCTTAGGGTCGTGTCTCACAGTCACATCTTAGGGCCGTGTCTCACAGTCAGGTGTTAGGGTCGTGTCTCACCGTCACGTCTTAGGTGTCGTGTCTCACAGTCACATCTTAGGGTCCTGTCTCACCGTCACATCTTAGGGTCGTGTCTCACAGTCACATCTTAGGGTCGTGTCTCACAGACACGTCTTAGGGTCGTGTCTCACAGTCACGTCTTAGGGTCGTGTCTCACAGTCACGTCTTAGGGTCGTGTCTCACAGACACGTCTTAGGGTCGTGTCTCACAGTCACATCTTAGGGTCGTGTCTCACCGTCACATCTTAGGGTCGTGTCTCACAGTCATGTCTTAGGGTCCTGTCTCACCGTCACATCTTAGGGTCGTGTCTCACAGTCACATCTTAGGGTCGTGTCTCACAGACACGTCTTAGGGTCGTGTCTCACAGTCACGTCTTAGGGTCGTGTCTCACAGTCACGTCTTAGGGTCGTGTCTCACAGACACGTCTTAGGGTCGTGTCTCACAGTCACATCTTAGGGTCGTGTCTCACCGTCACATCTTAGGGTCGTGTCTCACAGTCACGTCTTAGGGTCGTGTCTCACAGTCACATCTTAGGGTCGTGTCTCACAGACACGTCTTAGGGTCGTGTCTCACAGTCACGTCTTAGGGTCGTGTCTCACAGTCACATCTTAGGGTCGTGTCTCACAGTCACATCTTAGGGTCGTGTCTCACAGACACGTCTTAGGGTCGTGTCTCACAGTCACGTCTTAGGGTCGTGTCTCACAGTCACGTCTTAGGGTCGTGTCTCACAGACACGTCTTAGGGTCGTGTCTCACAGTCACTTCGTAGGGTCGTGTCTCACAGTCACTTCTTAGGGTCGTGTCTCACAGTCATGTCTTAGGGTCCTGTCTCACAGTCACTTCTTAGGGCCGTGTCTCACAGTCACGTCTTAGGGTCGTGTCTCACAGTCACATCTTAGGGTCGTGTCTCACAGACACGTCTTAGGGTCGTGTCTCACAGTCACATCTTAGGGTCGTGTCTCACAGTCACATCTTAGGGTCGTGTCTCACAGACACGTCTTAGGGTCGTGTCTCACAGTCACGTCTTAGGGTCGTGTCTCACAGTCACGTCTTAGGGTCGTGTCTCACAGTCACGTCTTAGGGTCGTGTCTCACAGACACGTCTTAGGGTCGTGTCTCACAGTCACATCTTAGGGTCGTGTCTCACAGACACGTCTTAGGGTCGTGTCTCACAGTCACATCTTAGGGTCGTGTCTCACAGTCACGTCTTAGGGTCGTGTCTCACAGTCACGTCTTAGGGTCGTGTCTCACAGTCACATCTTAGGGTCGTGTCTCACAGTCACATCTTAGGGTCGTGTCTCACAGACACGTCTTAGGGTCGTGTCTCACAGTCACGTCTTAGGGTCGTGTCTCACAGTCACGTCTTAGGGTCGTGTCTCACAGTCACGTCTTAGGGTCGTGTCTCACAGACACGTCTTAGGGTCGTGTCTCACAGTCACATCTTAGGGTCGTGTCTCACAGACACGTCTTAGGGTCGTGTCTCACAGTCACGTCTTAGGGTCGTGTCTCACAGTCACGTCTTAGGGTCGTGTCTCACAGTCACGTCTTAGGGTCGTGTCTCACAGACACGTCTTAGGGTCGTGTCTCACAGTCACATCTTAGGGTCGTGTCTCACAGTCACTTCTTAGGGTCGTGTCTCACAGTCACTTCTTAGGGTCGTGTCTCACAGTCATGTCTTAGGGTCCTGTCTCACAGTCACTTCTTAGGGCCGTGTCTCACAGTCACGTCTTAGGGTCGTGTCTCACAGTCACATCTTAGGGTCGTGTCTCACAGACACGTCTTAGGGTCGTGTCTCACCGTCACATCTTAGGGTCGTGTTCACTTCTTAGGGCCGTGTCTCACATTCAGGTGTTAGGGTCGTGTCTCACAGTCACTTCTTAGGGTCGTGTCTCACCGTCACGTCTTAGGTGTCGTGTCTCACAGTCACATCTTAGGGTCGTGTCTCACAGACACGTCTTAGGGTCGTGTCTCACAGTCACATCTTAGGGTCGTGTCTCACAGACACGTCTTAGGGTCGTGTCTCACAGTCACATCTTAGGGTCGTGTCTCACAGACACGTCTTAGGGTCGTGTCTCACAGTCACATCTTAGGGTCGTGTCTCACAGTCACGTCTTAGGGTCGTGTCTCACAGTCACATCTTAGGGTCGTGTCTCACAGACACGTCTTAGGGTCGTGTCTCACAGTCACGTCTTAGGGTCGTGTCTCACAGTCACGTCTTAGGGTCGTGTCTCACAGTCACATCTTAGGGTCGTGTCTCACAGACACGTCTTAGGGTCGTGTCTCACAGTCACGTCTTAGGGTCGTGTCTCACAGTCACGTCTTAGGGTCCTGTCTCACAGTCACATCTTAGGGTCGTGTCTCACAGACACGTCTTAGGGTCGTGTCTCACAGTCACGTCTTAGGGTCGTGTCTCACAGACACGTCTTAGGGTCGTGTCTCACAGTCACTTCTTAGGGTCGTGTCTCACAGTCACTTCTTAGGGCCGTGTCTCACAGTCACTTCTTAGGGTCGTGTCTCACCGTCACGTCTTAGGGTCGTGTTCACGTCTTAGGGTCGTGTCTCACAGTCACTTCTTGGGGTCGTGTCTCACCGTCACGTCTTAGGGTCGTGTTCACGTCTTAGGGTCGTGTCTCACCGTCACGTCTTAGGGTCGTGTCTCACCGTCACGTCTTAGGGTCGTGTTCACGTCTTAGGGTCGTGTCTCACAGTCACTTCTTAGGGTCGTGTCTCACCGTCACGTCTTAGGGTCGTGTTCACGTCTTAGGGTCGTGTCTCACCGTCACGTCTTAGGGTCGTGTCTCACAGACACTTCTTAGGGTCGTGTTCACGTCTTAGGGTCGTGTCTCACCGTCACGTCTTAGGGTCGTGTCTCACAGACACTTCTTAGGGTCGTGTCTCACCGTTACGTCTTAGGGTCGTGTCTCACCGTCACGTCTTAGGGTCGTGTCTCACAGTCACGTCTTAGGGTCGTGTCTCACAGACACTTCTTAGGGTCGTGTCTCACCGTTACGTCTTAGGGTCGTGTCTCACAGTCACATCTTAGGGTCCTGTCTCACAGACACGTCTTAGGGTCGGGTCTCACAGTCACTTCTTAGGGTCGTGTCTCACAGTCATGTCTTAGGGTCCTGTCTCACAGACACGTCTTAGGGTCGTGTCTCACAGTCACATCTTAGGGTCCTGTCTCACAGTCACGTCTTAGGGTCCTGTCTCACAGTCACGTCTTAGGGTCGTGTCTCACAGTCACATCTTAGGGTCGTGTCTCACAGACACGTCTTAGGGTCGTCTCTCACAGTCACATCTTAGGGTCGTGTCTCACAGTCACGTCTTAGGGTCGTGTCTCACAGTCACATCTTAGGGTCCTGTCTCACAGTCACGTCTTAGGGTCCTGTCTCACAGTCACGTCTTAGGGTCGTGTCTCACAGTCACGTCTTAGGGTCGTGTCTCACAGTCACGTCTTAGGGTCGTGTCTCACAGACACGTCTTAGGGTCGTGTCTCACAGTCACATCTTAGGGTCGTGTCTCACAGTCACATCTTAGGGTCCTGTCTCACAGTCACGTCTTAGGGTCCTGTCTCACAGTCACGTCTTAGGGTCGTGTCTCACAGTCACATCTTAGGGTCCTGTCTCACCGTCACATCTTAGGGTCGTGTCTCACAGTCACATCTTAGGGTCGTGTCTCACAGTCACGTCTTAAGGTCGTGTCTCACAGTCACGTCTTAGGGTCGTGTCTCACAGTCACGTCTTAGGGTCGTGTCTCACAGTCACATCTTAGGGTCCTGTCTCACCGTCACATCTTAGGGTCGTGTCTCACAGTCACATCTTAGGGTCGTGTCTCACAGTCACGTCTTAGGGTCGTGTCTAATGGTCAGGTCTTAGAGTTAAATCATGTTGGTCTGCATTTATGGGATGAGATGATCACCGTCTGTCACTAAAATGTGATTTACACGTACATGAAATTAAAAAAAAAACTTTGAACCTCAAATTATATTTTTCAGTTTGTTTAGTGATGGATCACCTGCACAGCTCAGGACACACCTGATACACAGCTCATACAGCCCTGAAGTGTTAGTTATGATGTAGATGTACTGATCTTCATGACATTTCTGTCAAAAAGAGTAAAAAACAACAGTGATTCAGAAAGAGTTTTGCAGGCAGAACCTACACTGCCTAGGGTAGAGTCTTTACTAAAGAAGATTGATTAACTGGGAGGAGATGATAAGGCAAAGAGATCAGAGATGTAGACTCCATGTTTCCATCACAGGAACTAAGGCTTACTGTGAAGCTCTATCTGGGCCCGGTAATCCTGAAACAAATCAGGCTTCGCCCACAGACTGGTCCAGAATGCAGCTGGCTCTTCTGACCTGCAAGTGTTTCCTGAACGCTCTCTGGATCACCGCTGCTGCCACCTCTTCCTGTTTCCTCCGCAAGGTGCTGCTGATCGGTTCACAAGACACCTGCAGTGAATAAGAGACACTTGTGTACCACTTTGTATCTTATATCTGCCTCCTGAAGTTTTCCAAAAACAATTTCAATAAACTCAGTATGTTCTGTATAACACAAGAGAAATAAAATTAACAATTTGTGATCTTAAAGGGTTCAGAGTCAGAACCTCTGCTCATCAGAACACTGAAGAAGTTTTTCTACACAACTTCTCTAAGAACACATCTCACTGATGGGCACACATGTGATGTACTGTTGGACTACAATCAATGCCAACAATTATCAAAACAAATATCTCCTATAAAGCTTCCTGATACTGAAAACTCTGAGAATCAGATCAGGTCAGTGGTCCTGGAGTGTCCTCAGGACAGATTCTGCTCATCTCAGAATGAGCCCTGTGTCATCTGACCTGCATGCATCCTCAGTCTGTCTGGAGTGTGTTAATAACTGGATGTTTGGTGTTTTACTGTCAACAATCACGCCCTGTTTGTTGTACAATATTTAAATGTTCAGAACAAAAAGGAAAAGAACAAAACAGAAAGGAAAAGAAAAGAAACCTTGGATATAATGTTGAGGTTGAACTTTCCCTCCAGTCTGGCTTTGAGAGCATTCGTATCTCCTGATTCATCAGACCCCTGCACATATAACAATAATGATAACAACAATTACAACAGTTAATGATTATAAAAATAACAATAATGATGATAACAATGATAGTAGGTGGCGTTACCTGTCTGGTGACTGCACACAGGACATCCAGGCAGCGGACCTGGTCCCCTGGAAGCAGAGGCAGGTCCATGAGGATCAGTCTGATGGAGTTTGGTTTAGTAATCTTCAGCGGCTCCTGGAGGGCATCGCAGAAATCGGACAGCTGCCTGTGGATCACAGTCCTCAAAGCGTTAATGACAACAGGCGCCGTGAATCCAACAGAGTCCATTTCAACCCCTTAGTAATGAGCAGTATTTGGACAAAGCTTGACTCAGACTGAGGACTCACCTGTACTGAATGACCTGAGAGCCGTCAGGGTCAAACTTGCTCCACGTGTTATAGAACATCTGCAGGTGTTCCTCGCTCAGTGGAGTGGCGTCCTCTAGGTTCCTGCTGTTGAAGCTCTCAACGATGATGGCGATGAAGAGGTGGACCACCAGCAGGATATATAGGAGGATGTAGGAGGTGAAGAAAATAATGCCCACCATCGGGCTGCCGCAGTTTCCTGTGAGAGGTGATCCAGGTACGTCTGGGTCGCAGTCTGGAGGAGTGTCCATCATGGGCAACAGCAGACCATCCCATAGAGAGGATGGGCTGACCATCATCATAACGATTATGCTGTTTCCAAACGTCTCAAAGTTAAACATGTCATCAATCATAGCCCCTCTCTTCACGTGGGCAAAGGCACACATGCCAATGTAGGAGTATGTGTACACCATGAGGAAAAGGAGGAGGCCAATGTTGAGGAGGGCAGGATATGACGTCACAAAGCCCAAAATCAGCATCCGGATCCTTCTGGTGCAGCGAACATAGCGGAGGATGTGAATGACACGGGCTAGTCGGAGCACAGCCAAGACACCCGGATTGAACAGATACTTCTGAAACAGGTCAGAGGTGAAGGTACCTGACGGGAAAAAACAAACAAATTACTCTTCAAACATTTTGTCATTAAAATGTGAAGCCGAGGTGCTGTGGTTCCTAACAGCAGGAAGGTTCTGGTTCTGGTCTCAGCAGCAAGGTCCGGTTTCTGATCTCGATTTCAGCTGGAAGGTCCTGGTTCTGGTCTAAGCTGGAAGGTCCTGGTTCTGGTCTCAGCTGGAAGGTCCTGGTTCTGGTCTAAGCTGAAAGGTTCTGCCAGAGGTTTCTTCCTGGTTCTGGTTCTGCCAGAGGTTTCTTCCTGAGTCTGACAGAGGTTTCTTCCTGGTTCTGGTTCTGCCAGAGGTTTCTTCCTGGTTCTGGTTCTGCCAGAGGTTTCTTCCTGAGTCTGCCAGAGGTTTCTTCCTGGTTCTGGTTCTGCCAGAGGTTTCTTCCTGGTTCTGGTTCTGCCAGAGGTTTCTTCCTGAGTCTGGTTCTGCCAGAGGTTTCTTCCTGGTTCTGGTTCTGCCAGAGGTTTCTTCCTGGTTCTGGTTCTGCCAGAGGTTTCTTCCTGAGTCTGCCAGAGGTTTCTTCCTGGTTCTGGTTCTGCCAGAGGTTTCTTCCTGAGTCTGGTTCTGCCAGAGGTTTCTTCCTGGTCCTGGTTCTGCCAGAGGTTTCTTGCTGGTTCTGGTTCTGCCAGAGGTTTCTTCCTGGTTCTGGTTCTGCCAGAGGTTTCTTCCTGAGTCTGGTTCTGCCAGAGGTTTCTTCCTGGTTCTGGTTCTGCCAGAGGTTTCTTCCTGGTTCTGGTTCTGCCAGAGGTTTCTTCCTGAGTCTGACAGAGGTTTCTTCCTGGTTCTGGTTCTGCCAGAGGTTTCTTCCTGAGTCTGGTTCTGCCAGAGGTTTCTTCCTGGTCCTGGTTCTGCCAGAGGTTTCTTGCTGGTTCTGGTTCTGCCAGAGGTTTCTTCCTGGTTCTGGTTCTGCCAGAGGTTTCTTCCTTGTTCTGGTTCTGCCAGAGGTTTCTTCCACAGTCCCTCAGGCTCAGGACGGGAGATTGGACTGAAGACAAGTTTCGGTCCAATCTGTTGGTTTCCTTAGCTCGGATATTATTTTTGAATTGGCTCCATATGAATTAATTGGATCATGATTACAATGAATTGAATTCCAATTGGCTTGAATTGGACTTTATTACTTAAGTGCCTTGAGATGACAATTGTTGTAATCTGGCGCTTTATAAATAAAACTGAATTGAATTGAACCTTGTCACACGTTAGGTGTGATCACTGGCATGATGACATGATGACATCACTTCCTGTAACCTTGTTTTTGTTCTGTGGAACTTCTCTGGGATTATTAAATATAGTTTTAAATATATTGCATCGTACTCGGGATGACCGCTAAAAGGAGGGAGACCCCAAAGAAACCCTTTTGCTTTGATCTGTTAGGAGTGGTTTCAAAATAACAAAACCCCATAATTTACGATCATGAGAAACAGGGTGAAAAAACATTCCAACCAAAGGCCTTCCACCTTTGAAAGAGTCAGATTAACATCTGCTCAGCCGGCCAGCGCTGGGTTGGATAAACAAAGACTCACCCTTTGGTACCAAATGGGTGAATGGGGTGCGTACCAAGAGGGAACATTTCCATCCTTATCTAAAGAGTTATATCAAATAAATATATAAATTAAAACATGACAACCACCATCCGGACAAAAGACAGACCCTTGTTGGAAATAAGGAGAAGCTTCAGAGCCAGTTTCAGATGGATTAATGAATCTGTTACCAATATGCCTCATAATTACCTACTGACTGTGGAATATGAAAAAGGACAGCTCAAGCATCATTTTAAGACTTTCCACGACGCTGTACGTAAAACACCAGGAAAGTAATTATTACGCCGTAGGTCCCGCCTTCTGTGCCGTGGAACCATAGCGCCATCTACAGATCATGACAGCAAATCTAGGAATTAGAATCATTCTGTATTTTATTCTCCTGTAACTGCAGCATTAGTGCAAATTATAAATGTGTGTGTGTGTTACAATGAACCGGAGGTCCAACCGACGGAATAACAGTCCATGAACCGTGTGAATAATACATTTTCTATTTTATTGGTCACTCACCATCATCCATGTCATCTCTTGTTTGAACATGTCAGCTGATTCGTGTTTACATTGCTTATATTTCATGCCTATGTGATAAAGATGGTATTAATGTATTCTTTGAATATGCCGGGATAAGAGAGATTAACCTTTCTTTTATAAAAAGTTCATTTAAGAATGAAGCCCCTCTGTGACGCCCAAAGGCAAACCCGCCATCTCATTGGTTGGAAACCAGTGATGAAACACCGCCCTCGCCTGTGAAAGCGAAGCGCGCATCCAATCCATTAACTCTGGATTCTACCTCCCAGTAAACCTCGGGCTGTGGTTTGGTAATAAATAGTTAAAATAACCAAGTTTTCATTCATGCAATAAGTTATTCCTATATTTACCCAGAGACTGCTATAAAAATATAAAGTCCCATGTCTCTCTTATCCCTGGGCTTATCTTTGGTGTTATGTCCTCTTTACCATACGTCCCGAGTGCTGCTCCATGTTAAATAAATGACCACATATAATCAATCTCTGTTTCATGTTTCTTAAGTAATTCTGGTCAATTCAGAGAGAATTCCATCCTTCAGTAACGACTCTTAGTGATATATATTTTCTATTTTATATATATATGTCCCTTCCAACGGAAATGGTAGGAGGTGCCCCTTTTTAACGGGATCTTAATAATTAATTTCATATCTAGAACGTTACAATTTAAAACTGTGAACCCTTTAACAAACTCTTGTTAACTCATTTATTTGATCTTTGGTATTTATTTTCACTTTTTAGCGGTGTGTCTGGTTCTCTAGCTGAGCATGGCTACCAGTTCTCTCCATCCATCTCCTGTTTTCTCTTGTTCCATGTGTCAGATCTTTAGTTACTCCTCTGTCTCCTTTCGTGTCTTTTTTTTTTTTTTTGCCTATGTTTTGGAGGCAATTCTCCTTCCTCCTTCTGATGTGGGAGCTTAGCTGAGCACTATTTAAAAAAAACACTACCTTAACCACTGACCAACCTTCATAAGCCAGTGAGGAGCCACCTGGCTTAGATAACCCTGTTATCCGGGACCCCAGGCTGGCTGGGTGAGGGTCAGGAAGAAGAGGCATAGCTCTAAAGTCAAGCCCGTGGACCTGTTCACATTTCCAAATAGATTTTCCCCATCTTTTGTCCTCAGCGACACACCCGCTGAGGACAAAACCCTGGTAATTGGCAGCTCTATAGTCAGAAATGTGGCATTAGAGACACCAGCGACCAGCTAAATGTATTCCAGGGGCCAGAGCGGGCGACATAGAATCCTATTTAAAACTGCTGGCTAAAGATAAGCGTAAATACGGTAAAATAGTTATTCACGTCGGCGGTAATGACACCCGGTTACGCCAATAAGAGGTCACTAAAATTAATGTTGCCTCGTGTGTAATTTTGCCAAAACATTGCCGGACTCCCTAGTTTTCTCTGGACCCCTGACAAATCTGACCAGTGTGTCTAGCAATGTGGGCTCCATAGATAACTGGCACTCTTTCTAGAGAAAACCAGGTCTGAAACACCTCGGTATAATTGTTTTAAAGCAGACTGGGACAGCCCAAGGATAAAGAATAACAGTACATGTGCATTCTGGGACATGTTGGGCACAACTCACATCACATGTGAGCTGGTTAATGTACGTGTTGAAGAATCTTAGAAAACACTCTGTGGGGTTAGCTGTGGCTCACAGGTTATTCTGCAACTTCTACCAGGACAGTTTGAACTGTTATCAAACGGGTTACCAAGCAGATAAAGAATACAAAGCTGAAAAACTCTATGGTTGGAGGGTCATGACATGAGACGATGACATCAGCCACTGACAAGAGAGCCACTAAAAACAGCTGTAATTAAACCTCTGCTGAAAAAGGACAATCTTGACAAGACACAAATGAACAACTACAGGCCCATCTAAAATCTCCAATTTTTAAGTAAGATAATTGAAAAAGTGGTTTTTCAACAACTTAAGTACTTTTTAACTCAAAATAACTGCTATGATACCTTCCAGTCAGGCTTTAGACAGCACCACAGCACTGAGACTGCTCTGACCAAAGTGTTTAATGACATATGCCTGAATACAGACGGTGGGAAAATGTCAGTCTTAGTTTTACTGGATCTCAGTGCTGCTTTTAATACAGTTGACCACAAAATGTCACTCTGGGCGGTTCTTTCCAGAACTGTACTAAACTGGTTCAACACATACTTCGAGAACAGGAAGTACTTTGTGTCAATCGGGAACTTTACATTGTTTTTTTTGTTTGTTTTTACTTTTCGCTTTCAGAAAGGTACCTGCGGTTGGCGTTGGCTACGGGTGTTGCTGTGCAACCATTCATGTGAGGATTGACAAGGATCATACCACCAAGCAGGGAGGGGTGGGGTAGAAGCACTGAGACGGTGACAGGAGGAGAGGAGTGTGGCGCAAAGATGGGTGAAAACAGAAAAAGAAGTAGCATTTGGATGCATTTTGACAGCTGTGTCAATAGCTCTCCTATCTTAATTTCTTTGTTTAGGTTTTTATGGGCATTTTCTGTCTGCTTTGTGTAGCAGAGTGGTTCTTCCAGCAAGTTAGAGATTTACAAGGGATTTTACAACTCTAAATGCAATTGGCTACAGCAATTTATTGAAATTTATGATGTAAATGTGTTCAAATACAAATCACAAGTCAAAACAGTGCTAAATTTGGCTGAATTCTAAAAAGTATAAGTGGTAAAATGGAGAGCCGTTTGGGAGCCGTTTTGGAGCCAAAAGAGCTGGCTCTTCTTGGTGAGCTGAGCCAAATGATCCGGTTCACTAAAAGCCGAAATTCCCATTGCTAGTCTGGACCAGACCTGGAGAAGCTGCATTCAGCTTCTATGCTCCACATCTGGAACAAACTACCAGAAAGCCTCAGATCAGCTGAAACACATTTAAGTCCAGGTTGTATTTCATTTGAATAAAGCTCCAAATAAGCTTGAGTTTCAAAACGTAATCATATTTTAACTACTGATTTCATCATCATTTTCATTATAATTTATTTCTTTTTTGTGTACATTTTAAATCGTGCTTTTTATTTCCACTGTTTTAATGTCTCTGTGAAGCACTTTGAATCACCTTGTTGTTGAGTCGTGCTACACAAAGAAACGTGCCTTGCCTTGACAACTCACCTATGATCAACCCCACGAGGACTGCAAAGTCAATGATGTTTAAGCCAGAGCTGAAGTAGTGCTGCCTGAGAGCAATAATCTTCAGGATGAATTCAGTGAGGAAGATAAAGATGGCGACAGTCTGGAACCACATCAGGACCTCAAATTTCTCCCGGCTCTGACCATCCGTCTCCACCATCAGAACCACCATGTACACACAGATTACTGCCACCATGAAGACCTCAGAGGGCAGGGAGGTCACCCGGTCAAAGAGCCAAGCCTGGCAGCGGCTCTAGAGACAGACAGGAAACAGATGTTGGGGTTCACTTAGTTTTTCACACACCGCTTCTATGTCTTGTCTCAGTTTTTGTTCAGTAAACCATGACTCAGTGTAATAAGCCATGTGTTGTTGTTACTCTGAGGTTGGATTCACTGATTTTAACACCTGCTGAGGAACAGGTGGTTTTATTATGTCCTGATGTGGAAAACTTTAGAATTAGAAGGTTTACTTTTTCTTGGCTCCGACCTGAACACACCTGAGCGGAGGCCTTGCTCTGAGCTCACCTGTGGTCTTGGAGGAGCTTCATCAGGCTTCTTGAAGAACTTCTTGGCCACAGCCCTCGAATGCTTCAGCTGCTCCACCGTCATGAAAACGTGTTTCTCTCCAACGTGAAGAAGAAGAAGAAGAAAAATTCACTAACAGAGACACAGAGTTAACGTCAGAAACAGCCTCTACGCCTGCTGTCGTCATGGTAACTTCATGTCTGTGGACTTATCTGGTGGTGCAGCGCGTTAACAAAGGCTCTGATGAAAATGTTCCAGGTGAAGAAGCCGCCAATGATGACGAAAAGGATGAAGTACAGGTACGTGTACAGGTTGCTTTCGTACTCGGGCTGGCTCTCAATCTACAGACACACACACATCAGAACCAGCAGCAGCAGCAGAATCAGAACCACCACCAGTGGGTGTACTGACCTCTGTGGAGTCCACACTTGGGTACAAGATGTCATGCCAGCCTGCAGAAAGAGACTAAACCAACACAGAATCTCATTAGAAAATATCCCCTCAGAGGCAACAGATCATAATGTTGGACAGAACCAAACAGAACCAAACAGAACCAAACAGACACCCAGCATGTCGGCTCTGACACACGGAGAACACTTTGGGTGTGTGTGAATGTGTTTCCTTGATGGTGTAATCCTGCTGATTTGAAGATTCACTTTATTTCATCTCATGAGTAAAATGAGAGCTGTGATTCTCTTCTGTTCCTTTCCTTTTCACATATTTGTACATTGGATTTCATACATGTGGTCTGTGTGGTTGTTTATATGTATAACATATACATATATGTGTTTATATAAATGTTTATACCAGCATGAAGATGTTCTCGACTCAGAAGACTTGTTTTTCACACCTACAGAAAGCTGTGACATGATGTTATGGGGTTTATATGTTGGATGGTTTGACTGTGTGATGGAGACACTGACCACAATGAACAGGGACAGGAAACTCATTCCCACGTTGTCGAAGTTGAAATGTCCGTTCTTCCACCTGACCTCTGTGAAATTGTGCAGTTGGAGCTCCAAACACTCGGTCATGTTGGTCACCTCTTCAGGTGCAAAGTACTCCGCCGACGTCTCGTTGAAACAGTAATAAAACTTTCCTGCAAACAAGTTCACCCCCAGGATGCCAAAGAGCAGCCAGATGAACGCAGTGACCAGCAGCGTGCGGCACAGGGACGGGAGGCTGAGCATTAGCGATCGCAGCACCACCTGTACGGACACACAGGTGCAGAGTCACACAGGTGCAGAGTCACACAGGTGCAGAGTCACGCAGGTGCAGAGTCACACAGGTGCAGAGTCACACAGGTGCAGAGTCACACAGGTGCAGAGTCACACAGGTGCAGAGTCACACAGGTGCAGAGTCACACAGGTGCAGAGTCACACAGGTGCAGAGACACACAGGTGCAGAATCACACAGGTGCAGAGTCACACAGGTGCAGAGTCACACAGGTGCAGAGTCACAGGTACAGAGTCACACAGGTGCAGAGTCACACAGGTACAGAGTCACACAGGTACAGAGTCACACAGGTGCAGAGTCACACAGGTGCAGAGTCACACAGGTGCAGAGTCACACAGGTGCAGAATCACACAGGTGCAGAGTCACACAGGTGCAGAGTCACAGGTACAGAATCACACAGGTGCAGAGTCACACAGGTGCAGAGTCACAGGTACAGAGTCACACAGGTGCAGAGTCACACAGGTGCAGAATCACACAGGTGCAGAATCACACAGGTGCAGAGTCACACAGGTGCAGAGTCACACAGGTGCAGAGTCACACAGGTGCAGAATCACACAGGTGCAGAGTCACACAGGTGCAGAGTCACACAGGTGCAGAGTCACACAGGTGCAGAGTCACACAGGTGCAGAGTCACACAGGTGCAGAGTCACACAGGTGCAGAATCACACAGGTGCAGAATCACACAGGTGCAGAGTCACACAGGTGCAGAGTCACACAGGTGCAGAGTCACAGGTGCAGAGTCACACAGGTGCAGAGTCACAGGTACAGAGTCACACAGGTGCAGAGTCACACAGGTGCAGAGTCACACAGGTGCAGAGTCACACAGGTGCAGAGTCACACAGGTGCAGAATCACACAGGTGCAGAATCACACAGGTGCAGAATCACACAGGTGCAGAGTCACACAGGTGCAGAGTCACACAGGTGCAGAGTCACAGGTGCAGAGTCACACAGGTGCAGAGTCACAGGTACAGAGTCACACAGGTGCAGAGTCACACAGGTGCAGAGTCACACAGGTGCAGAGTCACACAGGTGCAGAGTCACACAGGTGCAGAATCACACAGGTGCAGAATCACACAGGTGCAGAGTCACACAGGTACAGAGTCACACAGGTGCAGAGACACACAGGTGCAGAATCACACAGGTGCAGAGTCACACAGGTGCAGAGTCACACAGGTGCAGAGTCACACAGGTGCAGAGTCACACAGGTGCAGAGTCACACAGGTACAGAGTCACAGGTACAGAGTCACAGGTACAGAGTCACAGGTACAGAGTCACACAGGTGCAGAGTCACACAGGTGCAGAGTCACAGGTACAGAGTCACACAGGTGCAGAGTCACAGGTACAGAGTCACACAGGTGCAGAGTCACACAGGTGCAGAGTCACAGGTGCAGAGTCACACAGGTGCAGAGTCACACAGGTGCAGAGTCACACAGGTACCTCCATCCAATCAGCACAGCTTCCCGTCAGAACAGCTCGTTATTGGTGCCACCTTCAATGTTTAACCAAAGAAACACCTGAGAGTCTAACAGCACCTGAACACCTGTCAACATTAGAAATCAACAACCTGACCACAGGTGTCCCCCACGCATGTCAGCATAACTTTGTCTGACCCTGACCCCAATCACAGACACAGAACACGGGTCAAAATGGGTTCAGTTCAGTCATTTTCAGACATATCGTTAAATTCACAGAGTCTTTATCACTGCTGAACAGCGAGGAAGATGAACAGAGGCCGGTGGGGAGGACTTTGTCCGATGGTGAGATGAAGCCCACTGCCACCTGAACCCTGGACATGGTGGTGGGTTTCAGGAAGTAGGGTAGTAACCCTAACCTCTAACCCTCCTAACCCTCCTAACCCACCCTCCAGGACAGACCAACATCCAGAGAACAGACACCGAAGGGTGGAACTACACCAGCACCCTGGAACGGTCCAATCTGAGCCCAGAGTAAAGCAGAGGTAAGGAAGAGCCACCAACTGTCAGGGTATCAAAACAAAACACCCCAGGAAGTACCTGTACCTGCATCTAATAAAATATCGGTAGATGGTGACATCCTTACATATCCAGCAATGGGCCCCACACCTCATCAATGAGTCTTCCCTCCCAGCCACTCTACAGGTGACCCGCTCGAAGCTGGTCTTTGAGCTTAAAACCTGTATCCACTCCTTAGAAGTGGCCTGAGTGGGAGATTTCCAGTGGTGTAAAGTTATCCTGCACCCTGCTGTCATAGCTAAACGACACCAGTGTTTTTGGATGTTTTGACCTTCGAATGTTCTCTGGGAGTAATCCCAACAGACGTAACGCAGGGTCTTTGCCCAGCACCTTATTCAAGAACAGAATCATTGCATTCCACGTGTATTTAGTTTCCTCACACTCATATAACATGTGAGTTCTCACCTTTCCATTACATCTCCAACATAAGTCACTGTTTGTGAGCTTCATTCTTGCCAGTTTGGAAGGAGTCCAGTAGGATCTATTTGATATCTTATAACGAATGAGTTGTGATTGTGCTTCACGTGAGTGACAGTGCCATGATTTTTCCAACCATTTTCTGGAACCTCTTGACACAAATCCCTCTCTCAACGCGCTTTTAGACCATCCAGTTTTGGCCCTTGTGTATTTCTAATAAGTTTTTCTCTCCAATCATGGGAAATTACCTGGATTTCAGTCAGACTGTGCTGAATATGTTTGTTTGAGAGAATGCAATGTATGATTTGTAAATATCGTCAAAATGCCGACTTACACAGATTATATTTATTTTTAATTTCATCAAATGACCTGAATCCCACATCCTCAAGAATGTGAATCCCAGATCTGATCCATTTGTCCCTAAATTGTCACGTTCCATGTTTTGATTTGTTTTCAGATTCTTATGTTTTCAGGTTTCTTGTCATGTTTTCCCCCCTCACTTAGCTTCACTCAAGTCACCTTTTTTCTGTTCCACAGCTGCACCTCGTCACTAATCACCTCCCACAGTATTTAGTTTCCAGGTTTCCATCAGTCATGGCGAAATCCTCACTTACCCTTTCCACAGTTTTGTCTTGGAAAGTCAGGTTTTTGCCACCATAATCATAGTCTTGTTTGTTATTTTTCCATAGTCTTGTTATCTATAAATCATAGTCTTGTTTTGCTAACCTTGCCCTGTGCCTTTTGCTTTTGGAATCAACCTTTTTGATTTGGAAGTCTGCATCTGGGTCCTCCCTTCCCTGCACCAACGTCCCTGACAAAAATAAACTTTTCTTATCTATTAACAGATTCCTGTTATACCATATGGAGGATCTGCTTGATTAATATGAATCAGTTTTTGTTATTTGATGAGCAATTTTCCATGACTCTCTGACAAAAGCCATTACCGGGTCTGGTCTATCTGTCTGTGAGAGGAAGGCCTCCACAGAAAAAGGGTGTACGAGCTGCTCTTCTATCCTGACCCAAAGAGGAATCCTTGTAGACGGCGGATGAATTTTAGATAGATAGATGAAGAATAAAGATAATGACAAATGATATAATTGTTATTTGATACCATTTATCACCATCTATTCGTGATAATGCTAAACCGCCCTTGTCTTTTGCAGCATATAACTTAGTCCCATTAAACATGTGGGGTTTCTTCCTGCCCATATAAACTTCTCTATCATACTGTTGTATGCTTTAAGTAGTGAGGAAGGACATTTTAGTGGTAACATGGAAGTGATGTAATTGATCTTGGGAGTTAAAATCATTTTAACTAGATTGAGTCCAACAGGGATATAGAATTTGAGTTTTCTGAATAACTGGAGATATGTTGGCTTCTGTTATTTTTTCAGACCTGGCGTTAATTTGATGCCCAAATACTGTTAATCCTTCAGGCATCCATCTGAATTTCCAGTTCCTTCTAATATCTGGGGAACACAATCTTGATAACGGCATGGCTTCTGGTTTTGACCAGTTAACAGTATAACCAGATATCGCTGAAAACAGATTCTGGGTTACTAGATATCAATAACACATCATCCGCATATAGCAGGAGTTTGTCTTCTTCTTGACCCGTTTGCACACCCCGTGTATTTGAATTAGCCCATAAGGCTGTGGCCAGGGGTTTAAGAAATATGGCGAAGATTAGAGATGATAAAAGCGATCCTTGTCGAACACCACGAAAACCTCTGATTTGAGGTGACATAATCCTTTTAGTAAAGACTGTGGCTAATGGATCAGAGTGCATCAATTCCACCAACTTCCTAAATATTGGACCAAATCCAAATTTTTCTAGCATATAAACAAAAATATAAACACTTTATCAAGTGTCTAAGGAAAAGGCAGCCGCTGGTGTGTCATCATTTCTTGTCATCCACATAACCCACACTGGAATGATTGGACTGAACTGGGTCACCCCACTCAGACTCAGATCGGTTACAGTGGTTCAGTCCACTCCACATAAACCCCCCCCCTCACACACACAGATGGGGGTCCTAGTCTCACCCTGATGCCTTTGAAGCGGGACGGGGCCCTCAGGGTCCTCAGGGCCCTCAGCGATCGGGTGGATGATCCCAAGATGTTGGCTGTCAGACTGATCAGAGACACCTGCCGAGATAAAACACACCTGCTGATGACCTCAGACTGCATGTGAACAGGAGGAAGCAGCAGCTTAATTCCACATGTTTGTTCACAGGAGGAAATATATAGCTGACATAATCTTTAGATAAACTTTCTCTTCTTTAAAACTGCATTTTAAAGCGATTCCAGTCTCTAATTTAAACATTAAAAATACTTGGTTCACCAAAAAGATATAACAACTAAAGGTTGAATACTTCCTGAGTGTTTATGATATTTCAGGACCTTCACACATTGAAAAACTACTCTCAGGTGGAGGGCTCTCATTGGAAAACCTCACCTGATTGACTAGATGCTGGTCCTATGATCATAAAAAGGGAGACATGCCCCCACCCAAAAACCTCACCATGGGGCAGCAATTACCTTTGCTTGTGGATAAGTTGTGGCTGTGAGAAGAACTTCATGTGTTTCTGTCCTGATTCTGGTCCTTTTATATCCCTGACACAAAGGTGTTACCGTCTAAACCCGACCAGGAAGTGCTTTTAGTGAGGAGTTACAACTGACCAACCGGCTGTCTGCTGGTCTCAAACATGAGCACATGAATGGCTGAAAGTGGTTAAATAATCATAAGAGTCAGTTCATCTTACATCTAAGATGAGGAAGTCCAGCCAGTTCCAGAAGCTGCTGAAGTATTTCTTGAATCCGAAGGCAACCCACTTGAGAAGCATCTCCACCAGGAACACGTAGGTGAACACGTGGTCGAATTTGTCCAGAATCACCTGCAAGACCAGACCCTGCTGTGGGTGGACGTCCTCAAACATCTGTGCACAAACACGCCAACCAGATGTTAGCATCCGTTCATCACAACACACTGCAACCTTTGACCTGTGTGCATCAGCAGCTGATCCAGCTGCAGAACATGGAGGATTGGAGGTTATGAGTCTGGTCAGCAGTTATTTATAGCATTTAAATCAAACTAAATAAAATCACTGTCCATTTAGTTTTATGATGAATCTTTCTGTTTCCACCTCTTAGGGTGTCCTTTCTTTTCTCCTCATCGGAGCTTAAACCATCAAGAAGTGATGGAGGAGTTTCTCTTAAAAGGAGGGGAAGGAAGCAACTCTTTAAAACAGCCCTGATGGGTCAGAGAGACCATGGTTAATCATGTCACTGAACCACAGAGATAAAACAGAACCGGCATCCTCTGCCAGAATCAAACAGATTCAGCAGAATCAACAACTTTATTCATCCATTTAACAAAGATGCTGTCAAAAGCTGGTTCAACTTATCCAGGTTATCTTTAGGGGCTCTGTTCAATGAATCCACACCATGAAGGTCTCACTGAGCTGAGCTACGACGCTGGTTATCAACTCTGTAAGTCACCCGGGTTTCTGGTGTTGAATACATGCGGGTTTGAGTGTAAACCCGTGTTTTTAGGTGTCTGATGATCTGAATTCATATTCAAAAGACTTTCTAAGATGTATGTGGATATGAACGTACAGACATCAGCTGATACAGGTGGATGAATAAAGTCGTAAATGTTCCAAAAGCCATCAGGAAGAAGCTTTAGAGGAATGAATCCCTGTTTTAGGCTCCAGAAACATTCATGTCTCTTAGTAAGAGGCTTCTAAGTCAAAGTCACACAGAAGGAGTCAGACAGAGACCCACTGTTAATGCACCTAAAAGGAGCTTTTACCTGCGTTATCATCAGATAGCATCAGTTGCCATGGTGATACAGCCTAGTAAGAAGTAAACGAGCTTCATAATGCTGAAAATTCAAAGCGCAGCCTGAAGGCACCTGGACAAGCCGGTAATCTCCTGCTGTGTTTGTATGAGTCACAGGTAGAGGTGGAAGTAGATGCTGCTCTCACTGCTCTATCTGAACCGGACCTCTGGTGTATGTGCTGGCTGACATGTTGTTTAAAAGGTGGGACAACAAAAACATGACTGGTCAGCTGAGCTCACCTCCACCTGTTCTACGTCAACATGCACAGACCCACAGTCACAGAGCTGATAACCAGCATCATGCTGGTGGTTAGTTAGGGCAGATAACCAAAAAAACAGGAGATAGCCAGCTGGAACTACTTCAAACATTTAAATTAAAACCTATTCTGTTCAGTTCTGTTTATCTTTCAACCATTTAAATTCACTTCAGTCCAATTCATTACCATTAAATTCAATCTGAATCAGTTGTATTCACAGATGACAGACAGTCAGGTGGATTCAGGTCCATGTGAGAGCAGATGTTCTGATGAGGATCAGTGTGTTTGTTTACCAGAGCGGCGCTGCTCAGCAGGATGATGAAGACGATGAAGCCCTCAAACACTCTGTGCTGCACAATGAGGAGACAGACTCTCCGGAGCTTAGACCAGACCCTCCCTGCTCCCCGGGATGTGTCTACGCCTTGGATCGCACAGCAGCGGTAACAGCCTGAAACACACACTGGGGCATCAGAGCTGGTTCTGATCACAGATCCGACAGGTTGAAATGCGTTTGTCTTTCTGGGATGGAAAACTAAGACAGGTTTTCAGATAATTAATGTAAATTTTTAGCACAGATTGAAATTGCATATTTGAGCAATTTTCCCCCATTTTCTCCCAGCGGTTGCTGCTTAAGTTTATTCAGCCATCAGTGGTCTGAGCATCCCTGAAGTTAGACGGATCCTAAGTGTATGTGCACATACTGTCACAGCAGCAGTCCTCGGGTGTGTTTCTTGTTGGATCTTCATCGTCTTGAAGTTTTGACATCTGTAGAAAACACATTCAGAACAGTTACACACACATTAACCTTCACATCTATGTTTCTCAGTGAGTTTAATATCAGCGGTGAAACAACACCAGCTTTTTGTCTTCCTTTCCTAATGGTGCTGTGTGAATAAACTGTTTCCTGGTCACGTCTCATGGAGAAACACAAGTAGAGCCAGTGAATTAAGGCGTCTCTGAGCTTCACATAGTCACAGCTCAACAAACACGAGGTAAAGACAACATGCACACACACTGTGAAAAACACCCTCTTCTTATCCTCTTCTGTTCCTCAGCAGGTATTAAAACTCAGGAAATCAATTCAATTCATCATCTCAAGGTACTTCAGTAATACAGTCCAAATCAAGCCAATTGGAGTTCAATTCATTGTGATCAGAATCCAATCAAATCCAACTAATTCATTTCAAAATCAGTCCAATTCATTCATATAGAGGCAATTCAAAAACAGTTTCAGAGCTGAGGAAACCAACAGACTGCACAGAAACTCCCCTTTGGTCCAATCTACCGTCCTGAGCGTACATATTACACTCTGTCATTATTTATGGAACAGAAACACAGAAGCAGTGTGTGAAAAACTAAGTGAACCCCATGATCCAACAGCTTTGAAGTAATGGTTTTCTGTATGACGTTATTGGGTTAGGGTCACATGATGGGAAACTGATACAGATTCACTGTCTTTTTGTCATGACTGCATATGTTCTGAATGTTTGATTAAATGTTGATAATGTTTGTTATGTTTGATTAAATGTTGATAACGTTTGTTATGTTTGATTAAATGTTGATAAGTTTGTTATGTTTGATTAAATGTTGATAATGTTTGTTAAGTTTGATTAAATGTTGATAATGTTTGTTGAGTTTGATTAAATGTTGATGTTTGTTAATTTGATTAAATGTTGATAATGTTTTAAGTTTGATTAAATGTTGATAATGTTTGTTATGTTTGATTAAATGTTGATAATGTTTGTTATGTTTAATTAAATGTTGATAATGTTTGTTATGTTTGATTAAATGTTGATAAGTTTGTTATGTTTGATTAAATGTTGATAATGTTTGTTATGTTTGATTAAATGTTGATAATGTTTGTTATGTTTGATTAAATGTTGATAAGTTTGTTATGTTTGATTAAATGTTGATAATGTTTGTTAAGTTTGATTAAATGTTGATAATGTTTGTTGAGTTTGATTAAATGTTGATGTTTGTTAATTTGATTAAATGTTGATAATGTTTTAAGTTTGATTAAATGTTGATAATGTTTGTTAATTTGATTAAATGTTGATAATGTTTGTTACGTTTGATTAAATGTTGATAATGTTTGTTACGTTTGATTAAATGTTGATAATGTTTGTTATGTTTGATTAAATGTTGATAATGTTTGTTAAGTTTAAAATGTTGATAATGTTTGTTATGTTTGATTAAATGTTGAGTTTGTTACGTTTGATTAAATGTTGATAATGTTTGTTATGTTTGATTAGATGTTGAGTTTGTTACATTTGATTAAATGTTGATAATGTTTGTTATGTTTGATTAAATGTTGATAATGTTTGTTATGTTTGATTAAATGTTGATAATGTTTGTTACGTTTGATTAAATGTTGATAATGTTTGTTACGTTTGATTAAATGTTGATAATGTTTGTTATGTTTGATTAAATGTTGATAATGTTTGTTAAGTTTAAAATGTTGATAATGTTTGTTATGTTTGATTAAATGTTGAGTTTGTTACGTTTGATTAAATGTTGATAATGTTTGTTATGTTTGATTAGATGTTGAGTTTGTTACATTTGATTAAATGTTGATAATGTTTGTTATGTTTGATTAAATGTTGATAATGTTTGTTATGTTTGATTAAATGTTGATAATGTTTGTTACGTTTGATTAAATGTTGATAATGTTTGTTACGTTTGATTAAATGTTGATAATGTTTGTTACGTTTGATTAAATGTTGGGTTTGTTAAGTTTGATTAAATGTTGATAATGTTTGTTATGTTTGATTAAATGTTGATAATGTTTGGTATGTTTGATTAAATGTTGATAATGTTTGTTATGTTTGATTAAATGATTAAATGTTGATAATGTTTGTTATGTTTGATTAAATGTTGATAATGTTTGGTATGTTTGATTAAATGTTGATAATGTTTGTTATGTTTGATTAAATGATTAAATGTTGATAATGTTTGTTACGTTTGATTAAATGTTGATAATGTTTGTTACGTTTGATTAAATGTTGATAAGTTTTTAAGTTTGATTAAATGTTGGTAATAATGTTTGTTATGTTTGATTAAATGTTGATGTTTGTTATGTTTGATTAAATGTTGATAATGTTTGTTATGTTTGATTAGATGTTGATAATGTTTGTTATGTTTGATTAAATGTTGATGTTTGTTATGTTTGATTAGATGTTGATAATGTTTGTTATGTTTGATTAAATGTTGAGTTTGTTACATTTGATTAAATGTTGATAATGTTTGATTAAATGCTGATAATGTTTGTTATGTTTGATTAAATGTTGATAATGTTTGTTATGTTGATTAAATGTTGATAATGTTTGTTATGTTTGATTAAATGTTGATAATGTTTGTTATGTTTGATTAAATGTTGATAATGTTCTGAATGTTTGATTAAATGTTGATAATGTTTGTTAAGTTTGATTAAATGTTGATGTTTGTTAATTTGATTAAATGTTGATAATGTTTGTTACGTTTGATTAAATGTTGATAATGTTTGTTACGTTTGATTAAATGTTGATAATGTTTGTTATGTTTGATTAAATGTTGATAATGTTTGTTAAGTTTAAAATGTTGATAATGTTTGTTATGTTTGGTTAAATGTTGAGTTTGTTATGTTTGATTAAATGTTGATAATGTTTTTTATGTTTGATTAGATGTTGAGTTTGTTATGTTTGATTAAATGTTGATAATGTTTGTTATGTTTGATTAAATGTTGATAATGTTTGTTATGTTTGATTAAATGTTGATAATGTTTGTTATGTTGATTAAATGTTGATAATGTTTGTTATGTTTGATTAAATGTTGATAATGTTTGTTATGTTTGATTAAATGTTGATAATGTTTGTTACGTTTGATTAAATGTTGATAATGTTTGTTAAGTTTGATTAAATGTTGTTTGTTAATTTGATTAAATGTTGATAATGTTTTAAGTTTGATTAAATGTTGATAATGTTTGTTATGTTTGATTAAATGTTGATAATGTTTGTTATGTTTGATTAAATGTTGATAATGTTTGTTATGTTGATTAAATGTTGATAATGTTTGTTATGTTTGATTAAATGTTGATAATGTTTGTTATGTTTGATTAAATGTTGATAATGTTTGTTACGTTTGATTAAATGTTGATAATGTTTGTTAAGTTTGATTAAATGTTGATGTTTGTTAATTTGATTAAATGTTGATAATGTTTTAAGTTTGATTAAATGTTGATAATGTTTTAAGTTTGATTAAATGTTGATAATGTTTGTTACGTTTGATTAAATGTTGATAATGTTTGTTACGTTTGATTAAATGTTGATAATGTTTGTTACGTTTGATTAAATGTTGATAAGTTTGTTATGTTTGATTAAATGTTGATAATGTTTGTTATGTTTGATTAAATGTTGATAATGTTTGTTATGTTTGATTAAATGTTGATAAGTTTGTTATGTTTGATTAAATGTTGATAATGTTTGTTAAGTTTGATTAAATGTTGATAATGTTTGTTGAGTTTGATTAAATGTTGATGTTTGTTAATTTGATTAAATGTTGATAATGTTTGGTATGTTTGATTAAATGTTGATAATGTTTGTTACGTTTGATTAAATGTTGATAATGTTTGTTACGTTTGATTAAATGTTGATAATGTTTGTTACGTTTGATTAAATGTTGATAATGTTTGTTATGTTTGATTAAATGTTGATAATGTTTGTTAAGTTTAAAATGTTGATAATGTTTGTTATGTTTGATTAAATGTTGAGTTTGTTACGTTTGATTAAATGTTGATAATGTTTGTTACGTTTGATTAAATGTTGATAATGTTTGTTACGTTTGATTAAATGTTGATAATGTTTGTTATGTTTGATTAAATGTTGATAATGTTTGTTAAGTTTAAAATGTTGATAATGTTTGTTATGTTTGATTAAATGTTGAGTTTGTTACGTTTGATTAAATGTTGATAATGTTTGTTACGTTTGATTAAATGTTGATAATGTTTGTTACGTTTGATTAAATGTTGGGTTTGTTAAGTTTGATTAAATGTTGATAATGTTTGTTATGTTTGATTAAATGTTGATAATGTTTGTTATGTTTGATTAAATGATTAAATGTTGATAATGTTTGTTATGTTTGATTAAATGTTGATAATGTTTGGTATGTTTGATTAAATGTTGATAATGTTTGTTATGTTTGATTAAATGATTAAATGTTGATAATGTTTGTTACGTTTGATTAAATGTTGATAATGTTTGTTACGTTTGATTAAATGTTGATAATGTTTTTAAGTTTGATTAAATGTTGGTAATAATGTTTGTTATGTTTGATTAAATGTTGATGTTTGTTATGTTTGATTAAATGTTGATAATGTTTGTTATGTTTGATTAGATGTTGATAATGTTTGTTAAGTTTAAAATGTTGATAATGTTTGTTATGTTTGATTAAATGTTGAGTTTGTTACGTTTGATTAAATGTTGATAATGTTTGTTATGTTTGATTAGATGTTGAGTTTGTTACATTTGATTAAATGTTGATAATGTTTGTTATGTTTGATTAAATGTTGACAATGTTTGGTATGTTTGATTAAATGTTGATAATGTTTGTTATGTTTGATTAAATGATTAAATGTTGATAATGTTTGTTATGTTTGATTAAATGTTGATAATGTTTGGTATGTTTGATTAAATGTTGATAATGTTTGTTATGTTTGATTAAATGATTAAATGTTGATAATGTTTGTTACGTTTGATTAAATGTTGATAATGTTTGTTACGTTTGATTAAATGTTGATAATGTTTTTAAGTTTGATTAAATGTTGGTAATAATGTTTGTTATGTTTGATTAAATGTTGATGTTTGTTATGTTTGATTAAATGTTGATAATGTTTGTTATGTTTGATTAGATGTTGATAATGTTTGTTATGTTTGATTAAATGTTGATGTTTGTTATGTTTGATTAGATGTTGATAATGTTTGTTATGTTTGATTAAATGTTGAGTTTGTTACATTTGATTAAATGTTGATAATGTTTGATTAAATGCTGATAATGTTTGTTATGTTTGATTAAATGTTGATAATGTTTGTTATGTTGATTAAATGTTGATAATGTTTGTTATGTTTGATTAAATGTTGATAATGTTTGTTATGTTTGATTAAATGTTGATAATGTTCTGAATGTTTGATTAAATGTTGATAATGTTTGTTAAGTTTGATTAAATGTTGATGTTTGTTAATTTGATTAAATGTTGATAATGTTTGTTACGTTTGATTAAATGTTGATAATGTTTGTTACGTTTGATTAAATGTTGATAATGTTTGTTATGTTTGATTAAATGTTGATAATGTTTGTTAAGTTTAAAATGTTGATAATGTTTGTTATGTTGATTAAATGTTGATAATGTTTGTTATGTTTGATTAAATGTTGATAATGTTTGTTATGTTTGATTAAATGTTGATAATGTTTGTTATGTTTGATTAAATGTTGATAATGTTTGTTATGTTTGATTAAATGTTGATAATGTTTGTTACGTTTGATTAAATGTTGATAATGTTTGTTAAGTTTGATTAAATGTTGTTTGTTAATTTGATTAAATGTTGATAATGTTTTAAGTTTGATTAAATGTTGATAATGTTTGTTATGTTTGATTAAATGTTGATAATGTTTGTTATGTTTGATTAAATGTTGATAATGTTTGTTATGTTGATTAAATGTTGATAATGTTTGTTATGTTTGATTAAATGTTGATAATGTTTGTTATGTTTGATTAAATGTTGATAATGTTTGTTACGTTTGATTAAATGTTGATAATGTTTGTTAAGTTTGATTAAATGTTGATGTTTGTTAATTTGATTAAATGTTGATAATGTTTTAAGTTTGATTAAATGTTGATAATGTTTGTTACGTTTGATTAAATGTTGATAATGTTTGTTATGTTTGATTAGATGTTGGTTTGTTACATTTGATTAAATGTTGATAATGTTTGTTATGTTTGATTAAATGTTGATAATGTTTGTTATGTTTGATTAAATGTTGATAATGTTTGTTACGTTTGATTAAATGTTGATAATGTTTGTTACGTTTGATTAAATGTTGATAATGTTTGTTACGTTTGATTAAATGTTGGGTTTGTTAAGTTTGATTAAATGTTGATAATGTTTGTTATGTTTGATTAAATGTTGATAATGTTTGGTATGTTTGATTAAATGTTGATAATGTTTGTTATGTTTGATTAAATGATTAAATGTTGATAATGTTTGTTATGTTTGATTAAATGTTGATAATGTTTGGTATGTTTGATTAAATGTTGATAATGTTTGTTATGTTTGATTAAATGATTAAATGTTGATAATGTTTGTTACGTTTGATTAAATGTTGATAATGTTTGTTACGTTTGATTAAATGTTGTTAATGTTTTTAAGTTTGATTAAATGTTGGTAATAATGTTTGTTATGTTTGATTAAATGTTGATGTTTGTTATGTTTGATTAAATGTTGATAATGTTTGTTATGTTTGATTAGATGTTGATGATGTTTGTTATGTTTGATTAAATGTTGATGTTTGTTATGTTTGATTAGATGTTGATAATGTTTGTTATGTTTGATTAAATGTTGAGTTTGTTACATTTGATTAAATGTTGATAATGTTTGATTAAATGCTGATAATGTTTGTTATGTTTGATTAAATGTTGATAATGTTTGTTATGTTGATTAAATGTTGATAATGTTTGTTATGTTTGATTAAATGTTGATAATGTTTGTTATGTTTGATTAAATGTTGATAATGTTCTGAATGTTTGATTAAATGTTGATAATGTTTGTTAAGTTTGATTAAATGTTGATGTTTGTTAATTTGATTAAATGTTGATAATGTTTGTTACGTTTGATTAAATGTTGATAATGTTTGTTACGTTTGATTAAATGTTGATAATGTTTGTTATGTTTGATTAAATGTTGATAATGTTTGTTATGTTTGATTAAATGTTGATAATGTTTGTTATGTTGATTAAATGTTGATAATGTTTGTTATGTTTGATTAAATGTTGATAATGTTTGTTATGTTTGATTAAATGTTGATAATGTTTGTTACGTTTGATTAAATGTTGATAATGTTTGTTAAGTTTGATTAAATGTTGTTTGTTAATTTGATTAAATGTTGATAATGTTTTAAGTTTGATTAAATGTTGATAATGTTTGTTATGTTTGATTAAATGTTGATAATGTTTGTTATGTTTGATTAAATGTTGATAATGTTTGTTATGTTGATTAAATGTTGATAATGTTTGTTATGTTTGATTAAATGTTGATAATGTTTGTTACGTTTGATTAAATGTTGATAATGTTTGTTAAGTTTGATTAAATGTTGATGTTTGTTAATTTGATTAAATGTTGATAATGTTTTAAGTTTGATTAAATGTTGATAATGTTTGTTACGTTTGATTAAATGTTGATAATGTTTGTTACGTTTGATTAAATGTTGATAATGTTTGTTACGTTTGATTAAATGTTGATAAGTTTGTTATGTTTGATTAAATGTTGATAATGTTTGTTATGTTTGATTAAATGTTGATAATGTTTGTTATGTTTGATTAAATGTTGATAATGTTTGTTATGTTGATTAAATGTTGATAATGTTTGTTATGTTTGATTAAATGTTGATAATGTTTGTTATGTTTGATTAAATGTTGATAATGTTTGTTACGTTTGATTAAATGTTGATAATGTTTGTTAAGTTTAAAATGTTGATAATTTTTGTTATGTTTGATTAAATGTTGAGTTTGTTACGTTTGATTAAATGTTGATAATGTTTGTTAAGTTTGATTAAATGTTGATGTTTGTTAATTTGATTAAATGTTGATAATGTTTGTTACGTTTGATTAAATGTTGATAATGTTTGTTATGTTTGATTAAATGTTGATAATGTTTGTTAAGTTTAAAATGTTGATAATGTTTGTTATGTTTGGTTAAATGTTGAGTTTGTTACGTTTGATTAAATGTTGATAATGTTTTTTATGTTTGATTAGATGTTGAGTTTGTTATGTTTGATTAAATGTTGATAATGTTTGTTATGTTTGATTAAATGTTGATAATGTTTGTTATGTTTGATTAAATGTTGATAATGTTTTAAGTTTGATTAAATGTTGATAATGTTTGTTACGTTTGATTAAATGTTGATAATGTTTGTTAAGTTTAAAATGTTGATAATTTTTGTTATGTTTGATTAAATGTTGAGTTTGTTACGTTTGATTAAATGTTGATAATGTTGGTTATGTTTGATTAAATGTTGATAATGTTTGTTATGTTGATTAAATGTTGATAATGTTTGTTATGTTTGATTAAATGTTGATAATGTTTGTTATGTTTGATTAAATGTTGATAATGTTTGTTATGTTTGATTAAATGTTGATAATGTTTGTTATGTTGATTAAATGTTGATAATGTTTGTTATGTTTGATTAAATGTTGATAATGTTTGTTATGTTTGATTAAATGTTGATAATGTTTGTTACGTTTGATTAAATGTTGATAATGTTTGTTAAGTTTGATTAAATGTTGATGTTTGTTAATTTGATTAAATGTTGATAATGTTTTAAGTTTGATTAAATGTTGATAATGTTTGTTACGTTTGATTAAATGTTGATAATGTTTGTTACGTTTGATTAAATGTTGATAATGTTTGTTACGTTTGATTAAATGTTGATAATGTTTGTTATGTTTGATTAAATGTTGATAATGTTTGTTAAGTTTAAAATGTTGATAATTTTTGTTATGTTTGATTAAATGTTGAGTTTGTTACGTTTGATTAAATGTTGATAATGTTTGTTACGTTTGATTAAATGTTGATAATGTTTGTTACGTTTGATTAAATGTTGATAATGTTTGTTATGTTTGATTAAATGTTGATAATGTTTGTTAAGTTTAAAATGTTGATAATGTTTGTTATGTTTGATTAAATGTTGAGTTTGTTACGTTTGATTAAATGTTGATAATGTTTGTTACGTTTGATTAAATGTTGGGTTTGTTAAGTTTGATTAAATGTTGATAATGTTTGTTACGTTTGATTAAATGTTGATAATGTTTGGTATGTTTGATTAAATGTTGATAATGTTTGTTATGTTTGATTAAATGATTAAATGTTGATAATGTTTGTTACGTTTGATTAAATGTTGATAATGTTTGTTACGTTTGATTAAATGTTGATAATGTTTTTAAGTTTGATTAAATGTTGGTAATAATGTTTGTTATGTTTGATTAAATGTTGATAATGTTTGTTATGTTTGATTAGATGTTGATAATGTTTGTTATGTTTGATTAAATGTTGATGTTTGTTATGTTTGATTAGATGTTGATAATGTTTGTTATGTTTGATTAAATGTTGATAATGTTTGATTAAATGCTGATAATGTTTGTTATGTTGATTAAATCTTGATAATGTTTGTTATGTTTGATTAAATGTTGATAATGTTCTGAATGTTTGATTAAATGTTGATAATGTTTGTTACGTTTGATTAAATGTTGATGTTTGTTAATTTGATTAAATGTTGATAATGTTTGTTACGTTTGATTAAATGTTGATAATGTTTGTTATGTTTGATTAAATGATTAAATGTTGATAATGTTTGTTATGTTTGATTAAATGTTGATAATGTTTGGTATGTTTGATTAAATGTTGATAATGTTTGTTATGTTTGATTAAATGATTAAATGTTGATAATGTTTGTTACGTTTGATTAAATGTTGATAATGTTTGTTACGTTTGATTAAATGTTGTTAATGTTTTTAAGTTTGATTAAATGTTGGTAATAATGTTTGTTATGTTTGATTAAATGTTGATGTTTGTTATGTTTGATTAAATGTTGATAATGTTTGTTATGTTTGATTAGATGTTGATGATGTTTGTTATGTTTGATTAAATGTTGATGTTTGTTATGTTTGATTAGATGTTGATAATGTTTGTTATGTTTGATTAAATGTTGAGTTTGTTACATTTGATTAAATGTTGATAATGTTTGATTAAATGCTGATAATGTTTGTTATGTTTGATTAAATGTTGATAATGTTTGTTATGTTGATTAAATGTTGATAATGTTTGTTATGTTTGATTAAATGTTGATAATGTTTGTTATGTTTGATTAAATGTTGATAATGTTCTGAATGTTTGATTAAATGTTGATAATGTTTGTTAAGTTTGATTAAATGTTGATGTTTGTTAATTTGATTAAATGTTGATAATGTTTGTTACGTTTGATTAAATGTTGATAATGTTTGTTACGTTTGATTAAATGTTGATAATGTTTGTTATGTTTGATTAAATGTTGATAATGTTTGTTATGTTTGATTAAATGTTGATAATGTTTGTTATGTTGATTAAATGTTGATAATGTTTGTTATGTTTGATTAAATGTTGATAATGTTTGTTATGTTTGATTAAATGTTGATAATGTTTGTTACGTTTGATTAAATGTTGATAATGTTTGTTAAGTTTGATTAAATGTTGTTTGTTAATTTGATTAAATGTTGATAATGTTTTAAGTTTGATTAAATGTTGATAATGTTTGTTATGTTTGATTAAATGTTGATAATGTTTGTTATGTTTGATTAAATGTTGATAATGTTTGTTATGTTGATTAAATGTTGATAATGTTTGTTATGTTTGATTAAATGTTGATAATGTTTGTTACGTTTGATTAAATGTTGATAATGTTTGTTAAGTTTGATTAAATGTTGATGTTTGTTAATTTGATTAAATGTTGATAATGTTTTAAGTTTGATTAAATGTTGATAATGTTTGTTACGTTTGATTAAATGTTGATAATGTTTGTTACGTTTGATTAAATGTTGATAATGTTTGTTACGTTTGATTAAATGTTGATAAGTTTGTTATGTTTGATTAAATGTTGATAATGTTTGTTATGTTTGATTAAATGTTGATAATGTTTGTTATGTTTGATTAAATGTTGATAATGTTTGTTATGTTGATTAAATGTTGATAATGTTTGTTATGTTTGATTAAATGTTGATAATGTTTGTTATGTTTGATTAAATGTTGATAATGTTTGTTACGTTTGATTAAATGTTGATAATGTTTGTTAAGTTTAAAATGTTGATAATTTTTGTTATGTTTGATTAAATGTTGAGTTTGTTACGTTTGATTAAATGTTGATAATGTTTGTTAAGTTTGATTAAATGTTGATGTTTGTTAATTTGATTAAATGTTGATAATGTTTGTTACGTTTGATTAAATGTTGATAATGTTTGTTATGTTTGATTAAATGTTGATAATGTTTGTTAAGTTTAAAATGTTGATAATGTTTGTTATGTTTGGTTAAATGTTGAGTTTGTTACGTTTGATTAAATGTTGATAATGTTTTTTATGTTTGATTAGATGTTGAGTTTGTTATGTTTGATTAAATGTTGATAATGTTTGTTATGTTTGATTAAATGTTGATAATGTTTGTTATGTTTGATTAAATGTTGATAATGTTTTAAGTTTGATTAAATGTTGATAATGTTTGTTACGTTTGATTAAATGTTGATAATGTTTGTTAAGTTTAAAATGTTGATAATTTTTGTTATGTTTGATTAAATGTTGAGTTTGTTACGTTTGATTAAATGTTGATAATGTTGGTTATGTTTGATTAAATGTTGATAATGTTTGTTATGTTGATTAAATGTTGATAATGTTTGTTATGTTTGATTAAATGTTGATAATGTTTGTTATGTTTGATTAAATGTTGATAATGTTTGTTATGTTTGATTAAATGTTGATAATGTTTGTTATGTTGATTAAATGTTGATAATGTTTGTTATGTTTGATTAAATGTTGATAATGTTTGTTATGTTTGATTAAATGTTGATAATGTTTGTTACGTTTGATTAAATGTTGATAATGTTTGTTAAGTTTGATTAAATGTTGATGTTTGTTAATTTGATTAAATGTTGATAATGTTTTAAGTTTGATTAAATGTTGATAATGTTTGTTACGTTTGATTAAATGTTGATAATGTTTGTTACGTTTGATTAAATGTTGATAATGTTTGTTACGTTTGATTAAATGTTGATAATGTTTGTTATGTTTGATTAAATGTTGATAATGTTTGTTAAGTTTAAAATGTTGATAATTTTTGTTATGTTTGATTAAATGTTGAGTTTGTTACGTTTGATTAAATGTTGATAATGTTTGTTACGTTTGATTAAATGTTGATAATGTTTGTTACGTTTGATTAAATGTTGATAATGTTTGTTATGTTTGATTAAATGTTGATAATGTTTGTTAAGTTTAAAATGTTGATAATGTTTGTTATGTTTGATTAAATGTTGAGTTTGTTACGTTTGATTAAATGTTGATAATGTTTGTTACGTTTGATTAAATGTTGGGTTTGTTAAGTTTGATTAAATGTTGATAATGTTTGTTACGTTTGATTAAATGTTGATAATGTTTGGTATGTTTGATTAAATGTTGATAATGTTTGTTATGTTTGATTAAATGATTAAATGTTGATAATGTTTGTTACGTTTGATTAAATGTTGATAATGTTTGTTACGTTTGATTAAATGTTGATAATGTTTTTAAGTTTGATTAAATGTTGGTAATAATGTTTGTTATGTTTGATTAAATGTTGATAATGTTTGTTATGTTTGATTAGATGTTGATAATGTTTGTTATGTTTGATTAAATGTTGATGTTTGTTATGTTTGATTAGATGTTGATAATGTTTGTTATGTTTGATTAAATGTTGATAATGTTTGATTAAATGCTGATAATGTTTGTTATGTTGATTAAATCTTGATAATGTTTGTTATGTTTGATTAAATGTTGATAATGTTCTGAATGTTTGATTAAATGTTGATAATGTTTGTTACGTTTGATTAAATGTTGATGTTTGTTAATTTGATTAAATGTTGATAATGTTTGTTACGTTTGATTAAATGTTGATAATGTTTGTTATGTTTGATTAGATGTTGATAATGTTTGTTATGTTTGATTAAATGTTGATAATGTTTGATTAAATGCTGATAATGTTTGTTATGTTGATTAAATCTTGATAATGTTTGTTATGTTTGATTAAATGTTGATAATGTTCTGAATGTTTGATTAAATGTTGATAATGTTTGTTACGTTTGATTAAATGTTGATAATGTTTGTTATGTTTGATTAAATGTTGATAATGATTGTTAAGTTTAAAATGTTGATAATGTTTGTTATGTTTGGTTAAATGTTGAGTTTGTTACGTTTGATTAAATGTTGATAAGTTTGTTATGTTTGATTAAATGTTGATAATGTTTGTTATGTTGATTAAATGTTGATAATGTTTGTTATGTTTGATTAAATGTTGATAATGTTTGTTAAGTTTGATTAAATGTTGGTAATGTTTGTTATGTTTGATTAAATGTTGATAATGTTTGTTATGTTTGATTAAATGTTGAGTTGTTACGTTTGATTAAATGTTGATAATGTTTGTTATGTTTGATTAGATGTTGAGTTTGTTACATTTGATTAAATGTTGATGTTTTTTATGTTTGATTAAATGTTGATAATGTTTGTTATGTTTGATTAAATGTTGATGTTTTATGTTTGATTAAATGTTGATAATGTTTGTTACGTTTGATTAAATGTTGATAATGTTTGTTATGTTTGATTAAATGTTGATAATGTTTGGTATGTTTGATTAAATGTTGATAATGTTTGTTAAGTTTGATTAAATGTTGATAATGTTTGTTAAGTTTGATTAAATGTTGATAATGTTTGTTATGTTTGATTAAATGATTAAATGTTGATAATGTTTGTTATGTTTGATTAAATGTTGATGATGTTTGTTACGTTGGATTAAATGTTGAGTTTGTTACGTTTGATTAAATGTTGATAATGTTGTTAAGTTTGATTAAATGTTGATAATGTTTGTTATGTTTGATTAAATGTTGATAATGTTTGTTATGTTTAATTAAATGTTGATGATGTTTGTTACGTTTGATTAAATGTTGATAATGTTTGTTATGTTTGATTAAATGTTGATAATGTTTGTTATGTTGGATTAAATGTTGAGTTTGTTACGTTTGATTAAATGTTGATAATGTTCGTTATGTTTGATTAGATGTTGAGTTTGTTACATTTGATTAAATGTTGATAATGTTTGTTATGTTTGATTAAATGTTGAGTTTGTTACATTTGATTAAATGTTGATGATGTTTGTTACTTTGATTAAATGTTGATAATGTTTGTTATGTTTGATTAAATGTTGATAATGTTTGTTATGTTTGATTAAGTGTTGATAATGTTTGTTATGTTTGATTAAATATTGATAATGTTCTGAATGTTTGATTAAATGTTGATAATGTTTGTTACGTTTGATTAAATGTTGATAATGTTTGTTAATTTGATTAAATGTTGATAATGTTTTAAGTTTGATTAAATGTTGATAATGTTTGTTACGTTTGATTAAATGTTGATAATGTTTGTTACGTTTGATTAAATGTTGATAATGTTTGTTACGTTTGATTAAATGTTGATAATGTTTGTTATGTTTGATTAAATGTTGATAATGTTTGTTATGTTTGATTAAATGTTGATAATGTTTGTTATGTTTGATTAAATGTTGATAATGTTTTTAAGTTTGATTAAATGTTGGTAATGTTTTTAAGTCTGATTAAATGTTGATAATGTTTGTTATGTTTGATTAAATGTTGATAATGTTTGTTATGTTTGATTAGATGTTGAGTTTGTTACATTTGATTAAATGTTGATAATGTTTGTTATGTTTGATTAGATGTTGAGTTTGTTACATTTGATTAAATGTTGATGTTTTTTATGTTTGATTAAATGTTGATAATGTTTGTTATGTTTGATTAAATGTTGATGTTTTATGTTTGATTAAATGTTGATAATGTTTGTTACGTTTGATTAAATGTTGATAATGTTTGTTATGTTTGATTAAATGTTGATAATGTTTGTTAAGTTTGATTAAATGTTGATAATGTTTGTTAAGTTTGATTAAATGTTGATAATGTCTGTTAAGTTTGACTAAATGTTGATAATGTTTGTGTTATGTTTGATTAAATGATTAAATGTTGATAATGTTTGTTATGTTTGATTAAATGTTGATGATGTTTGTTACGTTTGATTAAATGTTGATAATGTTTCTTACGTTTGATTAAATGTTGAGTTGTTACGTTTGATTAAATGTTGATAATGTTTGTTATGTTTGATTAGATGTTGAGTTTGTTACATTTGATTAAATGTTGATAATGTTTGTTATGTTTGATTAAATGTTGATAATGTTTGTTATGTTTGATTAAATGTTGATGTTTTATGTTTGATTAAATGTTGATAATGTTTGTTATGTTTGATTAAATGTTGATGATGTTTGTTACGTTTGATTAAATGTTGATAATGTTGTTAAGTTTGATTAAATGTTGATAATGTTTGTTATGTTTGATTAAATGTTGATAATGTTTGTTATGTTTAATTAAATGTTGATGATGTTTGTTACGTTTGATTAAATGTTGATAATGTTTGTTATGTTTGATTAAATGTTGATAATGTTTGTTATGTTGGATTAAATGTTGAGTTTGTTACGTTTGATTAAATGTTGATAATGTTTGTTATGTTTGATTAGATGTTGAGTTTGTTACATTTGATTAAATGTTGATAATGTTTGTTATGTTTGATTAAATGTTGAGTTTGTTACATTTGATTAAATGTTGATAATGTTTGTTATGTTTGATTAAATGTTGATAATGTTTGTTATGTTTGATTAAATGTTGATGTTTTTATGTTTGATTAAATGTTGATAATGTTTTTTATGTTTGATTAAATGTTGATAATGTTTTTTTATGTTTGATTAAATGTTGATAATGTTTGTTACGTTTGATTAAATGTTGATAATGTTTGTTAAGTTTGATTAAATGTTGATAATGTTTGTTAAGTTTGATTAAATGTTGATGTTTGTTAATTTGTTAAATGTTGATAATGTTTTAAGTTTGATTAAATGTTGATAATGTTTGTTACGTTTGATTAAATGTTGATAATGTTTGTTACGTTTGATTAAATGTTGATAATGTTTGTTACGTTTGATTAAATGTTGATAATGTTTGTTACGTTTGATTAAATGTTGATAATGTTTGTTAAGTTTAAAATGTTGATAATGTTTGTTATGTTTGATTAAATGTTGAGTTTGTTACGTTTGATTAAATGTTGATAATGTTTTTTATGTTTGATTAGATGTTGAGTTTGTTACATTTGATTAAATGTTGATAATGTTTGTTATGTTTGATTAAATGTTGATGTTTTTATGTTTGATTAAATGTTGATAATGTTTTTTATGTTTGATTAAATGTTGATAATGTTTTTTTATGTTTGATTAAATGTTGATAATGTTCTTAATGTTTGATTAAATGTTGATAATGTTTGTTACGTTTGATTAAATGTTGATAATGTTTGTTCATTTGATTAAATGTTGATGTTTGTTAATTTGATTAAATGTTGATAATGTTTTAAGTTTGATTAAATGTTGATAATGTTTGTTAAGTTTAAAATGTTGATAATGTTTGTTATGTTTGATTAAATGTTGAGTTTGTTATGTTTGATTAAATGTTGATAATGTTTTTTATGTTTGATTAGATGTTGAGTTTGTTACATTTGATTAAATGTTGATAATGTTTGTTATGTTTGATTAAATGTTGATGTTTTTATGTTTGATTAAATGTTGATAATGTTTTTTTATGTTTGATTAAATGTTGATAATGTTCTTAATGTTTGATTAAATGTTGATAATGTTTGTTATGTTTGATTAAATGTTGATAATGTTTGTTACGTTTGATTAAATGTTGATAATGTTTGTTCATTTGATTAAATGTTGATGTTTGTTAATTTGATTAAATGTTGATAATGTTTTAAGTTTGATTAAATGTTGATAATGTTTGTTACGTTTGATTAAATGTTGATAATGTTTGTTATGTTTGATTAAATGTCGATAATGTTTGTTAAGTTTAAAATGTTGATAATGTTTGTTATGTTTGATTAAATGTTGAGTTTGTTACGTTTGATTAAATGTTGATAATGTTTTTTATGTTTGATTAGATGTTGAGTTTGTTACATTTGATTAAATGTTGATAATGTTTGTTATGTTTGATTAGATGTTGATGTTTGTTATGTTTGATTAAATGTTGATAATGTTTGTTATGTTTGATTAGATGTTGATAATGTTTTGTTATGTTTGATTAAATGTTGATGTTTGTTATGTTTGATTAAATGTTGATAATGTTTGTTATGTTTGATTAAATGTTGATAATGTTTGTTATGTTTGATTAAATGTTGAGTTTGTTACATTTGATTAAATGTTGATAATGTTTGATTAAATGCTGATAATGTTTGTTATGTTTGATTAAATGTTGATAATGTTTGTTATGTTGATTAAATGTTGATAATGTTTGTTATGTTTGATTAAATGTTGATAATGTTCTGAATGTTTGATTAAATGTTGATAATGTTTGTTATGTTTGATTAAATGTTGATAATGTTTGTTATGTTTGATTAAATGTTGATAATGTTTGTTACGTTTGATTAAATGTTGATAATGTTTGTTAATTTGATTAAATGTTGATAATGTTTTAAGTTTGACTAAATGTTGATAATGTTTGTTATGTTTGATTAAATGTTGATAATGTTTGTTATGTTTGATTAAATGTTGATAATGTTTGTTACGTTTGATTAAATGTTGATAATGTTTGTTATTTGATTAAATGTTGATAATGTTTGTTAAGTTTAAAATGTTGATAATGTTTGTTATGTTTGATTAAATGTTGAGTTTGTTACGTTTGATTAAATGTTGATAATGTTTTTTATGTTTGATTAGATGTTGAGTTTGTTACATTTAATTAAATGTTGATAATGTTTGTTATGTTTGATTAAATGTTGATAATGTTTGTTATGTTTGATTAAATGTTGATAATGTTTGTTATGTTTGATTAAATGTTGATAATGTTTGTTATGTTTGATTAAATGTTGATAATGTTTGTTATGTTTGATTAAATGTTGAGTTGTTACGTTTGATTAAATGTTGATAATGTTTGTTATGTTTGATTAGATGTTGAGTTTGTTACATTTGATTAAATGTTGATAATGTTTGTTATGTTTGATTAGATGTTGAGTTTGTTACATTTGATTAAATGTTGATAATGTTTGTTATGTTTGATTAAATGTTGATAATGTTTGTTATGTTTGATTAAATATTGATAATGTTTGTTATGTTTGATTAAATGTTGATGTTTTTTTATGTTTGATTAAATGTTGATAATGTTTTTTATGTTTGATTAAATGTTGATAATGTTTGATTAAATGTTGATAATGTTTTTTTATGTTTGATTAAATGTTGATAATGTTCTTAATGTTTGATTAAATGTTGATAATGTTTGTTATGTTTGATTAAATGTTGATAATGTTTGTTACGTTTGATTAAATGTTGATAATGTTTGTTATGTTTGATTAGATGTTGAGTTTGTTACATTTGATTAAATGTTGATGTTTTTTATGTTTGATTAAATGTTGATAATGTTTGTTATGTTTGATTAAATGTTGATGTTTTATGTTTGATTAAATGTTGATAATGTTTGTTACGTTTGATTAAATGTTGATAATGTTTGTTATGTTTGATTAAATGTTGATAATGTTTGGTATGTTTGATTAAATGTTGATAATGTTTGTTAAGTTTGATTAAATGTTGATAATGTTTGTTAAGTTTGATTAAATGTTGATAATGTTTGTTATGTTTGATTAAATGATTAAATGTTGATAATGTTTGTTATGTTTGATTAAATGTTGATGATGTTTGTTACGTTGGATTAAATGTTGAGTTTGTTACGTTTGATTAAATGTTGATAATGTTGTTAAGTTTGATTAAATGTTGATAATGTTTGTTATGTTTGATTAAATGTTGATAATGTTTGTTATGTTTAATTAAATGTTGATGATGTTTGTTACGTTTGATTAAATGTTGATAATGTTTGTTATGTTTGATTAAATGTTGATAATGTTTGTTATGTTGGATTAAATGTTGAGTTTGTTACGTTTGATTAAATGTTGATAATGTTCGTTATGTTTGATTAGATGTTGAGTTTGTTACATTTGATTAAATGTTGATAATGTTTGTTATGTTTGATTAAATGTTGAGTTTGTTACATTTGATTAAATGTTGATGATGTTTGTTACTTTGATTAAATGTTGATAATGTTTGTTATGTTTGATTAAATGTTGATAATGTTTGTTATGTTTGATTAAGTGTTGATAATGTTTGTTATGTTTGATTAAATATTGATAATGTTCTGAATGTTTGATTAAATGTTGATAATGTTTGTTACGTTTGATTAAATGTTGATAATGTTTGTTAATTTGATTAAATGTTGATAATGTTTTAAGTTTGATTAAATGTTGATAATGTTTGTTACGTTTGATTAAATGTTGATAATGTTTGTTACGTTTGATTAAATGTTGATAATGTTTGTTACGTTTGATTAAATGTTGATAATGTTTGTTATGTTTGATTAAATGTTGATAATGTTTGTTATGTTTGATTAAATGTTGATAATGTTTGTTATGTTTGATTAAATGTTGATAATGTTTTTAAGTTTGATTAAATGTTGGTAATGTTTTTAAGTCTGATTAAATGTTGATAATGTTTGTTATGTTTGATTAAATGTTGATAATGTTTGTTAAGTTTGATTAAATGTTGATAATGTCTGTTAAGTTTGACTAAATGTTGATAATGTTTGTGTTATGTTTGATTAAATGATTAAATGTTGATAATGTTTGTTATGTTTGATTAAATGTTGATGATGTTTGTTACGTTTGATTAAATGTTGATAATGTTTCTTACGTTTGATTAAATGTTGAGTTGTTACGTTTGATTAAATGTTGATAATGTTTGTTATGTTTGATTAGATGTTGAGTTTGTTACATTTGATTAAATGTTGATAATGTTTGTTATGTTTGATTAGATGTTGAGTTTGTTACATTTGATTAAATGTTGATGTTTTTTATGTTTGATTAAATGTTGATAATGTTTGTTATGTTTGATTAAATGTTGATGTTTTATGTTTGATTAAATGTTGATAATGTTTGTTACGTTTGATTAAATGTTGATAATGTTTGTTATGTTTGATTAAATGTTGATAATGTTTGTTAAGTTTGATTAAATGTTGATAATGTTTGTTAAGTTTGATTAAATGTTGATAATGTCTGTTAAGTTTGACTAAATGTTGATAATGTTTGTGTTATGTTTGATTAAATGATTAAATGTTGATAATGTTTGTTATGTTTGATTAAATGTTGATGATGTTTGTTACGTTTGATTAAATGTTGATAATGTTTCTTACGTTTGATTAAATGTTGAGTTGTTACGTTTGATTAAATGTTGATAATGTTTGTTATGTTTGATTAGATGTTGAGTTTGTTACATTTGATTAAATGTTGATAATGTTTGTTATGTTTGATTAAATGTTGATAATGTTTGTTATGTTTGATTAAATGTTGATGTTTTATGTTTGATTAAATGTTGATAATGTTTGTTATGTTTGATTAAATGTTGATGATGTTTGTTACGTTTGATTAAATGTTGATAATGTTGTTAAGTTTGATTAAATGTTGATAATGTTTGTTATGTTTGATTAAATGTTGATAATGTTTGTTATGTTTAATTAAATGTTGATGATGTTTGTTACGTTTGATTAAATGTTGATAATGTTTGTTATGTTTGATTAAATGTTGATAATGTTTGTTACGTTTGATTAAATGTTGATAATGTTTGTTATGTTTGATTAAATGTTGATAATGTTTGTTATGTTTGATTAAATGTTGATAATGTTTGTTATGTTTGATTAAATGTTGATAATGTTTTTAAGTTTGATTAAATGTTGGTAATGTTTTTAAGTCTGATTAAATGTTGATAATGTTTGTTATGTTTGATTAAATGTTGATAATGTTTGTTAAGTTTGATTAAATGTTGATAATGTCTGTTAAGTTTGACTAAATGTTGATAATGTTTGTGTTATGTTTGATTAAATGATTAAATGTTGATAATGTTTGTTATGTTTGATTAAATGTTGATGATGTTTGTTACGTTTGATTAAATGTTGATAATGTTTCTTACGTTTGATTAAATGTTGAGTTGTTACGTTTGATTAAATGTTGATAATGTTTGTTATGTTTGATTAGATGTTGAGTTTGTTACATTTGATTAAATGTTGATAATGTTTGTTATGTTTGATTAGATGTTGAGTTTGTTACATTTGATTAAATGTTGATGTTTTTTATGTTTGATTAAATGTTGATAATGTTTGTTATGTTTGATTAAATGTTGATGTTTTATGTTTGATTAAATGTTGATAATGTTTGTTACGTTTGATTAAATGTTGATAATGTTTGTTATGTTTGATTAAATGTTGATAATGTTTGTTAAGTTTGATTAAATGTTGATAATGTTTGTTAAGTTTGATTAAATGTTGATAATGTCTGTTAAGTTTGACTAAATGTTGATAATGTTTGTGTTATGTTTGATTAAATGATTAAATGTTGATAATGTTTGTTATGTTTGATTAAATGTTGATGATGTTTGTTACGTTTGATTAAATGTTGATAATGTTTCTTACGTTTGATTAAATGTTGAGTTGTTACGTTTGATTAAATGTTGATAATGTTTGTTATGTTTGATTAGATGTTGAGTTTGTTACATTTGATTAAATGTTGATAATGTTTGTTATGTTTGATTAAATGTTGATAATGTTTGTTATGTTTGATTAAATGTTGATGTTTTATGTTTGATTAAATGTTGATAATGTTTGTTATGTTTGATTAAATGTTGATGATGTTTGTTACGTTTGATTAAATGTTGATAATGTTGTTAAGTTTGATTAAATGTTGATAATGTTTGTTATGTTTGATTAAATGTTGATAATGTTTGTTATGTTTAATTAAATGTTGATGATGTTTGTTACGTTTGATTAAATGTTGATAATGTTTGTTATGTTTGATTAAATGTTGATAATGTTTGTTATGTTGGATTAAATGTTGAGTTTGTTACGTTTGATTAAATGTTGATAATGTTTGTTATGTTTGATTAGATGTTGAGTTTGTTACATTTGATTAAATGTTGATAATGTTTGTTATGTTTGATTAAATGTTGAGTTTGTTACATTTGATTAAATGTTGATAATGTTTGTTATGTTTGATTAAATGTTGATAATGTTTGTTATGTTTGATTAAATGTTGATGTTTTTATGTTTGATTAAATGTTGATAATGTTTTTTATGTTGATTAAATGTTGATAATGTTTTTTTATGTTTGATTAAATGTTGATAATGTTTGTTACGTTTGATTAAATGTTGATAATGTTTGTTAAGTTTGATTAAATGTTGATAATGTTTGTTAAGTTTGATTAAATGTTGATAATGTTTGTTAAGTTTGATTAAATGTTGATGTTTGTTAATTTGTTAAATGTTGATAATGTTTTAAGTTTGATTAAATGTTGATAATGTTTGTTACGTTTGATTAAATGTTGATAATGTTTGTTACGTTTGATTAAATGTTGATAATGTTTGTTACGTTTGATTAAATGTTGATAATGTTTGTTACGTTTGATTAAATGTTGATAATGTTTGTTAAGTTTAAAATGTTGATAATGTTTGTTATGTTTGATTAAATGTTGAGTTTGTTACGTTTGATTAAATGTTGATAATGTTTTTTATGTTTGATTAGATGTTGAGTTTGTTACATTTGATTAAATGTTGATAATGTTTGTTATGTTTGATTAAATGTTGATGTTTTTATGTTTGATTAAATGTTGATAATGTTTTTTATGTTTGATTAAATGTTGATAATGTTTTTTTATGTTTGATTAAATGTTGATAATGTTCTTAATGTTTGATTAAATGTTGATAATGTTTGTTACGTTTGATTAAATGTTGATAATGTTTGTTCATTTGATTAAATGTTGATGTTTGTTAATTTGATTAAATGTTGATAATGTTTTAAGTTTGATTAAATGTTGATAATGTTTGTTAAGTTTAAAATGTTGATAATGTTTGTTATGTTTGATTAAATGTTGAGTTTGTTACGTTTGATTAAATGTTGATAATGTTTTTTATGTTTGATTAGATGTTGAGTTTGTTACATTTGATTAAATGTTGATAATGTTTGTTATGTTTGATTAAATGTTGATGTTTTTATGTTTGATTAAATGTTGATAATGTTTTTTTATGTTTGATTAAATGTTGATAATGTTCTTAATGTTTGATTAAATGTTGATAATGTTTGTTATGTTTGATTAAATGTTGATAATGTTTGTTACGTTTGATTAAATGTTGATAATGTTTGTTCATTTGATTAAATGTTGATGTTTGTTAATTTGATTAAATGTTGATAATGTTTTAAGTTTGATTAAATGTTGATAATGTTTGTTACGTTTGATTAAATGTTGATAATGTTTGTTATGTTTGATTAAATGTCGATAATGTTTGTTAAGTTTAAAATGTTGATAATGTTTGTTATGTTTGATTAAATGTTGAGTTTGTTACGTTTGATTAAATGTTGATAATGTTTTTTATGTTTGATTAGATGTTGAGTTTGTTACATTTGATTAAATGTTGATAATGTTTGTTATGTTTGATTAGATGTTGATGTTTGTTATGTTTGATTAAATGTTGATAATGTTTGTTATGTTTGATTAGATGTTGATAATGTTTTGTTATGTTTGATTAAATGTTGATGTTTGTTATGTTTGATTAAATGTTGATAATGTTTGTTATGTTTGATTAAATGTTGATAATGTTTGTTATGTTTGATTAAATGTTGAGTTTGTTACATTTGATTAAATGTTGATAATGTTTGATTAAATGCTGATAATGTTTGTTATGTTTGATTAAATGTTGATAATGTTTGTTATGTTGATTAAATGTTGATAATGTTTGTTATGTTTGATTAAATGTTGATAATGTTCTGAATGTTTGATTAAATGTTGATAATGTTTGTTATGTTTGATTAAATGTTGATAATGTTTGTTATGTTTGATTAAATGTTGATAATGTTTGTTACGTTTGATTAAATGTTGATAATGTTTGTTAATTTGATTAAATGTTGATAATGTTTTAAGTTTGACTAAATGTTGATAATGTTTGTTATGTTTGATTAAATGTTGATAATGTTTGTTATGTTTGATTAAATGTTGATAATGTTTGTTACGTTTGATTAAATGTTGATAATGTTTGTTATTTGATTAAATGTTGATAATGTTTGTTAAGTTTAAAATGTTGATAATGTTTGTTATGTTTGATTAAATGTTGAGTTTGTTACGTTTGATTAAATGTTGATAATGTTTTTTATGTTTGATTAGATGTTGAGTTTGTTACATTTAATTAAATGTTGATAATGTTTGTTATGTTTGATTAAATGTTGATAATGTTTGTTATGTTTGATTAAATGTTGATAATGTTTGTTATGTTTGATTAAATGTTGATAATGTTTGTTATGTTTGATTAAATGTTGATAATGTTTGTTATGTTTGATTAAATGTTGAGTTGTTACGTTTGATTAAATGTTGATAATGTTTGTTATGTTTGATTAGATGTTGAGTTTGTTACATTTGATTAAATGTTGATAATGTTTGTTATGTTTGATTAGATGTTGAGTTTGTTACATTTGATTAAATGTTGATGTTTGTTATGTTTGATTAAATGTTGATAATGTTTGTTATGTTTGATTAAATATTGATAATGTTTGTTATGTTTGATTAAATGTTGATGTTTTTTTATGTTTGATTAAATGTTGATAATGTTTTTTATGTTTGATTAAATGTTGATAATGTTTGTTACGTTTGATTAAATGTTGATGTTTGTTAAGTTTGATTAAATGTTGATAATGTTTGATTAAATGTTGATAATGTTTGTTACGTTTGATTAAATGTTGATAATGTTTGTTAAGTTTGATTAAATGTTGATGTTTGTTAATTTGATTAAATGTTGATAATGTTTTAAGTTTGATTAAATGTTGATAATGTTTGTTACGTTTGATTAAATGTTGATAATGTTTGTTACGTTTGATTAAATGTTGATAATGTTTGTTACGTTTGATTAAATGTTGATAAGTTTGTTATGTTTGATTAAATGTTGATAATGTTTGTTATGTTTGATTAAATGTTGATAATGTTTGTTATGTTTGATTAAATGTTGATAAGTTTGTTATGTTTGATTAAATGTTGATAATGTTTGTTAAGTTTGATTAAATGTTGATAATGTTTGTTGAGTTTGATTAAATGTTGATGTTTGTTAATTTGATTAAATGTTGATAATGTTTTAAGTTTGATTAAATGTTGATAATGTTTGTTACGTTTGATTAAATGTTGATAATGTTTGTTACGTTTGATTAAATGTTGATAATGTTTGTTACGTTTGATTAAATGTTGATAATGTTTGTTATGTTTGATTAAATGTTGATAATGTTTGTTAAGTTTAAAATGTTGATAATTTTTGTTATGTTTGATTAAATGTTGATAATGTTTGTTAAGTTTAAAATGTTGATAATGTTTGTTAAGTTTAAAATGTTGATAATTTTTGTTATGTTTGATTAAATGTTGAGTTTGTTACGTTTGATTAAATGTTGATAATGTTTGTTACGTTTGATTAAATGTTGATAATGTTTGTTACGTTTGATTAAATGTTGATAATGTTTGTTATGTTTGATTAAATGTTGATAATGTTTGTTAAGTTTAAAATGTTGATAATGTTTGTTATGTTGATTAAATGTTGATAATGTTTGTTATGTTTGATTAAATGTTGATAATGTTTGTTATGTTTGATTAAATGTTGATAATGTTTGTTATGTTTGATTAAATGTTGATAATGTTTGTTATGTTTGATTAAATGTTGATAATGTTTGTTACGTTTGATTAAATGTTGATAATGTTTGTTAAGTTTGATTAAATGTTGTTTGTTAATTTGATTAAATGTTGATAATGTTTTAAGTTTGATTAAATGTTGATAATGTTTGTTATGTTTGATTAAATGTTGATAATGTTTGTTATGTTTGATTAAATGTTGATAATGTTTGTTATGTTGATTAAATGTTGATAATGTTTGTTATGTTTGATTAAATGTTGATAATGTTTGTTATGTTTGATTAAATGTTGATAATGTTTGTTACGTTTGATTAAATGTTGATAATGTTTGTTAAGTTTGATTAAATGTTGATGTTTGTTAATTTGATTAAATGTTGATAATGTTTTAAGTTTGATTAAATGTTGATAATGTTTGTTACGTTTGATTAAATGTTGATAATGTTTGTTATGTTTGATTAGATGTTGGTTTGTTACATTTGATTAAATGTTGATAATGTTTGTTATGTTTGATTAAATGTTGATAATGTTTGTTATGTTTGATTAAATGTTGATAATGTTTGTTACGTTTGATTAAATGTTGATAATGTTTGTTACGTTTGATTAAATGTTGATAATGTTTGTTACGTTTGATTAAATGTTGGGTTTGTTAAGTTTGATTAAATGTTGATAATGTTTGTTATGTTTGATTAAATGTTGATAATGTTTGGTATGTTTGATTAAATGTTGATAATGTTTGTTATGTTTGATTAAATGATTAAATGTTGATAATGTTTGTTATGTTTGATTAAATGTTGATAATGTTTGGTATGTTTGATTAAATGTTGATAATGTTTGTTATGTTTGATTAAATGATTAAATGTTGATAATGTTTGTTACGTTTGATTAAATGTTGATAATGTTTGTTACGTTTGATTAAATGTTGATAATGTTTTTAAGTTTGATTAAATGTTGGTAATAATGTTTGTTATGTTTGATTAAATGTTGATGGTTGTTATGTTTGATTAAATGTTGATAATGTTTGTTATGTTTGATTAGATGTTGATAATGTTTGTTATGTTTGATTAAATGTTGATGTTTGTTATGTTTGATTAGATGTTGATAATGTTTGTTATGTTTGATTAAATGTTGAGTTTGTTACATTTGATTAAATGTTGATAATGTTTGATTAAATGCTGATAATGTTTGTTATGTTTGATTAAATGTTGATAATGTTTGTTATGTTGATTAAATGTTGATAATGTTTGTTATGTTTGATTAAATGTTGATAATGTTTGTTATGTTTGATTAAATGTTGATAATGTTCTGAATGTTTGATTAAATGTTGATAATGTTTGTTAAGTTTGATTAAATGTTGATGTTTGTTAATTTGATTAAATGTTGATAATGTTTGTTACGTTTGATTAAATGTTGATAATGTTTGTTACGTTTGATTAAATGTTGATAATGTTTGTTATGTTTGATTAAATGTTGATAATGTTTGTTAAGTTTAAGTTGTTACGTTTGATTAAATGTTGATAATGTTTTTTATGTTTGATTAGATGTTGAGTTTGTTATGTTTGATTAAATGTTGATAATGTTTGTTATGTTTGATTAAATGTTGATAATGTTTGTTATGTTTGATTAAATGTTGATAATGTTTGTTATGTTGATTAAATGTTGATAATGTTTGTTATGTTTGATTAAATGTTGATAATGTTTGTTATGTTTGATTAAATGTTGATAATGTTTGTTATGTTGATTAAATGTTGATAATGTTTGTTAAGTTTGATTAAATGTTGTTTGTTAATTTGATTAAATGTTGATAATGTTTTAAGTTTGATTAAATGTTGATAATGTTTGTTATGTTTGATTAAATGTTGATAATGTTTGTTATGTTTGATTAAATGTTGATAATGTTTGTTATGTTGATTAAATGTTGATAATGTTTGTTATGTTTGATTAAATGTTGATAATGTTTGTTATGTTTGATTAAATGTTGATAATGTTTGTTATGTTTGATTAAATGTTGATAATGTTTGTTATGTTGATTAAATGTTGATAATGTTTGTTATGTTTGATTAAATGTTGATAATGTTTGTTATGTTTGATTAAATGTTGATAATGTTTGTTACGTTTGATTAAATGTTGATAATGTTTGTTAAGTTTGATTAAATGTTGATGTTTGTTAATTTGATTAAATGTTGATAATGTTTTAAGTTTGATTAAATGTTGATAATGTTTGTTATGTTTGATTAAATGTTGATAATGTTTGTTATGTTTGATTAAATGTTGATAATGTTTGTTATGTTGATTAAATGTTGATAATGTTTGTTATGTTTGATTAAATGTTGATAATGTTTGTTAAGTTTGATTAAATGTTGATAATGTTTGTTATGTTTGATTAAATGTTGATGTTTGTTAATTTGATTAAATGTTGATAATGTTTTAAGTTTGATTAAATGTTGATAATGTTTGTTACGTTTGATTAAATGTTGATAATGTTTGTTACGTTTGATTAAATGTTGATAATGTTTGTTACGTTTGATTAAATGTTGATAATGTTTGTTATGTTTGATTAAATGTTGATAATGTTTGTTAAGTTTAAAATGTTGATAATTTTTGTTATGTTTGATTAAATGTTGAGTTTGTTACGTTTGATTAAATGTTGATAATGTTTGTTACGTTTGATTAAATGTTGATAATGTTTGTTATGTTTGATTAAATGTTGATAATGTTTGTTAAGTTTAAAATGTTGATAATGTTTGTTATGTTTGATTAAATGTTGAGTTTGTTACGTTTGATTAAATGTTGATAATGTTTGTTACGTTTGATTAAATGTTGGGTTTGTTAAGTTTGATTAAATGTTGATAATGTTTGTTACGTTTGATTAAATGTTGATAATGTTTGGTATGTTTGATTAAATGTTGATAATGTTTGTTATGTTTGATTAAATGATTAAATGTTGATAATGTTTGTTACGTTTGATTAAATGTTGATAATGTTTGTTACGTTTGATTAAATGTTGATAATGTTTTTAAGTTTGATTAAATGTTGGTAATAATGTTTGTTATGTTTGATTAAATGTTGATGTTTGTTATGTTTGATTAAATGTTGATAATGTTTGTTATGTTTGATTAGATGTTGATAATGTTTGTTATGTTTGATTAAATGTTGATGTTTGTTATGTTTGATTAGATGTTGATAATGTTTGTTATGTTTGATTAAATGTTGATAATGTTTGATTAAATGCTGATAATGTTTGTTATGTTGATTAAATCTTGATAATGTTTGTTATGTTTGATTAAATGTTGATAATGTTCTGAATGTTTGATTAAATGTTGATGTTTGTTAATTTGATTAAATGTTGATAATGTTTGTTACGTTTGATTAAATGTTGATAATGTTTGTTATGTTTGATTAGATGTTGATAATGTTTGTTATGTTTGATTAAATGTTGATAATGTTTGATTAAATGCTGATAATGTTTGTTATGTTGATTAAATCTTGATAATGTTTGTTATGTTTGATTAAATGTTGATAATGTTCTGAATGTTTGATTAAATGTTGATAATGTTTGTTAAGTTTGATTAAATGTTGATGTTTGTTAATTTGATTAAATGTTGATAATGTTTGTTACGTTTGATTAAATGTTGATAATGTTTGTTACGTTTGATTAAATGTTGATAATGTTTGTTACGTTTGATTAAATGTTGATAATGTTTGTTATGTTTGATTAAATGTTGATAATGATTGTTAAGTTTAAAATGTTGATAATGTTTGTTATGTTTGGTTAAATGTTGAGTTTGTTACGTTTGATTAAATGTTCATAAGTTTTTTATGTTTGATTAGATGTTGAGTTTGTTACATTTGATTAAATGTTGATAATGTTTGTTATGTTTGATTAAATGTTGATAATGTTTGTTATGTTTGATTAAATGTTGATAATGTTTGTTATGTTGATTAAATGTTGATAATGTTTGTTATGTTTGATTAAATGTTGATAATGTTTGTTAAGTTTGATTAAATGTTGATGTTTGTTAATTTGATTAAATGTTGATAATGTTTTAAGTTTGATTAAATGTTGATAATGTTTGTTATGTTTGATTAAATGTTGATAATGTTCTGAATGTTTGATTAAATGTTCATAATGTTTGTTATGTTTGATTAAATGTTGATAATGTTTTTAAGTTTGATTAAATGTTGGTAATGTTTGTTATGTTTGATTAAATGTTGATAATGTTTGTTATGTTTGATTAAATGTTGAGTTGTTACGTTTGATTAAATGTTGATAATGTTTGTTATGTTTGATTAGATGTTGAGTTTGTTACATTTGATTAAATGTTGATAATGTTTGTTATGTTTGATTAGATGTTGAGTTTGTTACATTTGATTAAATGTTGATGTTTTTTATGTTTGATTAAATGTTGATAATGTTTGTTATGTTTGATTAAATGTTGATGTTTTATGTTTGATTAAATGTTGATAATGTTTGTTACGTTTGATTAAATGTTGATAATGTTTGTTATGTTTGATTAAATGTTGATAATGTTTGGTATGTTTGATTAAATGTTGATAATGTTTGTTAAGTTTGATTAAATGTTGATAATGTTTGTTAAGTTTGATTAAATGTTGATAATGTTTGTTATGTTTGATTAAATTATTAAATGTTGATAATGTTTGTTATGTTTGATTAAATGTTGATGATGTTTGTTACGTTGGATTAAATGTTGAGTTTGTTACGTTTGATTAAATGTTGATAATGTTGTTAAGTTTGATTAAATGTTGATAATGTTTGTTATGTTTGATTAAATGTTGATAATGTTTGTTATGTTTGATTAAATGTTGATAATGTTTGTTATGTTTGATTAAATGTTGATAATGTTTGGTATGTTTGATTAAATGTTGATAATGTTTTTAAGTTTGATTAAATGTTGGTAATGTTTTTAAGTCTGATTAAATGTTGATAATGTTTGTTATGTTTGATTAAATGTTGAGTTGTTACGTTTGATTAAATGTTGATAATGTTTGTTATGTTTGATTAGATGTTGAGTTTGTTACATTTGATTAAATGTTGATAATGTTTGTTATGTTTGATTAGATGTTGAGTTTGTTACATTTGATTAAATGTTGATGTTTTTTATGTTTGATTAAATGTTGATAATGTTTGTTATGTTTGATTAAATGTTGATGTTTTATGTTTGATTAAATGTTGATAATGTTTGTTACGTTTGATTAAATGTTGATAATGTTTGTTATGTTTGATTAAATGTTGATAATGTTTGTTAAGTTTGATTAAATGTTGATAATGTTTGTTAAGTTTGATTAAATGTTGATAATGTCTGTTAAGTTTGACTAAATGTTGATAATGTTTGTGTTATGTTTGATTAAATGATTAAATGTTGATAATGTTTGTTATGTTTGATTAAATGTTGATGATGTTTGTTACGTTTGATTAAATGTTGATAATGTTTCTTACGTTTGATTAAATGTTGATAATGTTGTTAAGTTTGATTAAATGTTGATAATGTTTGTTATGTTTGATTAAATGTTGATAATGTTTGTTATGTTTGATTAAATGTTGAGTTGTTACGTTTGATTAAATGTTGATAATGTTTGTTATGTTTGATTAGATGTTGAGTTTGTTACATTTGATTAAATGTTGATAATGTTTGTTATGTTTGATTAGATGTTGAGTTTGTTACATTTGATTAAATGTTGATGTTTTTTATGTTTGATTAAATGTTGATAATGTTTGTTATGTTTGATTAAATGTTGATGTTTTATGTTTGATTAAATGTTGATAATGTTTGTTATGTTTGATTAAATGTTGATGATGTTTGTTACGTTTGATTAAATGTTGATAATGTTTCTTACGTTTGATTAAATGTTGATAATGTTGTTAAGTTTGATTAAATGTTGATAATGTTTGTTATGTTTGATTAAATGTTGATAATGTTTGTTATGTTTAATTAAATGTTGATGATGTTTGTTACGTTTGATTAAATGTTGATAATGTTTGTTATGTTTGATTAAATGTTGAGTTTGTTACGTTTGATTAAATGTTGATAATGTTTGTTATGTTTGATTAGATGTTGAGTTTGTTACATTTGATTAAATGTTGATAATGTTTGTTATGTTTGATTAAATGTTGAGTTTGTTACATTTGATTAAATGTTGATAATGTTTGTTATGTTTGATTAAATGTTGATAATGTTTGTTATGTTTGATTAAATGTTGATGTTTTTATGTTTGATTAAATGTTGATAATGTTTTTTATGTTTGATTAAATGTTGATAATGTTTTTTTATGTTTGATTAAATGTTGATAATGTTTGTTACGTTTGATTAAATGTTGATAATGTTTGTTATGTTTGATTAAATGTTGATGATGTTTGTTACGTTTGATTAAATGTTGATAATGTTTGTTAAGTTTGATTAAATGTTGATAATGTTTGTTAAGTTTGATTAAATGTTGATGTTTGTTAATTTGTTAAATGTTGATAATGTTTTAAGTTTGATTAAATGTTGATAATGTTTGTTACGTTTGATTAAATGTTGATAATGTTTGTTACGTTTGATTAAATGTTGATAATGTTTGTTACGTTTGATTAAATGTTGATAATGTTTGTTACGTTTGATTAAATGTTGATAATGTTTGTTAAGTTTGATTAAATGTTGATAATGTTTGTTAAGTTTAAAATGTTGATAATGTTTGTTATGTTTGATTAAATGTTGAGTTTGTTACGTTTGATTAAATGTTGATAATGTTTTTTATGTTTGATTAGATGTTGAGTTTGTTACATTTGATTAAATGTTGATAATGTTTGTTATGTTTGATTAAATGTTGATGTTTTTATGTTTGATTAAATGTTGATAATGTTTTTTATGTTTGATTAAATGTTGATAATGTTTTTTTATGTTTGATTAAATGTTGATAATGTTCTTAATGTTTGATTAAATGTTGATAATGTTTGTTATGTTTGATTAAATGTTGATAATGTTTGTTACGTTTGATTAAATGTTGATAATGTTTGTTCATTTGATTAAATGTTGATGTTTGTTAATTTGATTAAATGTTGATAATGTTTTAAGTTTGATTAAATGTTGATAATGTTTGTTACGTTTGATTAAATGTTGATAATGTTTGTTACGTTTGATTAAATGTTGATAATGTTTGTTATGTTTGATTAAATGTCGATAATGTTTGTTAAGTTTAAAATGTTGATAATGTTTGTTATGTTTGATTAAATGTTGAGTTTGTTACGTTTGATTAAATGTTGATAATGTTTTTTATGTTTGATTAGATGTTGAGTTTGTTACATTTGATTAAATGTTGATAATGTTTGTTATGTTTGATTAGATGTTGATGTTTGTTATGTTTGATTAAATGTTGATAATGTTTGTTATGTTTGATTAGATGTTGATAATGTTTTGTTATGTTTGATTAAATGTTGATGTTTGTTATGTTTGATTAAATGTTGATAATGTTTGTTATGTTTGATTAAATGTTGATAATGTTTGTTATGTTTGATTAAATGTTGAGTTTGTTACATTTGATTAAATGTTGATAATGTTTGATTAAATGCTGATAATGTTTGTTATGTTTGATTAAATGTTGATAATGTTTGTTATGTTGATTAAATGTTGATAATGTTTGTTATGTTTGATTAAATGTTGATAATGTTCTGAATGTTTGATTAAATGTTGATAATGTTTGTTATGTTTGATTAAATGTTGATAATGTTTGTTATGTTTGATTAAATGTTGATAATGTTTGTTACGTTTGATTAAATGTTGATAATGTTTGTTAATTTGATTAAATGTTGATAATGTTTTAAGTTTGACTAAATGTTGATAATGTTTGTTATGTTTGATTAAATGTTGATAATGTTTGTTATGTTTGATTAAATGTTGATAATGTTTGTTACGTTTGATTAAATGTTGATAATGTTTGTTATTTGATTAAATGTTGATAATGTTTGTTAAGTTTAAAATGTTGATAATGTTTGTTATGTTTGATTAAATGTTGAGTTTGTTACGTTTGATTAAATGTTGATAATGTTTGTTATGTTTGATTAGATGTTGAGTTTGTTACATTTGATTAAATGTTGATAATGTTTGTTATGTTTGATTAAATGTTGATAATGTTTGTTATGTTTGATTAAATGTTGATAATGTTTGTTATGTTTGATTAAATGTTGATAATGTTTGTTATGTTTGATTAAATGTTGATAATGTTTGTTATGTTTGATTAAATGTTGAGTTGTTACGTTTGATTAAATGTTGATAATGTTTGTTATGTTTGATTAGATGTTGAGTTTGTTACATTTGATTAAATGTTGATAATGTTTGTTATGTTTGATTAGATGTTGAGTTTGTTACATTTGATTAAATGTTGATAATGTTTGTTATGTTTGATTAAATGTTGATAATGTTTGTTATGTTTGATTAAATATTGATAATGTTTGTTATGTTTGATTAAATGTTGATGTTTTTTTTATGTTTGATTAAATGTTGATAATGTTTTTTATGTTTGATTAAATGTTGATAATGTTTGTTACGTTTGATTAAATGTTGATGTTTGTTAAGTTTGATTAAATGTTGATAATGTTTGATTAAATGTTGATAATGTTTGTTACGTTTGATTAAATGTTGATAATGTTTGTCGTCATTAAGTCAGAGCTGCTATGATGAAACAGTAACATGCGGCTCTTTAATAAATGTACATATCTAAGTGTATAGATGTGTCAGAATGGCAGCACACAAACGTGTTTAAAAGGCAAAAAAAGGTTCCAGATTTAAAAAACTGAAAAAGCTTCAATTTAGATTCAGAATAGCAGAATCTAATTTACCTGCTGGTCTTTCTCCTTTTTACCCTCTTGAGTCTTGAATTTGATGTTTGCCTCAGCTGCGGGGGCCTGGCAGGGCACTATGTTCTCGCCCTCTTCGCCCAGATTGTCACGGTCAAAGCCCTGCTGGTCTGAGGTTGCCAGGGTTAAAGCCAGGTACTCCTTCCTGCCACTGTTCTTACCCTCAGCAGCTGTGAAATAATGACAGTTTTTGTGATGAACCTAAATATCACCAACAGAACAGTGGTTAGAGTCGTCCAATAACTGGAAGGTTGGCGGTTCAATTCCCTCTCTCGCCACTCAAAAAGATCAGTGGGGTGACAGTCAACCCTTGAGCAAGGCACTGTACCCCAATGCTCCCTGGGTGCTGTGAATGGCTGCCCACCACTCCATCTGTCTCTGTGTGCGTGTCAACAGCTGCTAACATGGGTTAAAAGTGGAGGAGGAATTTATATCCATGACAATAAATCTGATCTTAATCTTAAAAGATCAAGCAGAAACCTTTGTGGTCCAGATCAACATTGTTCTTCTTTCCCAGCAAAGTCCGGACATGCTCCAGGATCCAGGTGTTGGTCTGGGTTATGACGATCTGCAGGTTGTTTGTTCCTTTTTCTTCTGCCAACTGAGCAGAACTGAAGGAGCCCAACAGCAGACTGAGGAACAGGTTCAAAATCTGCAACAAAACCAGGAACACAGTTCAATTTCACAACATGCAAAGGGTCAAATTTAACAGTCTGGAACTGAGCTGCAGGTGATGTGATGATCAGCTGTTTGTGTGTTTCTTTACTCTTCTTCTTTTGCCTCTATTCAGGCCAAATGTGATCGTTTCCAGTCATGATTTACGGCTGTAAGTTTGTTGCTCCAACAGAAAGACAAAAAGCTGCGGACTCACCAGCAGGTTTCCGATAACTATGACCATCATGAAGAAGATCACACAGGTGCTCTGACTGGACACCTCCATGCAGTCCCACAGGGTCTCGATCCACTCCCCACACAGGATTCTGACGATGAGGAGGAAGGAGTGGAAGAAGCCCCACATGTGCCACCGAGGAAGCTCGCAGTCCGTTGAGATCTTACAAACGCAGCTTTCATAGTCATTCTTGAACAGCTGCATGCCAGCCACACTGAACATGAAGACCATGAAGAGCAGAACGAGGCTGAGGTTCCCCACTGAGGTCCAGATGGTCTTCATCAGCAGGTGGAGCTCCGCCCACCAACGCTCCAGCCTCAGCAGCCGCAGCTGGTTTCCAGGTGAATAAGGCAGCAGATGAGGACACAACAGGAAGTAACATTAACAGCATTTGCTCTGTCATCAGCAATCATGATGATGTCATTATCACACTGACCAATCGCAGGGCTCGCAGCAGACTCAGCCCCTCGACTTCAGTCAGCAACAGTTCCAACAGACCAGCAACCACGACAATGAAGTCAAAGATGTTCCGGCTCACCTGTAACAACGGCAACAGAGCAATCATCACTGTTTCTATGAGAATGTCAACTTCACTGAGAAGTGAAAAACAAGGTTATGGCGTTCTGTCTTATGGCCAGCAGGGGGCAACGTCCTAATGAGTTTAACATCTTTATAACAGTGTGACTTGTACTTTGGGAATAACATCCTAATTTACACTAACAAAAGCAGTTGCAGTGAAGGGGGCGGGGCTAAATATTTATGTCCTGTTTAATAGTTAAAACCAATCAGAGCGCAGGGGGCGGTGCTAGGGTTTGACTGACAAACTGCTTCCCAATATGTGGTTTCTGCAGCTGTCAGTCAGAGCCACCACTTCTGCGTAACTTTTGATTTCAAAAGGTCAAGATGTTTATGGTCAGATCAGTAACTCGTTTTTTGATGAAGTGACTCTAATATCACAAAGAACACACTTCACCTGGAAGTAGCTGCGAAGGCCCAGAGCCACAAGTCTGATGAGCAGCTCCGTTGTGAATATCGCAATGAAGATCTGCAGGGACAAAGGTCAGGGTTAGACTTCCTCTGTCATCAGACTGGAACAACTTAGCTGTGTCTCAGTCATGTGATCAGAGTAAATAAACTCATCAAGATGCCATTATTAAAACTACTGGAAACTAAATGTTCTAAGAATCTCTGATCGGGACTTCATCACTGACCACATTTGCTCTGGTCAGCAGGTAATCTGTGTCATGTGACATCGGATAATGCTCCATGGCCATGAAGATGGCGTTGATGATGATGCAGACAGCGATCCCCAAGTCGAAGAATGGGCTCTCAACAAAGGGGCAAAGCTGCTGTCTGAGCCACCTCCAGCAGCCACAACAGTCCTTCCTCAGAAGAGTGTCGATGCATCTCTGCACAGGTGGATTCTTCTTGTCCGGTTCCTCTGGGAGCTCCGCCCTCCTGGAGGCCTGCCGGCCCATAAAAACACCTGAGGTCAGCCTTGCAGGATGATGTCACCTGGACTCACTCCACAGTATTATTTTCTAATAAAGCAGCTTATAAAGATGAATGAATAAAACAGATTTTTAAAACCTCATCTTCAGCGTAGATGTGTTAAAATCACTTATGTGTGGTTTGAACTACAAAATGCTGGTTTAAAACCACAATAAGAGAAGAGTGATTGGGCTTTTAGAGTTTCAGCTGCCTTTTTGAGAATTAAATAAATCACATTACAACCTGTAATTGAGGGGAATTGTTAATTTAACACAGAAAATGCACCTTAACACATATGGTTTAAATGCACTAGAATATTAAGTGTTATAAATTCATCCTACAAACAGAATATGAAACACAACTAAATTATTCAGATTAATACAATAATATATGTTCTGACAAACAACTGCAACGATGGAAATATATTGATTTACTTTATTTACTCTAATATAAAGATTGCAATGGTTTTATAGGGATATTGTAAAATATGATACAATACAAGTAAAAATGTGTGCTTGGATATGTATTAATCTAATTTTAGCTCTAAGATCTGATGCTGACAGTAAACTGACAGAAATCACATACTTAGTCCATGTGTGTGTAATCAAAGTGTCACATGATCTCTACATGAGAGAACCAGTCAAAGCTGAAAATAAATATTAAAAAGTCTGACTATTCCTCAGAGTATCATTGAGCAGAAACACCACAAAGATGGACTTAATGTAAACCTTTTTTATTTTTTTAACCCCAACACCATCATGCTGTGGCATGTTTTCCATCAGCTGGCACTGGGAAAAATCAGAACTGAAGGTGCTAAATGAACCCGTTTCAGTCTTCCAGAGATTCTTCCAGAGACTGGAACCTCCCAGCAGGTCAATGACCCTCAGCCTACTGCTAAGGTAACACTGAGTGTTTTGTTGGAAACGTTCAAATGTGTTGGAATACCCCGTGTTTGATCCAACTGAGAATCTGCTGAAGGTACGGTGGTTTGAGTCCCAGCTTCTCCGGGCCACTTATCGAAGCATCTTTGGGCAAAACGCTGAGCCCCATATTGCATCCATTGGGTTATGAATGTGTGTGAATACACTGTGTAGCCGTGCTACAATCTCTCCCTATTAATAGTATGATGATGATGCTGATATTAGTATCAATAACAACAACAACCATAATAATAATAATAATAATAATAATAATAATAATAATAATAAGAGGTACACATTTTAACACCAGCTAGCGATAGCTAATGTTAGCTAGCTCAGTTAGCTCCTGGCTTCAGGGCACAATGCCTGACGTTTGTAGTTTACTTCATCTGTGCACTACTTTCTGTGGAGCATGTGAAAGAAAGGTCGTGCTCTCTAAAGTGAATGAGACATTTCAGTAGTAATTTCAAACTAGAAAATTTCTGAAGAAATTTTGATGGGTGCCCAGCTGCTGCCCGTCTTCTGCCCGTCCACACACACACACAGAGAAGCTGGTAGTTGCCAGTCAAGCATTATATGATCATAATCCAGTCTTAAATATGAGATTCAGGCTTGTTCTGGTGAAATCTGCCTGCTTTAGACACATAAGGCCCAGTTGATCTGTTCAGAATAATGGAGAACATATGAGTTAGTGCGCGCTATCGCGCGCATTTGTGTCGTCAGGGGCTGCCATGAAGCTGCTAATCTGTTCAGATTAATGAAAAACATGAGTTAGTGCGCGCTATCGCGCGCATTTGTGTCGTCAGGGGCTGCCATGAAGCTGCTAATCTGTTCAGATTAATGAAAAACATGAGTTAGTGCGCGCTATCGCGCGCATTTGTCTCATCAGCAGCTGGCATGAACCTATTAATATGTTCACATTAATGAAAAACATGAGTTAGTGCGTGCTATCGCACGCATTTGTCTCCTCAGCAGCTGGCATGAACCTGTTAATCTGTTCAGATTAATGAAAAACATGAGTTAGTGCGTGCTATCGCACGCATTTGTCTCCTCAGCAGCTGGCATGAACCTATTAATCTGTTCAGATTAATGAAAAACATGAGTTAGTGCGTGCTATCGCACGCATTTGTCTCCTCAGCAGCTGGCATGAACCTGTTAATCTGTTCTGAATAATGGAAATTTATGAGTTAGTGCGTGCTATCGCACGCATTTGTCTCCTCAGCAGCTGGCATGAACCTGTTAATCTGTTCTGAATAATGGAAATTTATGAGTTAGTGCGTGCTATCGCACGCATTTGTCTCATCAGGGGCTGGCATGAACCTATTAATCTGTTCAGATTAATGAAAAACATGAGTTAGTGCGTGCTATCGCACGCATTTGTCTCCTCCGCAGCTGGCATGAACCTGTTAATCTGTTCTGAATAATGGAAACTTATGAGTTAATGCGTGCTATCGCACGCACTTGTCTCACGAGCGGCTGGCATGAATCTGTTTAACCATGTTGGCTGCCCTGCTGTTGCCCCGCTTCTGCCCTGCTGCTGCCCTGCTCCTGCACTGCTGCTGCCCTGCTCCTGCCCTGCTTACTCTGACCTCATCAGCCATCTTGGCTCTGCCCTCATCCGCCATCTTGGCTCTGCCCTCATCAGCCATCTTGGCTCTGCCCTCATCAGCTGTGATAGAACAGGGCAGCCTTCTTGGGTGTGGTCAGCATTAGTTGCTATGGGCAACAGCTGTGCCTGCCAACTGCCAACTGAAAATTCTGCACCTCACTTTGTCCCCTTAAAATCATGGGGTTTTCATATTGAGGCAGAAATCTGGATACAAACGCTCGCTGTTCGAAAAGTAGAAGTCGTATCCGAATAATTCTTTCACCGTGAGCGCCAGAAGGGACGGGGGAAGCCAGCGGTGTCATTTTTATTCTTCTAACCCCCGTGGCTCCTTTATTATGGCAGTTTTAAAATGATTTTTCACACTGATTTCAGGGCTCGGCCGTTTTATAATGGGATGGAATGTTCCCTCTTTGCGCTCACAGGTGATTTGTGAGAAACCTGTGAGGCCCAGCTCAATGAAAGTCACATTGGGTGAAAGACAACTAAAATACCTACGTTTTGATGTATAATTTATCCAGATCAGGCAGATATTTTGGACGTGAGAGGCATTTGTTTGAAAAATAATTTTTTAAAGATTTTTAGAGTGAGAGGTAGAGTGGAGGAGGCACAAAATGAGCTCCTCTGGACACCTAAAACGTAAACTGCCGTTGTGTCAAAGCCGTATAAGCTATTAACAAGCCCTTTACACCAGTTAAAGCTGAGTCTTTCCTGTCACACACAAACTTTGAATGATGTGTGTGTGACCTTGTATGGCTGAGTTCAGAGGCCTCCAAGGGGAGGCAGTTTTGGGCTCTTCGAGCCCAAAACTGCCTCGTTAAGGCCTTCTCCATTCATTTTCCCATTGACAATTTGCCCGCTTTTTCCCATTTATCCGCTATTCCGGTCGAGTAATGAGAGAGAAAAGTAATAGCACACTTCTGCCCATCGGCGCGCACGCAGCCATGTATTTTTTATTTTAGTCGGACCAACGCTGTGGGACGAGTAGCGCGCCGAAAAACGTGACGGAAGCGGAAAAATAATAAGTATGAGCAATAGTAATATGTGTGCCCTGCCTATGGCATGGGGCACCCATAACAATAAAATGGGCGACTCACTGATGAACATGTGGACAATTATGGGATTATTGTTATTGGCGCTTCAGGGAGAAACTGTCCTGTTATATATTTACTCTAGATGGTATTTCCTTGGCTTCTAGTTCTACAGTGAGGATCCTTGGAGTTATTTCTGACCAGGATCTGTCCTCTGACTCACACATAAAACTGGTTTCTGCCTTCTTTCACCTTCGTAATAAATCAGGAACATCAAGTTAAAGTTAGAACAAGTTAAAAGCAACAGCTACAAATGATTCATATTGTATAATTATTATTTTCTTTTGGTTGATTAAAAGTATTGTTAATACGGTACTGAAAGTATAAATACTGTGTAAACTAATTACAATTTATTAAGAGTTTGCGGATCAATTGATTTTGACTGGCAGAGAAGTTTGTGTTCTTTTGAATAAAGTGAAATGGAGTAAAGACGCCTTCATGTAGCTCAAAAGTTAGCACGTTAGCAACTGTCGGAGCAGAGGGCGCAACATTAGATTACAGAACAGGAAATCAATGATGTGGTGATCGTTTTTGTATTCCACAAGCTTCATTCTTAAGAACACTTTTGTCTTTTCAGCTGTAACATTGCTAATGATGCTGAATATACACAGAATAGCCAAAAACAGCTGTCATAATCAATGTGTGCAACTGGTTGGGAGAGTTCCCATCCACACCTCAATCAGTCTAAGGCTGCTTGTATGTTTCTAAAAGGGTAAACATATCCACTCCAACAGAGTTTGACTTTAAATACTTAAGTATGAAAATAAATTTGAATAGAATTACATGTATCTTATCCATTTTTAGATATATAGAGAACAACTTAACTTCTGAGTCATCGGGTTATATCTTAATGCAGTGATCATGTCACTTATGACCTTCTGCGTAAAAGGCTCCGCATCAGCTCGTAAGATCACCCTGAAGCCCACAGAAAGTGCACAGAAACCAGCTCTAAAAGTTTTCACCCCATTACTGTCAGATCCTAAAGGAACTTAAACTGGGATAACATGTGAAATAGACTGATTCTGTTTTAGTTTATGACATGTTTTATGGTCTAGCCCCACCTCCACTGTAAGAATGTATGAAATTGCTTAAACAGTTTGACATCGAAAGTTCACCTGAAACAGACTAGGAGGTGTTTTTATGCCACTTCCTGTCAGTATGACCTTCACAGCTGATTTGATTTTCTATCCAATCAAACCTCTTCATACAGTCGAGTTTTTCATTCAGCTGAGAGGTTCAATAAAGCAGCTGCAGGCAGCTCCCCCCAACAACATCAGGGACATCAGAGGCGACCTGTTGATGGAGATCTCACCTCCTCTTCCTCTCTCCTCTTCAGCACCTCCACAATGCGACTGAACTCTTCTTCTGTCTTTTTGGCCTCGGCAGCGTCAGCCTCTTCCTGCTCCACCCGTGCCATGGCAACCGCTGCCATGGTGATGCTGAACAAGAAGAAACCTCCAGGGAGGAATATGAGCATGAAGACGGTGAAGTAGGACTTCCCTGCCGCTCGCAGCGTCTGCAGACAGACATGCAGACCAGTCAGTGTTCTGGTACCACTTCCTGTCATGATGATTAAAACTGCTTTCTTCACACAAATGTCTCTGAATGAGTAAACATCCATTTTTTTCTTTTTCTTTAACAAACATACAGTTTTAATGTTTGTAAATTGATTTTGACTCAGTGTTTGAATATGTCAACCATAAAACAATATTTCATAGTTCAGAGTTTAAGTATAAACTTCTGGAAAATGTAAGCTGGCAATATTTCTGACTGATCACCTGGTTTTTAATGTTGGTTGTGTTTCTGCTGTTTTTATTGACAATATTAGCATCGTGGTGAACTGGGATCAATATGTGATGATGTACAAGTTCAACTTTACGAGCTGCCACAATAAACAGAAATGACAGCCCAAACCGAACTCTTAGGACCTCAGTCTGCTCTTTTACTGGACTGGATCTGGACTGGTCTTCTTCTGCTGTTAGTAACCAGCTCTGTATCTACAGTCTTCTTCTGCTGTCAGTAACCAGCTCTGTATCTACAGTCTTCTTCTGCTGTTAGTAACCAGCTCTGTATCTACAGTCTTCTTCTGTTGTCAGTAACCAGCTCTGTATCTACAGTCTTCTTCTGCTGTTAGTAACCAGCTCTATATCTACAGTCTTCTTCTCCTGTTAGTAACCAGCTCTGTATCTACAGTCTTCTTCTGCTGTTAGTAACCAGCTCTATATCTACAGTCTTCTTCTGTTGTCAGTAACCAGCTCTGTATCTACAGTCTTCTTCTGCTGTTAGTAACCAGCTCTGTATCTACAGTCTTCTTCTGCTGTTAGTAACCAGCTCTGTATCTACAGTCTTCTTCTGCTGTTAGTAACCAGCTCTGTATCTACAGTCTTCTTCTGCTGTCAGTAACCAGCTCTGTATCTACAGTCTTCTTCTGCTGTTAGTAACCAGCTCTGTATCTACAGTCTTCTTCTGCTGTTAGTAACCAGCTCTGTATCTGCAGTCTTCTTCTGCTGTCAGTAACCAGCTCTGTATCTACAGTCTTCTTCTGCTGTTAGTAACCAGCTCTGTATCTACAGTCTTCTTCTGCTGTTAGTAACCAGCTCTGTATCTACAGTCTTCTTCTGCTGTTAGTAACCAGCTCTGTATCTACAGTCTTCTTCTGCTGTTAGTAACCAGCTCTGTATCTACAGTCTTCTTCTGCTGTTAGTAACCAGCTCTGGATAAACAGTCTTCTTCTGCTGTTAGTAACCAGCTCTGTATCTACAGTCTTCTTCTGCTGTTAGTAACCAGCTCTGTATCTACAGTCTTCTTCTGCTGTTAGTAACCAGCTCTGTATCTACAGTCTTCTTCTGCTGTTAGTAACCAGCTCTGTATCTACAGTCTTCTTCACCTGTTAGTAACCAGCTCTGTATCTACAGTCTTCTTCTGCTGTTAGTAACCAGCTCTGTATCTACAGTCTTCTTCTGCTGTTAGTAACCAGCTCTGTATCTACAGTCTTCTTCTGCTGTCAGTAACCAGCTCTGTATCTACAGTCTTCTTCTGCTGTTAGTAACCAGCTCTGTATCTACAGTCTTCTTCTGCTGTTAGTAACCAGCTCTGTATCTACAGTCTTCTTCTGCTGTTAGTAACCAGCTCTGTATCTACAGTCTTCTTCTGTTGTCAGTAACCAGCTCTGTATCTACAGTCTTCTTCTGCTGTTAGTAACCAGCTCTGTATCTACAGTCTTCTTCTGCTGTTAGTAACCAGCTCTGTATCTACAGTCTTCTTCTGCTGTTAGTAACCAGCTCTGTATCTACAGTCTTCTTCTGCTGTTAGTAACCAGCTCTATATCTACAGTCTTCTTCTGTTGTCAGTAACCAGCTCTGTATCTACAGTCTTCTTCTGCTGTTAGTAACCAGCTCTGTATCTACAGTCTTCTTCTGCTGTTAGTAACCAGCTCTGTATCTACAGTCTTCTTCTGCTGTTAGTAACCAGCTCTGTATCTACAGTCTTCTTCTGCTGTTAGTAACCAGCTCTGTATCTACAGTCTTCTTCTGCTGTTAGTAACCAGCTCTGTATCTACAGTCTTCTTCTGCTGTTAGTAACCAGCTCTGTATCTACAGTCTTCTTCTGCTGTCAGTAACCAGCTCTGTATCTACAGTCTTCTTCTGCTGTTAGTAACCAGCTCTGTATCTACAGTCTTCTTCTGCTGTTAGTAACCAGCTCTGTATCTGCAGTCTTCTTCTGCTGTCAGTAACCAGCTCTGTATCTACAGTCTTCTTCTGCTGTTAGTAACCAGCTCTGTATCTACAGTCTTCTTCTGCTGTTAGTAACCAGCTCTGTATCTACAGTCTTCTTCTGCTGTTAGTAACCAGCTCTGTATCTACAGTCTTCTTCTGCTGTTAGTAACCAGCTCTGTATCTACAGTCTTCTTCTGCTGTTAGTAACCAGCTCTGTATCTACAGTCTTCTTCTGCTGTTAGTAACCAGCTCTGTATCTACAGTCTTCTTCTGCTGTTAGTAACCAGCTCTGGATCTACAGTCTTCTTCTGCTGTCAGTAACCAGCTCTGTATCTACAGTCTTCTTCTGCTGTTAGTAACCAGCTCTGTATCTACAGTCTTCTTCTGCTGTTAGTAACCAGCTCTGTATCTACAGTCTTCTTCTGCTGTTAGTAACCAGCTCTGTATCTACAGTCTTCTTCTGCTGTTAGTAACCAGCTCTGTATCTACAGTCTTCTTCTGCTGTTAGTAACCAGCTCTGTATCTACAGTCTTCTTCTGCTGTTAGTAACCAGCTCTGGATCTACAGTCTTCTTCTGCTGTTAGTAACCAGCTCTGTATCTACAGTCTTCTTCTCCTGTTAGTAACCAGCTCTGTATCTACAGTCTTCTTCTGCTGTTAGTAACCAGCTCTGTATCTACAGTCTTCTTCTGCTGTTAGTAACCAGCTCTGTATCTACAGTCTTCTTCTGCTGTTAGTAACCAGCTCTGTATCTACAGTCTTCTTCTGCTGTCAGTAACCAGCTCTGTATCTACAGTCTTCTTCTGCTGTTAGTAACCAGCTCTGTATCTACAGTCTTCTTCTGCTGTTAGTAACCAGCTCTGTATCTACAGTCTTCTTCTGCTGTTAGTAACCAGCTCTGTATCTACAGTCTTCTTCTGCTGTTAGTAACCAGCTCTGGATCTACAGTCTTCTTCTGCTGTTAGTAACCAGCTCTGTATCTACAGTCTTCTTCTCCTGTTAGTAACCAGCTCTGTATCTACAGTCTTCTTCTGCTGTTAGTAACCAGCTCTGTATCTACAGTCTTCTTCTGCTGTTAGTAACCAGCTCTGTATCTACAGTCTTCTTCTGCTGTCAGTAACCAGCTCTGTATCTACAGTCTTCTTCTGCTGTTAGTAACCAGCTCTGTATCTACAGTCTTCTTCTGCTGTTAGTAACCAGCTCTGTATCTACAGTCTTCTTCTGCTGTCAGTAACCAGCTCTGTATCTACAGTCTTCTTCTGCTGTTAGTAACCAGCTCTGTATCTACAGTCTTCTTCTGCTGTTAGTAACCAGCTCTGTATCTACAGTCTTCTTCTCCTGTTAGTAACCAGCTCTGTATCTACAGTCTTCTTCTCCTGTTAGTAACCAGCTCTGTATCTACAGTCTTCTTCTGCTGTTAGTAACCAGCTCTGTATCTACAGTCTTCTTCTGCTGTTAGTAACCAGCTCTGTATCTACAGTCTTCTTCTGCTGTCAGTAACCAGCTCTGTATCTACAGTCTTCTTCTGCTGTTAGTAACCAGCTCTGTATCTACAGTCTTCTTCTGCTGTTAGTAACCAGCTCTGTATCTACAGTCTTCTTCTGCTGTTAGTAACCAGCTCTGTATCTACAGTCTTCTTCTGCTGTCGGTAACCAGCTGTGATCTCCTCTGAGTTTTGAACAACTTCCATCCATCTTTTGGGTGCCTGTTTGATTTTACTGCCTCACCATCTGTATTTAGGTGTATTTTATCAGTAGTGAAACGTTATAGAGGATCCAAATGCAGGGAACAGCAGTCCAGAGGCTGACAGATGATTGACTGATATCTTTATTTAAAACCAAAAGTGCAGTCGAGCCCAGAGACCAAAAACTAAACTTGGAAAAACAAAAGACTAAAGAACAGAACAAAGTACACGAGAGAAGAAGTTAAATATGGAGAAGATCAATCGTAAGAGTAACAGCGAGGATCTTATAAAGACTGAGATAAACAAAGGAGTACAAACACTGAGGGGAATTCATGAGAAATTGACCAGGGGAAAAAACCAAGACAACTGAGGACATCTAAGAAACCGGAACCTGAAATCTGAACACTGAAACTAAAACAGAATACAAGGAATTAAGCTCAAATAAAATAACAAAGAGGAACACAAAACAGAGATTAAACCAAGGAGCTAAGAAATAAATCATATCAGAGACTAAGAAACCAGAACACGAAAAAGCACCAGACAGGAACATGGAGCAGGACAACAGGAGCTTGACTCTGCCAAGTAAACCAGGCACTTGAATGAACAAGTGCAACAGGGAAATTAGGACCAAGAATTGAGCCATGAGGAACTCCACAGGTCATTTTAGCCAAACTAGATCTGGAATCCTAGGAAGGACTTAAACTGTCATCAAAATCAAATAAAAAAATCAAAATAGAATAAAGAAATAAATCATTTGGAGGAAATTAATAGATCAATATGATATAAAGGAGGGTAACACAGAAATAAATACAGGAGTAACAAATAAACAAAGATATGAATTAAATATATTTCAAATAAAATAACAAATTAAACTGAAAACACAAAGACGTGGCAGTAAATAAACTTTAACATAAGCGTGAATACCTCTATTGCCCAAATTAAAGCACAAAAAGGATTTTTTTCCACATGTTAGACAATTATTTTTGCATAACTTCATTTAATTTCAATAGCATTTTTCACCATATAAACCTACTTATTTATCCATTTGTATATTTTGTATTTATTTCAGATTATTGCGGTTTCAGGCCTCCATAGAATAACAGCAGAGAAGGAAACGACCTTCACTGGTCAAAGAGCAAACAGTTGTGGAAGCAGTTGCTACTGACCAGATGTATGAGGTTATCCCAGAAGTCCTGCATCAGGAGTCTGAACATAGTCAGAAAAGAAAACCCAAATGAGTCGTAGTTGGTGAATCCGTAGTTTGGGTTTGTTGACGTCCTCAAACAGGTCATCCCCTCTGGACACACCCTGAACACATCAGGATATGCTATTAGCTTAGCTGCTGCTGGTGGAAACACGTTTTCATTTGTTAACGTGGTGGAACAGATGTTGTTGGACGCTTATTTACCCAGAGTCAGATCTGTTTCCACACAGCAGAGCATCCAAGTGATGGGGCAGGTAGTAACAGTTTTCTATCAGCCAAACAGACGCAGGAACATTAAAGGCACCTGTACAGTCTGCACACAGCTGCTGGATCAGAACACCTCACCTGAATTGTTGATATATGCAGAGAAATCAAAGCTTCCTGTTTCATTTCCATGGTAACTGGGGATCTCGTAGGTAGAGGTGTTGATAGGTGGCCAGATGACACATTTATGATTTAACTGTCCCATGAAGAACTGCAGACCAATCATAGCCAAGATGCTGAGGACGACCACAATCAGGATGATGACATCAGCAAGCCTCATCACCGATTGGACGAGAGCTTCGACTGTCCTTCTCAGACCTGTAGGTTTAAACACCTGCTGAGCCACTGGCTGCACCTGCAACAGCCCCATGACCCCGCCATAAGGCGAAGGTCCCCACAGACAAACGGAGACACGCCCACTCACCTGTTCTGCAGGTGAAGAGCTTCATCACTCGAGGAATCGTCGTCATCAGCTCAAGAAATTTGGAAGACGTGAACTGAGCTGCAAACCTGACACACAGAGACATCTTCTTCATCATCCTCATCGCATCAGGTGTGTGTGTGTGTCAGGTGTGTGTGTGTCAGGTGTGTGTGTGTCAGGTGTGTCAGGTGTGTGTGTGTCAGGTGTGTCAGGTGTGTGTGTGTGTCAGGTGTGTGTGTGTGTCAGGTGTGTGTGTGTCAGGTGTGTGTGTGTCAGGTGTGTCAGGTGTGTGTGTGTCAGGTGTGTGTGTGTCAGGTGTGTGTGTGTCAGGTGTGTCAGGTGTGTGTGTGTCTGTCAGGTGTGTCAGGTGTGTGTGTCAGGTGTGTGTGTGTGTGTCAGGTGTGTGTGTGTGTGTCAGGTGTGTGTGTGTCAGGTGTGTGTGTCAGGTGTGTGTGTGTCAGGTGTGTGTGTGTCAGGTGTGTCAGGTGTGTGTGTGTCAGGTGTGTCAGGTGTGTGTGTGTGTCAGGTGTGTGTGTGTCAGGTGTGTCAGGTGTGTGTGTGTGTCAGGTGTGTCAGGTGTGTGTGTGTGTCAGGTGTGTGTGTGTCAGGTGTGTCAGGTGTGTGTGTGTCAGGTGTGTGTGTGTGTGTGTCAGGTGTGTCAGGTGTGTGTGTGTCAGGTGTGTGTGTGTCAGGTGTGTCAGGTGTGTGTGTGTGTGTCAGGTGTGTGTGTCAGGTGTGTCAGGTGTGTGTGTGTCAGGTGTGTGTGTCAGGTGTGTGTGTGTCAGGTGTGTCAGGTGTGTGTGTGTCTGTCAGGTGTGTCAGGTGTGTGTGTGTCAGGTGTGTGTGTGTCAGGTGTGTGTGTGTCAGGTGTGTGTGTGTGTGTCAGGTGTGTGTGTGTCAGGTGTGTGTGTGTGTGTGTGTGTCAGGTGTGTGTGTGTCAGGTGTGTGTGTGTCAGGTGTGTGTGTGTCAGGTGTGTCAGGTGTGTGTGTGTCAGGTGTGTGTGTGTCAGGTGTGTGTGTGTCAGGTGTGTCAGGTGTGTGTGTGTCAGGTGTGTCAGGTGTGTGTGTGTCAGGTGTGTGTGTGTCAGGTGTGTCAGGTGTGTCAGGTGTGTGTGTGTCAGGTGTGTGTGTGTCAGGTGTGTCAGGTGTGTGTGTGTCAGGTGTGTCAGGTGTGTGTGTGTCAGGTGTGTGTGTGTCAGGTGTGTGTGTGTCAGGTGTGTCAGGTGTGTGTGTCAGGTGTGTGTGTGTCAGGTGTGTGTGTGTCAGGTGTGTGTGTGTCTGTGTGTCAGGTGTGTGTGTGTCAGGTGTGTGTGTGTCTGTGTGTCAGGTGTGTGTGTGTCAGGTGTGTGTGTGTCAGGTGTGTGTGTGTCAGGTGTGTGTGTGTCAGGTGTGTCAGGTGTGTGTGTGTGTCAGGTGTGTGTGTGTCAGGTGTGTGTGTGTCAGGTGTGTGTGTGTCAGGTGTGTCAGGTGTGTGTGTGTCAGGTGTGTGTGTGTCAGGTGTGTGTGTGTCAGGTGTGTGTGTGTCAGGTGTGTCAGGTGTGTGTGTGTCAGGTGTGTGTGTGTCAGGTGTGTCAGGTGTGTGTGTGTCAGGTGTGTCAGGTGTGTGTGTGTCAGGTGTGTCAGGTGTGTGTGTGTCAGGTGTGTGTGTGTCAGGTGTGTCAGGTGTGTGTGTCAGGTGTGTGTGTGTCAGGTGTGTGTGTGTCAGGTGTGTGTGTGTCTGTGTGTCAGGTGTGTGTGTCAGGTGTGTGTGTGTCAGGTGTGTGTGTGTCAGGTGTGTGTGTGTCAGGTGTGTGTGTGTCTGTGTGTCAGGTGTGTGTGTCAGGTGTGTGTGTGTCTGTGTGTCAGGTGTGTGTGTCAGGTGTGTGTGTGTCAGGTGTGTGTGTGTCTGTGTGTCAGGTGTGTGTGTGTCTGTGTGTCAGGTGTGTGTGTGTCTGTGTGTGTGTGTGTCAGGTGTGTGTGTGTCAGGTGTGTGTGTGTCAGGTGTGTGTGTGTCAGGTGTGTGTGTGTCAGGTGTGTCAGGTGTGTGTGTGTCAGGTGTGTGTGTGTCAGGTGTGTCAGGTGTGTGTGTGTGTCAGGTGTGTGTGTGTCAGGTGTGTGTGTGTCAGGTGTGTCAGGTGTGTGTGTGTGTCAGGTGTGTGTGTGTGTCAGGTGTGTGTGTGTCAGGTGTGTGTGTGTCAGGTGTGTCAGGTGTGTGTGTGTGTGTCAGGTGTGTGTGTGTGTCAGGTGTGTGTGTGTCAGGTGTGTGTGTCAGGTGTGTCAGGTGTGTGTGTGTGTGTCAGGTGTGTCAGGTGTGTGTGTGTGTGTCAGGTGTGTGTGTGTGTGTCAGGTGTGTGTGTGTCAGGTGTGTCAGGTGTGTGTGTGTCAGGTGTGTCAGGTGTGTGTGTGTGTCAGGTGTGTCAGGTGTGTGTGTGTCAGGTGTGTCAGGTGTGTGTGTGTCAGGTGTGTCAGGTGTGTGTGTGTCAGGTGTGTCAGGTGTGTGTGTGTGTCAGGTGTGTCAGGTGTGTGTGTGTCAGGTGTGTCAGGTGTGTGTGTGTCAGGTGTGTCAGGTGTGTGTGTGTCAGGTGTGTCAGGTGTGTGTGTGTGTGTCAGGTGTGTGTGTCAGGTGTGTCAGGTGTGTGTGTGTCAGGTGTGTGTGTCAGGTGTGTGTGTGTCAGGTGTGTCAGGTGTGTGTGTGTCTGTCAGGTGTGTCAGGTGTGTGTGTCAGGTGTGTGTGTGTGTGTCAGGTGTGTGTGTGTGTGTCAGGTGTGTGTGTGTCAGGTGTGTGTGTGTGTGTGTGTGTCAGGTGTGTGTGTGTCAGGTGTGTGTGTGTCAGGTGTGTGTGTGTCAGGTGTGTCAGGTGTGTGTGTGTCAGGTGTGTGTGTGTCAGGTGTGTGTGTGTCAGGTGTGTCAGGTGTGTGTGTGTCAGGTGTGTCAGGTGTGTGTGTGTCAGGTGTGTGTGTGTCAGGTGTGTCAGGTGTGTCAGGTGTGTGTGTGTCAGGTGTGTCAGGTGTGTGTGTGTCAGGTGTGTGTGTGTCTGTGTGTCAGGTGTGTGTGTGTCAGGTGTGTGTGTGTCAGGTGTGTGTGTGTCAGGTGTGTGTGTGTCAGGTGTGTGTGTGTCTGTGTGTCAGGTGTGTGTGTGTCAGGTGTGTGTGTGTCAGGTGTGTGTGTGTCAGGTGTGTGTGTGTCAGGTGTGTCAGGTGTGTGTGTCAGGTGTGTGTGTGTCAGGTGTGTGTGTGTCAGGTGTGTGTGTGTCAGGTGTGTCAGGTGTGTGTGTCAGGTGTGTGTGTGTCAGGTGTGTGTGTGTCAGGTGTGTGTGTGTCTGTGTGTCAGGTGTGTGTGTGTCAGGTGTGTGTGTGTCTGTGTGTCAGGTGTGTGTGTGTCAGGTGTGTGTGTGTCAGGTGTGTGTGTGTCAGGTGTGTGTGTGTCAGGTGTGTCAGGTGTGTGTGTGTGTCAGGTGTGTGTGTGTCAGGTGTGTGTGTGTCAGGTGTGTGTGTGTCAGGTGTGTCAGGTGTGTGTGTGTCAGGTGTGTGTGTGTCAGGTGTGTGTGTGTCAGGTGTGTGTGTGTCAGGTGTGTCAGGTGTGTGTGTGTCAGGTGTGTGTGTGTCAGGTGTGTCAGGTGTGTGTGTGTCAGGTGTGTCAGGTGTGTGTGTGTCAGGTGTGTCAGGTGTGTGTGTGTCAGGTGTGTGTGTGTCAGGTGTGTCAGGTGTGTGTGTCAGGTGTGTGTGTGTCAGGTGTGTGTGTGTCAGGTGTGTGTGTGTCTGTGTGTCAGGTGTGTGTGTCAGGTGTGTGTGTGTCAGGTGTGTGTGTGTCAGGTGTGTGTGTGTCAGGTGTGTGTGTGTCTGTGTGTCAGGTGTGTGTGTCAGGTGTGTGTGTGTCTGTGTGTCAGGTGTGTGTGTCAGGTGTGTGTGTGTCAGGTGTGTGTGTGTCTGTGTGTCAGGTGTGTGTGTGTCTGTGTGTCAGGTGTGTGTGTGTCTGTGTGTGTGTGTGTCAGGTGTGTGTGTGTCAGGTGTGTGTGTGTCAGGTGTGTGTGTGTCAGGTGTGTGTGTGTCAGGTGTGTCAGGTGTGTGTGTGTCAGGTGTGTGTGTGTCAGGTGTGTCAGGTGTGTGTGTGTGTCAGGTGTGTGTGTGTCAGGTGTGTGTGTGTCAGGTGTGTCAGGTGTGTGTGTGTGTCAGGTGTGTGTGTGTGTCAGGTGTGTGTGTGTCAGGTGTGTGTGTGTCAGGTGTGTCAGGTGTGTGTGTGTGTGTCAGGTGTGTGTGTGTGTCAGGTGTGTGTGTGTCAGGTGTGTGTGTCAGGTGTGTCAGGTGTGTGTGTGTGTGTCAGGTGTGTCAGGTGTGTGTGTGTGTGTCAGGTGTGTGTGTGTGTGTCAGGTGTGTGTGTGTCAGGTGTGTCAGGTGTGTGTGTGTCAGGTGTGTCAGGTGTGTGTGTGTGTCAGGTGTGTCAGGTGTGTGTGTGTCAGGTGTGTCAGGTGTGTGTGTGTCAGGTGTGTCAGGTGTGTGTGTGTCAGGTGTGTCAGGTGTGTGTGTGTGTCAGGTGTGTCAGGTGTGTGTGTGTCAGGTGTGTCAGGTGTGTGTGTGTCAGGTGTGTCAGGTGTGTGTGTGTCAGGTGTGTCAGGTGTGTGTGTGTCAGGTGTGTGTGTGTGTCAGGTGTGTGTGTGTCAGGTGTGTGTGTGTCAGGTGTGTGTGTGTCAGGTGTGTCAGGTGTGTGTGTGTCAGGTGTGTCAGGTCCAATGATCAGGTCATTACCCAGTGATGATGAGGACATCCAGCCAGTTCCAGGGATCCCAGAGGAAGGTGAAGTGTCCCACACAGAAGCCTCTGGACAGGATCTTCAGGATGATGTCGAAGGTATAAACAGCCATGAACACGTCTCTGTGTAGACAGGTAAAACCTTTATCTGACACACCTCAGAATGGGGGGGGGGGTTATTGCGCTGCTGCAGCCTGGAATGACCATTTTATATATTGTTCTTGGATTTAAACGCTTTTCCTGCTCCCTGACAACAGCGAATTCATTCAGACGGTCTTAACTCCAGGAAGGACACACTGACTCTTTGTTTCTGCTGTGAATCATCACTGCTGCGACCTACTGTCAACATCTGCTCATCATCACTTCTTCCTGTTTTTGTTTTTCTTGTTCATACAGACATCAGAGGACATGCTCTGAGTATCTCACTCTGAAATGAAGATGTGATGTGGTGCAGTGTCCCACTTTAGTCCCACTGTGGCCCATTTAGGACAATCTCTCTGCAGAAATGTGGATTCGTATCACTGATACTGTGTGTGCGTGCACGTGTGTGTGCACGTGTGTGTGTGCCAACTCACTCCATATATCTGCTCAGGCCTGGAACTCTGATCATCATGAATACGCAGTTTATCAGAATCGTCAACATGAGACACAAACTGAACAAAGTGTGTATATTAAGGAAAACAACCTGTTAGTTAACATTTTTTCTTACAAACAGACCAATAACAGGCATGAGAGATCGCCCAGATGACCACAGAGAGTCCTGTCAGGTCTCCAGAAAAATCCACGTGAAATGTTGGAGGTTAGCAGTATTTCTGAAGCGCTCAGGTCCAAAGAGAACAACTTCAGTTCTGAGTCATCCAGGTCTTTAAGACAGGCTTGTAGTCTGACCAACCTGTTGGTTTCATCTGGTTTCATAGATAAGTACAGCTGAGTATCATCAGCATAGTAATGGAACTTTATGCCATGCTGTCTGATAATGTTACCTAATGGAAGCATGTATAAAGTAAAAAGAATCGGTCCGAGCACAGAACCCTGAGGAACTCCATGACTTACTCTAATGTGTGAGGAAGATTCTTCATTTACAAGAACAAACTGGAATCTATCAGATAAATATGACTTAAACCAGCCTAATGCAGTTCCTTTAATCCCAATAACATGTTCAAGTCTCTGTAACAGAATGCTGTGATCGATCGTATCAAATGCAGCTCTGAGATCCAACAGGACAAGAAACAAGTCCGCTATCAGAAGCTAACAGGAGATCATTGGTAACTTTCACCAGTGCTGTTTCTGTGCTATGATGCACTCTGAATCCTGACTGAAACTCTTCAAACAGATTATTTCTATGGAAATGATCACAAAGTTGAGCTGCAACTATTTTCTCAAGAACTTTGTGGTGTAGAGGGTAGGTTAGACACCAAAGAAAGACACAAAAACACCATAAAGGCACATGAAAAACACCATAAAGGCACACGAAAAACACCATAAAGACACATGAAAAACACCATAAAGGCACACGAAAAACACCATAAAGGCACACGAAAAACACCATAAAGACACACGAAAAACACCATAAAGACACACGAAAAACACCATAAAGGCACACGAAAAACACCATAAAGACACATGAAAAACACCATAAAGACACATGAAAAACACCATAAAGACACATGAAAAACACCATAAAGACACATGAAAAACACCATAAAGGCACATGGAAAAACACCATAAAGGCACATGAAAAACACCATAAAGGCACATGAAAAACACCATAAAAGCACATGAAAAACACCATAAAGGCACATGAAAAACACCATAAAGGCACATGAAAAACACCATAAAGACACATGAAAAACACCATAAAGGCACATGGAAAAACACCATAAAGGCACATGAAAAACACCATAAAAGCACATGAAAAACACCATAAAGGCACATGAAAAACACCATAAAGGCACATGAAAAACACCATAAAAGCACATGAAAAACACCATAAAGGCACATGAAAAACACCATAAAGACACATGAAAAACACCATAAAGACACATGAAAAACACCATAAAGGCACATGAAAAACACCATAAAGGCACATGAAAAACACCATAAAAGCACATGAAAAACACCATAAAGGCACATGAAAAACACCATAAAGACACATGAAAAACACCATAAAGACACATGAAAAACACCATAAAGGCACATGGAAAAACACCATAAAGGCACATGAAAAACACCATAAAAGCACATGAAAAACACCATAAAGGCACATGAAAAACACCATAAAGGCACATGAAAAACACCATAAAGGCACATGAAAAACACCATAAAGACACATGAAAAACACCATAAAGGCACATGAAAAACACCATAAAGACACATGAAAAACACCATAAAGGCACATGAAAAACACCATAAAGACACATGAAAAACACCATAAAGACACATGAAAAACACCATAAAGACACATGAAAAACACCATAAAGACACATGAAAAACACCATAAAGACACATGAAAAACACCATAAAGACACATGAAAAACACCATAAAGACACATGAAAAACACCATAAAGACACATGAAAAACACCATAAAGGCACATGAAAAACACCATAAAGACACATGAAAAACACCATAAAGACATGAAAAACACCATAAAGACACATGAAAAACACCATAAAGGCACATGAAAAACACCATAAAAGCACATGAAAAACACCATAAAGACACATGAAAAACACCATAAAGACACATGAAAAACACCATAAAGGCACATGAAAAACACCATAAAGACACATGAAAAACACCATAAAGACACATGAAAAACACCATAAAGACACATGAAAAACACCATAAAGGCACATGAAAAACACCATAAAGACACATGAAAAACACCATAAAGACACATGAAAAACACCATAAAGGCACATGAAAAACACCATAAAGACATGAAAAACACCATAAAGACACATGAAAAACACCATAAAGACACATGAAAAACACCATAAAGACACATGAAAAACACCATAAAGACACATGAAAAACACCATAAAGACACATGAAAAACACCATAAAGACACATGAAAAACACCATAAAGGCACATGAAAAACACCATAAAGACACATGAAAAACACCATAAAGACACATGAAAAACACCATAAAGGCACATGAAAAACACCATAAAGGCACATGAAAAACACCATAAAGACACACGAAAAACACCATAAAGACACATGAAAAACACCATAAAGACATGAAAAACACCATAAAGACACATGAAAAACACCATAAAGACACATGAAAAACACCATAAAGACACATGAAAAACACCATAAAGACACATGAAAAACACCATAAAGACACATGAAAAACACCATAAAGACACATGAAAAACACCATAAAGACACATGAAAAACACCATAAAGGCACATGAAAAACACCATAAAGGCACACGAAAAACACCATAAAGATACACGAAAAACACCATAAAGGCACACGAAAAACACCATAAAGACATGAAAAACACCATAAAGACACATGAAAAACACCATAAAGACACATGAAAAACACCATAAAGACACATGAAAAACACCATAAAGACATGAAAAACACCATAAAGACACATGAAAAACACCATAAAGACACATGAAAAACACCATAAAGACATGAAAAACACCATAAAGACACATGAAAAACACCATAAAGACACATGAAAAACACCATAAAGACATGAAAAACACCATAAAGACACATGAAAAACACCATAAAGACATGAAAAACACCATAAAGACACATGAAAAACACCATAAAGACATGAAAAACACCATAAAGACACATGAAAAACACCATAAAGACACACGAAAAACACCATAAAGGCACATGAAAAACACCATAAAGGCACACGAAAAACACCATAAAGACACATGAAAAACACCATAAAGACACATGAAAAACACCATAAAGACATGAAAAACACCATAAAGACACATGAAAAACACCATAAAGACATGAAAAACACCATAAAGACACATGAAAAACACCATAAAGACATGAAAAACACCATAAAGACACATGAAAAACACCATAAAGACACATGAAAAACACCATAAAGACATGAAAAACACCATAAAGACACACGAAAAACACCATAAAGACACACGAAAAACACCATAAAGACATGAAAAACACCATAAAGACACATGAAAAACACCATAAAGACATGAAAAACACCATAAAGACACATGAAAAACACCATAAAGACATGAAGAAAAACACCATAAAGACACACGAAAAACACCATAAAGACACACGAAAAACACCATAAAGGCACACGAAAAACACCATAAAGACACATGAAAAACACCATAAAGGCACCAGAAAAACACCATAAAGACACATGAAAAACACCATAAAGACACATGAAAAACACCATAAAGACACATGAAAAACACCATAAAGACACCATAAAGGCACATGAAAAACACCATGAAGACACATGAAAAACACCATAAAGACACATGAAAAACACCATAAAGACACATGAAAAACACCATAAAGACACATGAAAAACACCATAAAGACACATGAAAAACACCATAAAGACACATGAAAAACACCATAAAGACACATGAAAAACACCATAAAGACATGAAAAACACCATAAAGACACATGAAAAACACCATAAAGACACACTAAAAACACCATAAAGACACACGAAAAACACCATAAAGGCACACGAAAAACACCATAAAGACATGAAAAACACCATAAAGACACATGAAAAACACCATAAAGACACATGAAAAACACCATAAAGACACATGAAAAACACCATAAAGACATGAAAAACACCATAAAGACACATGAAAAACACCATAAAGACACATGAAAAACACCATAAAGACACATGAAAAACACCATAAAGACACATGAAAAACACCATAAAGACACATGAAAAACACCATAAAGACATGAAAAACACCATAAAGACACGTGAAAAACACCATAAAGACACGTGAAAAACACCATAAAGACACATGAAAAACACCATAAAGACACATGAAAAACACCATAAAGACATGAAAAACACCATAAAGACACATGAAAAACACCATAAAGACACATGAAAAACACCATAAAGACACACGAAAAACACCATAAAGACACATGAAAAACACCATAAAGACATGAAAAACACCATAAAGACACATGAAAAACACCATAAAGACATGAAGAAAAACACCATAAAGACACACGAAAAACACCATAAAGACACACGAAAAACACCATAAAGGCACACGAAAAACACCATAAAGACACATGAAAAACACCATAAAGGCACCAGAAAAACACCATAAAGACACATGAAAAACACCATAAAGACACATGAAAAACACCATAAAGACACATGAAAAACACCATAAAGACACCATAAAGGCACATGAAAAACACCATGAAGACACATGAAAAACACCATAAAGACACATGAAAAACACCATAAAGACACATGAAAAACACCATAAAGACACATGAAAAACACCATAAAGACACATGAAAAACACCATAAAGACACATGAAAAACACCATAAAGACACATGAAAAACACCATAAAGACACATGAAAAACACCATAAAGACACACTAAAAACACCATAAAGACACACGAAAAACACCATAAAGGCACACGAAAAACACCATAAAGGCACACGAAAAACACCATAAAGACACATGAAAAACACCATAAAGGCACACGAAAAACACCATAAAGACACATGAAAAACACCATAAAGGCACATGAAAAACACCATAAAGACACATGAAAAACACCATAAAGACACATGAAAAACACCATAAAGGCACATGAAAAACACCATAAAGGCACATGAAAAACACCATAAAGATACATGAAAAACACCATAAAGACACACGAAAAACACCATAAAGACACATGAAAAACACCATAAAGATACATGAAAAACACCATAAAGATACATGAAAAACACCATAAAGACACATGAAAAACACCATAAAGACACACGAAAAACACCATAAAGATACATGAAAAACACCATAAAGATACATGAAAAACACCATAAAGACACACGAAAAACACCATAAAGACACATGAAAAACACCATAAAGGCACATGAAAAACACCATAAAGACACATGAAAAACACCATAAAGACACCATAAAGGCACATGAAAAACACCATAAAGGCACATGAAAAACACCATAAAGGCACATGAAAAACACCATAAAGACACATGAAAAACACCATAAAGACACATGAAAAACACCATAAAGGCACACTAAAACAGCACACAGGACACATTGTGACATCATGAAGGATATGGGTGGAGGAGGATCTTGATGGCGACAGTCCTCACAGGACTGAAGGGACTCAGCAGGTAACATGCTCTTTCAGCATTAAATCTGTGGATGATGTTTCCTTTGCTGATCACCATAAAGGTCTGCAGACACACAGGTGACACAGGAGAGTCAGAGACTCTCATGACAGATGTGATGGTTTCCTGAACTGAACGTGCTGCAGGTGGATTATTGTAGGGAAGTTTCAGCTTATCTCTGTCAGATGGTTTAAAGACTCTTTGGACGCTCTAAAAAAAGGATACAGTGGCTCAACTTTAAAAAACTGAGGCTACAATTTGTATGGATCTTTTTAAGCATTTCCAACTCAATTACTGTTGAGTAGATATGAGACTTTTCCAGTTTTTTTTTTACTATGTCCAATAAGCTATCATCATCACATTGAACCAACTTCATTTTAATTCTAGCATTTTGGTCAAATAAAGTTGCCAAATTACTTATCTAAGCTATCTTTTGCCTCAATTCTTCAAAAAAAAGTCAAAAATGCAAATTGTTACCTCAATTTCTGTGAGTACTACGAACATTTGACTTCAGTTAGAACACCTCAAACAATTCCCGTTTTAGTATTAAACGTTTTATTATAAAAATCAGGAATTAGAATCTCCCCAAAAAGGTAAGAATTTATATTATTTTCATGCAAAAAATTTGTCAAAATCATTTGAAAATTAAGGTGAAAAAACAAGTTATTACAACAAGAACAAAATTATTAGAATTAGAATCTCCCCAAAAAGGTAAGAATTTATATTATTTTCATGCAAAATAAAAGAAACCAGGGGAATAAAACAAGTTCAAGTCCATGTAAAAATAAATACAAATTTAGTGTTGGTCTTGCCAATAAAACAAATGCTATCCTCAAGAAAATGGAGGTAAACTTTCCTAGTCACAATGGTAATATTTAACTAAACAGAGAACATGAGGTCTCGATTACCTTGACAACATGCAGATAATTGCGCTATAATGTAGTGTAACATTACATGATGGTGGAGTCATGAAGACCTCTTTCATGCCATCTATAATCATGCTAACAACCAGGTGTGTTGAAGGGTTTAGATGTTTCCCTGCTTCAACACACCTGATTCAGATCAAGGCATCATTAGCAGGTTTGTGCAGGACTTAACAATCTTTTGAAGAGATCAATTTCATCTGAACCAGGTGAGTTGAAGCAGGAAAACATCTAAAACCTGCAGGAAAACATCTAAAACCTGCAGGAAAACGTCTAAAACCTGCAGGAAACATCTAAAACCTGCAGGGAAACATCTAAAACCTGCAGGGAAACATCTAAAACCTGCAGGGAAACATCTAAAACCTGCAGCGAAACATCTAAAACCTGCAGGGAAACATCTAAAACCTGCAGGAAACGTCTAAAACCTGCAGGGAAACGTCTAAAACCTGCAGGGAAACGTCTAAAACCTGCAGGGAAATGTCTAAAACCTGCAGGGAAACGTCTAAAACCTGCAGGGAAACATCTAAAACCTGCAGGGGAACATCTAAAACCTGCAGGGAAACATCTAAAACCTGCAGGGGAACATCTAAAACCTGCAGGGGAACATCTAAAACCTGCAGGAAACGTCTAAAACCTGCAGGAAACGTCTAAAACCTGCAGGAAACGTCTAAAACCTGCAGGGAAACGTCTAAAACCTGCAGGGAAACATCTAAAACCTGCAGGGAAACGTCTAAAACCTGCAGGAAAACATCTAAAACCTGCAGGGAAACGTCTAAAACCTGCAGGGAAACGTCTAAAACCTGCAGGGAAACGTCTAAAACCTGCAGGAAAACATCTAAAACCTGCAGGGAAACGTCTAAAACCTGCAGGGAAACATCTAAAACCTGCAGGGAAACGTCTAAAACCTGCAGGGAAACGTCTAAAACCTGCAGGGAAACGTCTAAAACCTGCAGGGAAACGTCTAAAACCTGCAGAGAAACGTCTAAAACCTGCAGGAAAACGTCTAAAACCTGCAGGGAAACATCTAAAACCTGCAGGGAAACGTCTAAAACCTGCAGGGAAACATCTAAAACCTGCAGGGAAACGTCTAAAACCTGCAGAGAAACGTCTAAAACCTGCAGGGAAACATCTAAAACCTGCAGGAAAACGTCTAAAACCTGCAGGACAGCGGCCCTCCAGGACCTTTGGACATCCCTGCTTCAAAGCATCTCTGTCGCTGATTCTATCTGAGGTACAGAGTTAGATGTTTACAGCTGAAGCGAGACACACCTTCTGTGATTGGTAGAAGGGATCCAGATCCTCCAGTGGGGTGCAAAGAAACTCAGGGGGCGGATCTCCGTAGATAAAGGGGAGAAGCTTCCTGGCCTGCAGGGGATGGGCTGGTTTGGGCGACGTTTTGTCGCCTTCCTGTGAAAGATTGGTAACTGCTCTCAGTGCATTAATTGCTTGTGTTGACGGTTCATTGGGGATCCGTACCTCTTTCTTCTTCTCTTTCTCCTTATCTCTAGCATCATGTTGTGAGGCAGGCGTGAGGCGTCTGAAGACCTCCGTACCAACAGGGGGCAGCAGTGATGTCATCCTCTCATTCTGCAGTGCCGCCCGGACCTCGTGGTTGCCTAGCAACTGGCTCCTGTGGGGAGGGAGACATAAGTTGATGGTCCCTGCTGTTGTCCGTCATTTAAAAAGTTGGAGAAATATCAACATGGCATGATAAGGATGTCAGAAGATATTTGAATCTTCTCTCTGGAGCAAACCACACAGCCCAAACCTCCCCAGTGATGCAGAGTCACGCACAAATACACTTTCAAAACATTTTCAGCATTGTTTCACAATGTTTCCGTGAATTCATGTGGACAAAAAAGAGAACACACATCAATATTTTACACTGGGAACCCATGTACAGCTGCTTTAATTAACCATTTATCATTTCAGAACCCAGACCCAGAGTTTCTTCCTGACTAACCTGTAACCTTTAAAGTGTCCTGATCAACAGTTCTGCAGCTTTCTGTAACCTTTAAAGTGTCCTGATCAATAGTTCTGCAGCTTTCTGTAACCTTTAAAGTGTCCTGATCAACAGTTCTGCAGCTTTCTGTAACCTTTAAAGTGTCCTGATCAACAGTTCTGCAGCTTTCTGAAACCTTTAAAGTGTCCTGATCAGCAGTTCTGCAGCTTTCTGAAACCTTTAAAGTGTCCTGATCAATAGTTCTGCAGCTTTCTGAAACCTTTAAAGTGTCCTGATCAACAGTTCTGCAGCTTTCTGAAACCTTTAAAGTGTCCTGATCCACAGTTCTGCAGCTTTCTGAAACCTTTAAAGTGTCCTGATCAACAGTTCTGCAGCTTTCTGAAACCTTTAAAGTGTCCTGATCAACAGTTCTGCAGCTTTCTGAAACCTTTAAAGTGTCCTGATCAATAGTTCTGCAGCTTTCTGAAACCTTTAAAGTGTCCTGATCAACAGTTCTGCAGCTTTCTGAAACCTTTAAAGTGTCCTGATCAATAGTTCTGCAGCTTTCTGAAACCTTTAAAGTGTCCTGATCAACAGTTCTGCAGCTTTCTGTAACCTTTAAAGTGTCCTGATCAACAGTTCTGCAGCTTTCTTTAACCTTTAAAGTGTCCTGATCAATAGTTCTGCAGCTTTCTTTAACCTTTAAAGTGTCCTGATCAACAGTTCTGCAGCTTTCTGAGACCTTTAAAGTGTCCTGATCAATAGTTCTGCAGCTTTCTTTAACCTTTAAAGTGTCCTGATCAATAGTTCTGCAGCTTTCTGAAACCTTTAAAGTGTCCTGATCAACAGTTCTGCAGCTTTCTGAAACCTTTAAAGTGTCCTGATCAACAGTTCTGCAGCTTTCTGAAACCTTTAAAGTGTCCTGATCAACAGTTCTGCAGCTTTCTGTAACCTTTAAAGTGTCCTGATCAATAGTTCTGCAGCTTTCTGAAACCTTTAAAGTGTCCTGATCAACAGTTCTGCAGCTTTCTGAAACCTTTAAAGTGTCCTGATCCACAGTTCTGCAGCTTTCTGAAACCTTTAAAGTGTCCTGATCAATAGTTCTGCAGCTTTCTTTAACCTTTAAAGTGTCCTGATCAATAGTTCTGCAGCTTTCTGAAACCTTTAAAGTGTCCTGATCAACAGTTCTGCAGCTTTCTGAAACCTTTAAAGTGTCCTGATCAACAGTTCTGCAGCTTTCTGAAACCTTTAAAGTGTCCTGATCAACAGTTCTGCAGCTTTCTGTAACCTTTAAAGTGTCCTGATCAATAGTTCTGCAGCTTTCTGAAACCTTTAAAGTGTCCTGATCAACAGTTCTGCAGCTTTCTGAAACCTTTAAAGTGTCCTGATCCACAGTTCTGCAGCTTTCTGAAACCTTTAAAGTGTCCTGATCAATAGTTCTGCAGCTTTCTGTAACCTTTAAAGTGTCCTGATCAATAGTTCTGCAGCTTTCTGAAGCTCTTTCACAGTTTTCTTTGGACATTTTCTGCCTTTTCCCTCATTTTCAGTCCTTGTAGCTGAGTTTTTTCTTTGTTCAGCCACTGAACTCTGACCTTTGACCCATTCAGGCAGGAAAAAGGCTCCTAACTCAAGGGATGAACCAGTGTTGAGTCGACACAGAACAGACAACTTAGCAAAGAAGCCATTTTAAACTGGATCTTTAGGCTCTTTGTCACAAAGACACATCATTTGTTCCCATTTCTTTAGCTGCATCTATGAAAAACAGCAAAGAAAACACAGTTTGACAGACAGAAAATAGGATTTCTGCAGCAACAAGGTGATTCCCAAAGAGCTATTAGCTGAAAACTTGGCATATCTCAGCATGGTGTGCAGTGTGTCCTTAAAACATTTGAGGAAACTGGACAAGTGGAGGACAAAAGAAGAAGAGTCAGGCCTAAAAAACTATCTACAGCAGATGAACAGGATCTGAAAGTGATGTCCTTAAGAAAGAGGAAAAAATCCAGCTGTGACCTGACACAGGACCACCTTCCACTTCCTTGTTTGAGGGGAAATGGACACGCCTACTATTTAAAGACGCAGTAACATCCAATGGACTTTTTTGGCATAACAAACCTCAGTCAAACATTAAGATGGGCTCAATCGGGTTGAATTGATTCCAGTTAGATACACTGACTCAAAATGTGCCAAAACGGTTGAGCAGGGAGTTAAAGGCAGTGAAAATTGACAGTGTTTTGTGTTTTATGGCATATTACCAGCAATAAATTGGGTCCAATGCCTAAAAACATGTTTTTGTTCTTTAGTTCTTCATAAATTAGCACTATAATGAATTTTTTCCCCATTTTTATGAATTTCGGTACTTTAACCATGAAAAAACATCTCAACCGTTTGGTAGATATATATTTTATATATATTTTAAAAACTACGGGGTCCGTAAAAAAAAAATAGTACAACCTCTGCCGCATATTTTGTGTTTATATCCAGGTTTCACGTGTTTGGTTGAAGCAGCAAACTCTGGCTGCAGAACTCTAAGGTGTTCCTGTTTCAGACCTACCGCTGCGAGGCGTCCAGCCTCAGCTGACCGCCTTTCCTCAGCTGCTCCGCTCGCTGCCTCCTGCTGCTCCAAAACTCAAACACGGACCCATTCATGCTGCTTCCTCTCGTCCGGATTGTTCTCTACTGTCTTCGCCTCTCTGTGTCCTGATGAATCTGTGGCTCCCCCCCCCCCCTCCAGAGTGTTTTGCTCTGTCTGTTTTGGACGACAACGAGCCCCAAAATCCCCCACCCTCCCCACACATCAAAACTGCCCCGCCCACGTCTGTGGGCTTTGAGAACCACACGGACACACATTTTACCAATCATTCAGATACAGATACATGTATTTGTCATTAAAACATGTGAATTAACCGCAGTTAAGATGAGTCAAAGTGTATTTAAACAGAACAGAACCCAGAACCAGTCTGGTTCCTTTGTTCTGAGCCTCAGATCAAATCTGCTGTTTGAGTTTGTCTGAGAACATAAATCCTGTGAATCAGAGATGGCATTTTTATTGATTTAAATAACCTCTCTGCTGCCGTGTTTCCCACCATGAAGACGGCGCCACCTGCTGGTCAGACGGGTGCTTCAGGTGCAGCCTGTGACTCCCCATCAGGTAAAGCTGGGAATAAGACGGTTTTTATTTGATCCCATCAGGTAAAGCTGTGAATAAGACGGTTTTTATTTGATCCCATCGGGTAAAGCTGGGAATAAGACGGTTTTTATTTGATCCCATCAGGTAAAGCTGGGAATAAGACGGTTTTTATTTGATCCCATCAGGTAAAGCTGGGAATAAGACGGTTTTTATTTGATCCCATCAGGTAAAGCTGGGAATAAGACGGTTTTTATTTGATCCCATCGGGTAAAGCTGGGAATAAGACGGTTTTTATTTGATCCCATCAGGTAAAGCTGGGAATAAGACGGTTTTTATTTGATCCCATCAGGTAAAGCTGGGAATAAGACGGTTTTTATTTGATCCCATCGGGTAAAGCTGGGAATAAGACGGTTTTTATTTGATCCCATCAGGTAAAGCTGGGAATAAGACGGTTTTTATTTGATCCCATCGGGTAAAGCTGGGAATAAGACGGTTTTTATTTGATCCCATCAGGTAAAGCTGGGAATAAGACGGTTTTTATTTGATCCCATCAGGTAAAGCTGGGAATAAGACGGTTTTTATTTGATCCCATCAGGTAAAGCTGGGAATAAGACGGTTTTTATTTGATCCCATCGGGTAAAGCTGGGAATAAGACGGTTTTTATTTGATCCCATCAGGTAAAGCTGGGAATAAGACGGTTTTTATTTGATCCCATCGGGTAAAGCTGGGAATAAGACGGTTTTTATCTGATCCCATCGGGTAAAGCTGGGAATAAGACGGTTTTTATTTGATCCCATCGGGTAAAGCTGGGAATAAGACGGTTTTTATTTGATCCCATCAGGTAAAGCTGGGAATAAGACGGTTTTTATTTGATCCCATCGGGTAAAGCTGGGAATAAGACGGTTTTTATTTGATCCCATCGGGTAAAGCTGGGAATAAGACGTTTTTTATTTGATCCCATCGGGTAAAGCTGGGAATAAGACGGTTTTTATTTGATCCCATCGGGTAAAGCTGGGAATAAGACGGTTTTTATTTGATCCCATCAGGTAAAGCTGGGAATAAGACGGTTTTTATTTGATCCCATCGGGTAAAGCTGGGAATAAGACGGTTTTTATTTGATCCCATCGGGTAAAGCTGGGAATAAGACGTTTTTTATTTGATCCCATCGGGTAAAGCTGGGAATAAGACGGTTTTTATTTGATCCCATCAGGTAAAGCTGGGAATAAGACGGTTTTTATTTGATCCCATCAGGTAAAGCTGGGAATAAGACGGTTTTTATTATATTATATCAGGTACACCAAAGACATTCACTTTGACTCAGCTTTAAAAGCTCCTCCTGGCTGTTTCTGTAGCTTTAGAATCACCTTTTGAATCTTTGTGGTTAATTTTCTGGGAAAACTCCTCCAGAATCTGTCTTATTAAGTCAATAGATTCTGGTCAGAACGTTACTTGAACCTCCCCTGGAGCCGGGGTTTACAGAACGTCTCTGATTGGTTGAGTGTTTCCTCCTGGCTGTAACTTTAACTTGGAGTAGTCTGTGAACATGTGAGTGGGTGGAGGAGACTGCAGCTGTGTTGGAGAGTGAATAAGAACAGGAAGTGGAGGTCCAGATGTTAAAGTGTTCCTGAGAGAGGCGCTCTGGCTAAAACTCCTGCTGAAGGAATGTTTTATAGTTGCAGCATCATTCAGACAGGCTGTAAACACATGAAGGAGCTTATATCGTGATCAATATCTGCAGGTTTGGTGCCAGGTTTAGTTTGAGCTCTTTTGAATCTCTGATTCTCAGTTTTTCCCAAAGTGGAAATCACAAAAACCTCTTGTGTTTGTTGCTGTGTGTCGTCCACCTGGCCCTTATTCTGAGTTTCTGCCTGAATTCTCAGAGTTTTTATCCCAGTTAGTGCTGAGTACAGATAAAGTCATTGTAGTGACTTTAATATTCATGTAGATTCAGTTTACTTCATGGGAGCTCCCATGATGCACCTCTCAGGTGAGCCTGAAACATCCCATAGTTCTGCTGCTATAGGCCCAGCCTGCTGGGGGAGCTCCCATGATGCACCTCTCCTCCCTCCATGTACAGATGACATCATTGCTGTCATTAACTTGTGTTTCTCTCTCTCAGCAGGTGTCTCTGGCCTGGTGTTACGCTGCTTGTTGTCCCCTCTTTCCTGTCCTCTCAGCCCCAGCTGCTCCAGGCAGATGGACCCTTCCTGGTTCTGGTTTACTGGAAATGCTGCGATCTGCAGGAATGTGAAATGATGGCTGTGCCAGAAACACAGCATCCCACACACACAGAAGGTTTCAGTGCACGTTATTTTTAAATGAATGGACACCAAATGTCTCAGAAAGGACGCAACATCCCGATTTCCTGGAACCAGTGAAAGAGTTTTCTGTCCAACACACAGGGGTAACAGAGCCTCATTGTTTGGTGGATTTTCTTCCTTTATGGATGAAAACTGTCAGCATCAAACATGACTGTTCTTCTATCTTTGTGAGGACCAAACCAAAGGTTCTCCAAAGGCCTGAAACTCAGTTCCCGAGTCAACTCAATTCAGTTTGTTTCAATTCAGAACCAGTGTCATTTTAAGGCACCCATTACAACTAATTCCATGATAATGCAGATCAGTTTAAATCAGTCTGATAGGAGCATTCGTTTAATTGGCCTATAAGGGAGCTGAGGAAAGCAGCAGCTCACATGGAAACAGATGATCTTTAGGGCTTTAATTAGCCCCCACTGGAGCAAAAACTAACCAAGAATACAGGTAACTTACAACAAGTAAAGCATGTAACACGATCTGACAGATGGAAAAACAGTGAGTAAGGGTAACCCTAACCCTCAAAACAGGAAACATACAGGAAAGGACGTCGAATTCAACAGAACAAATGCAGGGAAACTATAAAAAATAAAAAAACAGGAAGTGATCAGAACACAAACCTGAGGAGGTGGTATTTTTTACCAGTTTTTATGGCAAATAGATTTACTTTAGTGAGGATTGGGAACTAAGAGATTTCCAGTGTAAAATGGGACCCCACATTTCATTAATCCATTATTCCCTCTATTGATGAGATCCAGGCATTGGTAGATCCCTGTTTGCAGATGCTGGAGCAAATTAGAAGAGATATTTTACACATTAATGGGGAAATGTTGGAAGGAATAAAGACAGGTGAACATATATTACATTTTCAGCAGAAACAAACTAATACAGAAGATACTCCTACCTGAGGTGAACCTTGCTGTGGAGGGTAGAGTGTTCTGGGGTTAGTCTCCTCACAGCAGGGGGTTGCTGGTTCAAATCCTTGCTAGTTCTTTCTGTGTGGAGCTTGCATGTTCTCCCGTATAAGTGTGGGTTCTCTCTGGGTACTTCAGCTTGGGCGGATACATTATGATTGTATTGCAATGAATTAGATCGTATCTTTGAAATTGTGTTTAGGTTTATAATATAAATCCAACTGGATTGAACTGAACCAAATCTCCTGGTTCCATCTATCAGCTGAACAGCTTCATCCTGAGGTCACAGTTTTTAAAAGGCCTGTTGGTCTTTTTTATAAGGAGAAATGAATTGGAACCAAATCTGTCCTCTTGAAGATGCATTAACCTGCATTAACCCAGTTAAACAGACAGGAGAGACTTCACATGAAGAATTCTTCTTCCCTCACATTGAAACTATTTCCCATCTATTCAATCAGTGCATATTTACCAGAATGAATCACATTAAAACTGGACAAATAATTCAGTTTATAGACAGACTTCAAACCAAACTTCTGTGCAGAACTTTTACATAGCAACACAATCAAAGAACTTGAAAATAAAAAGGATATATTTTCTAGTAATTTCATGTAAAGTAGTGACTATGTATTGTATTAATGTAGACAGTTCTTCTTTGTGTTTCCTGTTAGGAAACCCTGGCATTAGGCCTGTCAGGATTGGGCTCTGGTTCTGGTGTTTGGTGTTCTTCTGAGACCTGGTTGGGCTCAGCAGGCTGCAGATCCTTCAGCCTCAGTATGTCAGAGGTCTTTCCTGTGTTTCTGTGTCTCTTAGTTCTCTCCTGGCGTCCTGGAAGCTACGATCCATCCTGTGTTCCTGTTCCGCCGGTTTATTCAGATCAGGTTATGCAGATTACTTTCTGTGGAATACTCACCTCAGATCCAATCTAATCCATTTTTGCCCGTTTCCACACCTCACATTTGATCAAACTCCTCCTACACATTTCATGTTACAGGCTTCAAACTTGGCCATGTTACTCTTAAGCCATGGGGGACTAAAAGTCATGTAAATCTTTCTCAAACCTTAAAGGGTGTGGCCGTGGTGAAACCTCAAAGTTCGACGACTGGCCATTGCTCGCCATGAAAAACAAAGAAGCTTTTAACTCCCACATTAACCAATCTACCCCAGACTTCATATGTTGCACTTATAACTTATAACTTCACTTATAACTTCTCCATACATTGTCTGATCTTCACCAAACTCCATATGCTGCACTTGGGCTCCACCCAGAACGCATACATATGGCCAAACTTACACAAGCTTATAGCGCCACCTGCTGGTGGCCATAAACGTCACTTTTTACGTCCGGAGAGCTTAATGGGTTAAACCTGTTTTGATGTGACAGGGTAACCCATAAAATACTGTGTAACAGATGTTGTGAGATTGATAGAAAAAGAAAACTATACTTGCAAAATACCAAAAATTGTGAAATACTTGTGCAGTGAGGGACTGTTTTGGCAATAGATGAACAAAATGCTGATGAAGCTTAGAAAGGGATTTGGGGGGGGTTCTGTTTCAAACTTCTATGGTTATCAATCAATAAAACTATTGAAATAACGATGAAAAGCTTTGAGTGTTCAGGGGATGTATTTATGAAATCATATTTCCTTATCAAGAATCTTTATTGTCACTATGCAGGCACAATGACATTTTGTTCAGGAGCTCCTGGCTTAGAACGCACAAAAGACAAAAGGCACACAGTATAAAGATAACTAAATAATATAAAAATAGTAAAAGTTACGTAGAAGTCACATAAAGTGCAGTGTCTGTCTGCAGGGTTTTTAATAATCAGTCTATGGATGGGGGTATGGGGTGATGGATTTTACAGCTCTGGAGAAGAAGCTGTCTCAGCCTGTTGGGTTTTTATACTCCTGTACAAACAGTTTGTGTCCTGGGTGGGTGGCTCTGTGGCTATACGACTGGCCCTCCTTTGGACCGGCTGTTGTATATTGAGTCCAGGTGTAGGAGAGGACTACCCACAATCCCCTGTGACAGAGGAGGCTGTCTGTTGTGGCTCTGTAGACGTTTGTCAGAGGCTGAGGGGAGAGTTCAGTCCTTTTCGGCTTCCTCAGGAAGAAGAGCCTTTGTTGGGCCTTCTTCACCAGGTGGGATATGTGCATGGACCTGAGGTTAGATGTGATGCGGATGCCTGTGAACTTGATGTTTTCCACCCGCTCCACCTCTGCCCCATGAATGTGGAGACGGGTGTATTCAGTCCTCCTGGGTCTCCTGAAGTCCATAATGACCTTTATAATGAAACCCACTACAGTGGTGTCATCTGCAAACTTCACAACCAAAGTTTGTTGAGTGAATAGCAGAACAGTTGTGTGTGAACAAAGGGAATCCAGAAGTGGATCCAGAAGCACAGGGCCACACAGTCCCAGGTTGTGAAGTTTCAGCATCAGCTTCTCTGGAATCACAGTATTGAAAGCTGAACTGAAGTCCACAAATAGCATCCTGACATAGTTGTTGGGATTCTCCAGGTGAGTCAGGGCCGTGTCTAATGCTAGTGAGACTGCAGCCTCCATTGATCGGTCCACACTGTAGACAAACTGATGTCTGTCCAGAGGAGCAGGGATGATGTCCTTGATGTGACTCAGGACAATCCTCTGAAAGCACTTCATGATCACCGGGGTCAGAGCGACAGTGACAGCAGATTTTTTTGGCACAGGTACAATGATGGAGGACTTGAGGCAAGCAGGAACAGAAGCAAGCTCCAGGTAAAGTTTGAAAATGTCCATGAAAACTCCAACCAGCTGATGAGCACACAGCTTAAGAAACCTGACACCTTATGTGGTCCTGCGGGTTTGTTTGTGTTGATCCTCCTCAGGGTGGAGCTCATCTGATGTTACAGCAGGACAAGAGCCTGGAATCACTCCTCAAGCTGTGGCAGATAAACAGTCTTTCTGCTGCTGCTTATCTGGCAGCATCTGGTCTGATTAAAACAATATCTGTGGTAAAGGTTTTACGGATGGATCTCTTGATTATTACTCCTGACCAGCTGGTGGCGGTAATGTGCCGTAACCTTGTTTGCCAACCAACAATAAACACAAGAAGAAGAAAAAGAAAACGAGGAGGAAGACGAAGAAAAACAGACATAAGAGGGGTAGCGGCATAGACATAAAGAATAGACGCCGCATCGACCGCTACTGCCTATTGGCGCTGACGAGCCGTGGGGCCGCCATCTTGGACCGGTCACCCGCTCCACCCGGTGTAATCTGACACGTGTCAGCGCATTTAATCAAGCATAAGTTGCTGAATACAAAACTGATTGTGATCGGCTTTTTTTCTGCAAACATCATACATGTTGGCATAATACCGGACACATGATCCGCGTATTTTGATATTCATAGTAGGCTTAACAGTGATAGAATATTCTGGTAAGTGATATGTTATGTATGATAGGTAGGCTATTTAGCAAAAGACACACAATATATAATATGATATAATATGATATGATATAATATAATATAATATAATATAATATAATATAATATAATATAATATAATATAATATAATATAATATAATAATAATAATATAATAATACACACACACACATATATAAAAACATTAATATATGATAGAAAAGCAGAAGCAGATTGTAGCTTGTGTATTAGCTATTTTAATAAGTTGAAAAATGAAGAGACAATGATACATTATACATCCATATATAAGATAAAACACAATAGACAGAAGTTATATATCTGAAAAAAATAATGAATATCTATATCTACACACTATATAGCTCAGAAAAAAAAAGAAAATTAATATCTATATCAAGATTTATTCAAATTGTCTTTATTGGCATTAATGGTATCAAACATTGTTGCCGAAAGCAAAACATACCGAAATACAATTACATTGAAGTATTTACATTAATTATTTAATTACTCTCTCTCTCTAAAATAAATGAAAATCTCCCTCTCTCTCTCTCTCTATATATATATATATATATATATATATACATATATATATATATATATATATATACACACTATATAGCTCAGAAAAAAATATATGTATATATATATATATATATATATATATCAGAAAAAAATTAAGACAGACAGATAGATTATGGAAAAATCCTTAAAAAAATTAATTTAAATTTTCAAGTTAAACACAAGAACCACCCCACCCCAAACCATATTTACACAAAGTTGCTCATGAAAGTTTAAATGAGCTAAAAGCTTTGAAAGAGGACTGTTTGCAGAGCTTCTTTCTCCCTTTCTGCAGGTCAGCAGAGGTGAGTTTGGCAGCCCGATGACTCCTTACAGTGAATCCTTCCCTCCTCAGAGCAACTTCCCACTTCTTCCTCATATCTTTATCTTTGGGAAACCTTCAAAATAAAAACAGGAAATTCTAGGAAGTCAACACAAAAACATTTTACAAAGGAGGACAAGCTTATTTTATTCCTTCTTCTTCCTATTTTCTTCTTTCTCCTTCTCTTCCTCTCTCTCTTAAGAGGGTTAAGGTCAACAAAACTCCCATTTTGACGCACATCTGTTGATAATAAACCAAAGCTGCTGAAATTGTAAGTTTGTTTGCAAACTATTCCACAGTCAAATATAATGATGTCTGTATTTTTAAGTAAGTGGGTTGGGTATGAGACATGAGAGGTGTCTTACTTTTGTTAAGATGAAAGAATTACATGTGAATAATACAGCGTGTCACCTGTGTAAAATCTGATGGTCAATGTTATATCAGCAATATTTACATTATTTCTACAATGGCATTATTGTGTGAGTTGTAATCTAAGCCTGTGTTATGGAATATATGATTTATAAAGTCTCAGTTGGCCAAATAGTCGGGTGAACATGGGCTATAAACGTAGCCAAGCTTAACGTTTGCTGGCTACGATTTCGGTGGCGGACATAAATACAGTGAATATCTTCTATTCACAAAATACAACCAATAATAATGTTGAATCTTACTAGTAAAAAGAAATCACTCCTGTTCGCAATCATCCGATTTGCACAGGAATACAGCGCTCTGGTGTCTATGGGACCGGTCCAAGATGGCGGCCGTACTTCTCGCGCCCCAGTGGTCGATGCGGCGTCTACTGTTTATAATGACTGTGGGTCGCGGTTTGAAAGTGCAGCGCGCGCATCCCGGCACGAGGACAAGATGGCGGCGGCGTTGGAGCGCAGTTACATCGAGATCTGCGGGTTCGAGCGGGAAGCGGCACGGCGGTTCCGAGAGGTGACCGTGAGCCTGGGTAAGTGGTACCGACTCAGAGGTTCTGGTGGTGCAACTCTACCGGTACTGCGACGCTGCTGTCTGTGTGCTAACAGCAGCTAGCCGCGTACGAACGGCAACGCGCGTGCTCGTGATTATCCTGAAGCGAAAAGATGCGTGTTGGGGTAAAACGCGTTGCGGCAGCCCCCCTGTGAGACCTCCGGTGCTGTACCGGCCTTCAGGGGCAGGCTCTGCGGGGACCAGAACCCTCTCATTCATCTGGATGTGCGGGTTAGCGGGGACGCGCAGATCGATGGAAACTCTTATTGATAAGAATAGAGTTTCAGAAACTCTGTTTACTCACAGCACACCTGGATTCTACCTGTTGGACCTTAATAAGCAGTTTATGTTGTTGTTGGACTAACCAACAGCACCGGACCCCGGTCCGGTCCGGTTCGGTTCGGTCCAACAAGAGGCCCTGACAGCTGATCTGCTTACGATCATGGAAAATATTAATGTTCCTGTTAAAACCGTCATATAGACCCGGAGACCGGTATATTAGTTCTAAAACATTAGTTTTTATGATTATTAACATTTTAATTTACAGAACAACAACAAAAGAAGAAGAAGTTAGAAAAAGGTTTTTATTAAATTAAATTATAGATGAGTAAGATTCAGGCTGAAGCAGGTTCTGAACCAGGACTAAACTGGTCTCCAGTAGGCATTTTGGGTGATTCATGACGTCACAACCAATCGAACCAATTAAAGTCGATTTGTGGTGACATCATCATTAAACTAACATTAATCATTTGCTACCAGACGAGTGTTTGGCTACAACTAAAGCAGTCATTTCCGTAACCCTCCTCACGCTGGTACCGATCCAAAGACTCCTCCGGACCCAAACTGGTGAGTCAGCCGGGCACATCCCCAGTCTGCAATGTTCTGTGTTCGGACCGTAAAGATGGTGGCAGGTGAGCACAGCTGCTGCAGCAGAAAGTTCTGAGACTCTGAACCCAATCTTCTGATTTGGCTCCGACTCTGTCCCAGAATAAGGTGGAAATCACAGAAAAGTTACTGATTGGATATTCTCTGATATTCGGACCCACTGGTGACGGTTCAGATATCAGCCGGAGAACGGATCTGTTGGCAGGTCAGAACCGGACAGAAAGACCCGTAGAACTCAGCTGTACTTCCTGTCTGCAGATGTGACGCCGCTTCCAGGTGGCGTGAAGTGTGCCGATGGCGCCGGAGCGTTTCATTACGAGGAGAGCGGGAAGCTGCTGTCTGTCACCAGCAACCGCTTCATTCACTGGTGAGTATCCTGCACTGTGTGTGCATGTGGGCGTGCATGTGAGCGTGCATGTGAGCGTGCACTCACGTGCTCTGTGGGGGGGGGGCAGGTCCACCTGTGGAGACTCGGTGCAGCTGGTGGAGGAGTCTCTTGACACCAACCTGCTGAACAATGCCATCAGACTGAGATTCAGCTGCTGCTCTGTTCTGCCCGGGGGGGTCAGCATCCAGGAGACCCTGAACAACGTGGTCATCCTCATCTGTACCAATCAGAGCGTCCACCGGCTGCTGCTGCCACACCCCTCGCGCATGTACCGCAGTGTGAGTACAGAGCGGCCGGCTCCCTCCTGTGCCTTCAGCTCCCCTGAGGCTGTGCTTGATGCTGTTTCCTCTTCCAGGAGCTGGTGACTGAGCTGCACATGCAGTCCATCTTCACCGACGTGGGAAAGCTCAGCCTGCAGGACCCGACTCACAGCGCCATCATCCCTGGCGCGGCGGGGCACACGGGGGGCCCCAGTGCTGTGGCGGCCTGGCTCAGCTTCCAGGGAGACGCCCACTTTGCTCTGGCTTCACCTGACGGAGGCATCACGGTGGTCACGCTGCCACCTCAGGACGCTCAGGGTAAACGCCTGTCGGTTACTGTCGGTGATCATGTGACCTGCTGCTGCGGTCTGCATCTGAGCCGTCAGTTTTATTCATAAAGCGCCAAATTACAACAAATGTCATGTCAATCACTTCAGAGAAACTTGGGATGCACCGATACCACATTTTAAAACTGAGTGTAAGTTAGCCGGGTGTAAGTTAGCTGGGTGTAAGTTAGCCGGGTATAAGTTAGCTGAGTATAAGTTAGCCGGGTGTAAGTTAACCCTAACCCCCGAGTATAAGTTAGCCGAGTATAAGTTAGCCGAGTATAAGTTAACCCTAACCCCTGAGTATAAGTTAGCCGAGTATAAGTTAACCCTAACCCCTGAGTATAAGTTAGCCGAGTATAAGTTAACCCTAACCCCTGAGTATAAGTTAGCCGAGTATAAGTTAACCCTAACCCCTGAGTATAAGTTAGCCGAGTATAAGTTAACCCTAACCCCTGAGTGTAAGTTAGCCGGGTGTAAGTTAGCCGGGTGTAAGTTAGCCGGGTGTAAGTTAGCCGGGTGTAAGTTAGCCGGGTGTAAGTTAGCCGGGTATAAGTTAGCCGAGTGTAAGTTAGCCGGGTGTAAGTTAGCCGAGTATAAGTTACCCACCCGAGTATAAGTTAGCCGAGTATAAGTTACCCACCCGAGTATAAGTTAGCCGAGTGTAAGTTAGCCGGGTGTAAGTTAGCCGAGTATAAGTTAGCCGAGTATAAGTTACCCACCCGAGTATAAGTTAGCCGAGTATAAGTTAGCCGGGTATAAGTTAGCCGGGTATAAGTTAGCCGAGTATAAGTTAACCGAGTATAAGTTAGCCGAGTATAAGTTACCCCTAACCCCTGAGTATAAGTTAACAGAGTATAAGTTAACCCTAACCCCTGAGTATAAGTTACCCACCCGAGTATAAGTTAGCCGGGTATAAGTTAGCCGAGTATAAGTTACCCCTAACCCCTGAGTATAAGTTGGCCGGGTGTAAGTTGGCCGGGTGTAAGTTGGCCGAGTGTAAGTTAACCCTAACCCTTTCCAAGTACTAATCGAGGCCATTTCAGTTCTTACAATTAAACACATTTTATGTGTCTTTATGTCTTTAAGACAGGCTTGTAGCCTGACCAACCTGTTGGTTTCATCTGGTTTCATAGATAAGTACAGCTGAGTATCATCAGCATAACAATGGAAATTTATGCCATGCTGTCTGATAATGTTACCTAATGGAAGCATGTATAAAGTAAAAAGAATTGGTCCAAGCACAGAACCCTGAGGAACTCCATGAAGAGTCTTCATTTACAAGAACAAACTGGAATCTATCAGACACCTTCAGAACCAAACTGGGTCCTGGTTCCACCCTCCTTTTCCCTGTTCACAGGCAGCGTGTCGGTGCTGGAGCTGAGGAGGAGCTCCATGATGAGGAGGATTTCAGGCTGGATGCCCTCAGCCATCCGGGGGGAGCAGAGTCCGGCTGACCTGGTGCTCAGCCTGGCTGTCAGGGAGCTGGAGGAGGACTCCTTCATCTTCGCCCTGTGTCAGGACCACCGGCTGCGCATGTGGTCGTTCAGAGTCAGTGTCACGCCGCTGCCGCCATGTTCTAACTTAATGATGTCAGAGTCTGACCCGGCTCTGGTGTACTCCCCAGGAGCAGGCGTGTCTGCTGGAGGCGGACATGTTGGAGTACATGCCGGCGTGTAAAGGCGTGAAGCGCCTGTCGGGTCAGGGTCACCGGCTGAGGCTGGCGTTCTCCTCCACCACGGGCCTCTGCCTGGGCGTGTACCTCGCCGTCCCTCAGAGAGGACAGTTCACCGTGCTGCAGCTGGTCGCCACCGACAACAACCGATACAGCCTTGACCACATTTCCTCCCTGTTCAGCACGCAGGTAAGAACCAGGTCAGAGGGTCCAGGTGGGTCCAGATGGGTCGCTGTGTCCGACGGTGAACCAGAACCAGCTTCATGTTCTGGACTGTTCAGGTTTTATTTAAACTCTGAGACGATTCGACTCAGCTGATCCAACTCGGGCTTGTTTCTGATGTTCTGGACCTCTGTGGTTCTGTTTCATGTGGACCCGCCTGATGACCACCAGGAGGCTCTGGTGGACTTCACACTGACCTCCTCGGACGTCTGGGCTCTGTGGGTGGATGACACCAACGCCACTGTGGTGAAGCACATCAGCTTTGAACAGTAAGTGGCAACCGCCTGTTATGTGTGAGCAGAACCTGTAGGTTCAGGACCTGTAGGTTCAGAGCCTGTAGGTTCAGATCCTGTAGGTTCAGGACCTGTAGGTTCAGGGCCTGTAGGTTCAGGACCTGTAGGTTTGTAGGTTCAGGACCTGTAGGTTCAGGACCTGTAGGTTCAGGACCTGTAGGTTCAGGACCTGTAGGTTCAGGACCTGTAGGTTTGTAGGTTCAGATCCTGTAGGTTCAGGACCTGTAGGTTCAGGACCTGTAGGTTCAGGACCTGTAGGTTTGTAGGTTCAGGACCTGTAGGTTCAGGACCTGTAGGTTTGTAGGTTCAGGACCTGTAGGTTCAGGACCTGTAGGTTCAGGACCTGTAGGTTCAGGACCTGTAGGTTTGTAGGTTCAGGACCTGTAGGTTCAGGACCTGTAGGTTTGTAGGTTCAGGACCTGTAGGTTCAGGACCTGTAGGTTCAGGACCTGTAGGTTTGTAGGTTCAGGACCTGTAGGTTCAGGACCTGTAGGTTCAGGACCTGTAGGTTTGTAGGTTCAGGACCTGTAGGTTCAGGACCTGTAGGTTTGTAGGTTCAGGACCTGTAGGTTCAGGACCTGTAGGTTTGTAGGTTCAGGACCTGTAGGTTCAGGACCTGTAGGTTTGTAGGTTCAGGGCCTGTAGGTTCAGGGCCTGTAGGTTCAGGACCTGTAGGTTCAGGACCTGTAGGTTCAGGGCCTGTAGGTTTGTAGGTTCAGGACCTGTAGGTTCAGGACCTGTAGGTTCAGGACCTGTAGGTTCAGGGCCTGTAGGTTCAGGGCCTGTAGGTTCAGGGCCTGTAGGTTCAGGACCTGTAGGTTCAGGACCTGTAGGTTTGTAGGTTCAGGACCTGTAGGTTCAGGGCCTGTAGGTTTGTAGGTTCAGGACCTGTAGGTTCAGGACCTGTAGGTTCAGGACCTGTAGGTTCAGGACCTGTAGGTTCAGGACCTGTAGGTTCAGGACCTGTAGGTTCAGGACCTGTAGGTTCAGGGCCTGTAGGTTCAGGACCTGTAGGTTTGTAGGTTCAGGACCTGTAGGTTCAGGACCTGTAGGTTTGTAGGTTCAGGACCTGTAGGTTCAGGACCTGTAGGTTCAGGACCTGTAGGTTTGTAGGTTCAGGACCTGTAGGTTCAGGACCTGTAGGTTCAGGACCTGTAGGTTCAGGACCTGTAGGTTCAGGACCTGTAGGTTCAGGACCTGTAGGTTCAGGGCCTGTAGGTTCAGGACCTGTAGGTTTGTAGGTTCAGGACCTGTAGGTTCAGGACCTGTAGGTTCAGGACCTGTAGGTTCAGGACCTGTAGGTTCAGGACCTGTAGGTTTGTAGGTTCAGATCCTGTAGGTTCAGGACCTGTAGGTTCAGGACCTGTAGGTTCAGGACCTGTAGGTTTGTAGGTTCAGGACCTGTAGGTTCAGGACCTGTAGGTTTGTAGGTTCAGGACCTGTAGGTTCAGGACCTGTAGGTTCAGGACCTGTAGGTTTGTAGGTTCAGGACCTGTAGGTTCAGGACCTGTAGGTTCAGGACCTGTAGGTTTGTAGGTTCAGGACCTGTAGGTTCAGGACCTGTAGGTTCAGATCCTGTAGGTTCAGGACCTGTAGGTTCAGGGCCTGTAGGTTCAGGACCTGTAGGTTTGTAGGTTCAGGACCTGTAGGTTCAGGACCTGTAGGTTCAGGACCTGTAGGTTCAGGACCTGTAGGTTCAGGACCTGTAGGTTCAGGACCTGTAGGTTTGTAGGTTCAGATCCTGTAGGTTCAGGACCTGTAGGTTCAGGACCTGTAGGTTCAGGACCTGTAGGTTTGTAGGTTCAGGACCTGTAGGTTCAGGACCTGTAGGTTTGTAGGTTCAGGACCTGTAGGTTCAGGACCTGTAGGTTCAGGACCTGTAGGTTCAGGACCTGTAGGTTTGTAGGTTCAGGACCTGTAGGTTCAGGACCTGTAGGTTTGTAGGTTCAGGACCTGTAGGTTCAGGACCTGTAGGTTCAGGACCTGTAGGTTTGTAGGTTCAGGACCTGTAGGTTCAGGACCTGTAGGTTCAGGACCTGTAGGTTTGTAGGTTCAGGACCTGTAGGTTCAGGACCTGTAGGTTTGTAGGTTCAGGACCTGTAGGTTCAGGACCTGTAGGTTTGTAGGTTCAGGGCCTGTAGGTTCAGGGCCTGTAGGTTCAGGACCTGTAGGTTCAGGACCTGTAGGTTCAGGGCCTGTAGGTTTGTAGGTTCAGGACCTGTAGGTTCAGGACCTGTAGGTTCAGGACCTGTAGGTTCAGGGCCTGTAGGTTCAGGGCCTGTAGGTTCAGGGCCTGTAGGTTCAGGGCCTGTAGGTTCAGGACCTGTAGGTTCAGGACCTGTAGGTTTGTAGGTTCAGGACCTGTAGGTTCAGGGCCTGTAGGTTTGTAGGTTCAGGACCTGTAGGTTCAGGACCTGTAGGTTCAGGACCTGTAGGTTCAGGACCTGTAGGTTCAGGACCTGTAGGTTCAGGACCTGTAGGTTCAGGACCTGTAGGTTCAGGACCTGTAGGTTCAGGACCTGTAGGTTTGTAGGTTCAGGACCTGTAGGTTTGTAGGTTCAGGACCTGTAGGTTTGTAGGTTCAGGGCCTGTAGGTTCAGGCCCTGTAGGTTCAGGACCTGTAGGTTCAGGCCCTGTAGGTTTGTAGGTTCAGGCCCTGTAGGTTCAGGACCTGTAGGTTTGTAGGTTCAGGGCCTGTAGGTTCAGGGCCTGTAGGTTCAGAGCCTGTAGGTTCAGAGCCTGTAGGTTCAGAGCCTGTAGGTTCAGAGCCTGTAGGTTCAGAGCCTGTAGGTTCAGATCCTGTAGGTTCAGGACCTGTAGGTTCAGGCCCTGTAGGTTCAGGACCTGTAGGTTTGTAGGTTCAGAGCCTGTAGGTTCAGATCCTGTAGGTTCAGGACCTGTAGGTTCAGGACCTGTAGGTTTGTAGGTTCAGGACCTGTAGGTTCAGGACCTGTAGGTTCAGGACCTGTAGGTTCAGGACCTGTAGGTTTGTAGGTTCAGGACCTGTAGGTTCAGGCCCTGTAGGTTCAGGCCCTGTAGGTTCAGGCCCTGTAGGTTTGTAGGTTCAGGACCTGTAGGTTTGTAGGTTCAGAACCTGTAGGTTCAGGGCCTGTAGGTTCAGGGCCTGTAGGTTCAGGCCCTGTAGGTTCAGGCCCTGTAGGTTCAGGACCTGTAGGTTCAGAGCCTGTAGGTTCAGGGCCTGTAGGTTCAGGGCCTGTAGGTTCAGGGCCTGTAGGTTCAGGGCCTGTAGGTTCAGGACCTGTAGGTTTGTAGGTTCAGGACCTGTAGGTTCAGGCCCTGTAGGTTCAGGGCCTGTAGGTTCAGGCCCTGTAGGTTCAGGCCCTGTAGGTTTGTAGGTTCAGAACCTGTAGGTTCAGAACCTGTAGGTTCTGATCCAGAGTCTGTGTCTTACAGCAATGCAGTGGGCCAGTGGAACCAGGTGTTTGTTCAGCCTCCACCAGAAGAAGAGGTCCCGATAGGATTGGACTTGGACCCCAGGGTAGGACCGTTTACTCAGCAGAACCCAGAGTAGTTCTGTGCATCGGCTGAAGATGTGAACTCTTCTTCTCTGGTTTCTGTGCAGGAAACTTACCTGGAGGTTCTGTTCTCGCCGCTGCGCTTCACAGCCTCGGCCATCATCAAAGCTCTGCAGGTGAGCCCACCTGAGCGTGTGCACGTGTGTTCCTGTGTGCGTGCACGTGTGTTCCTGTGCACGTGTGTTCCTGTGTGCGTGCACGTGTGTTCCTGTGCACGTGTGTTCCTGTGTGCGTGCACGTGTGTGTGTTTAAATGTGGCCTGATGTGTGTGAATGTGTGTGTGCTCTGAGCTCAGATCTTCAGGCGAGGTTCTGAGAGGATCTTCGATCCGTCCTGGGAGACGCTGAAGAAGGAGGTGACGCTGGCTGTCGAGAGCGAGGTAACGGCAGCCTGTTTGGATCAGAACGCGGTCTGTTCTGATTGCTAATTCTCTGAAGGAGGAGTTAAAGGTTCCGGTCCAATAGTTACTCCCTCCTAACATCAGGAGGTTAAAGTCAGACGGAGGAGGAAAGCTGCTTCGGCACTCTGACACTCAGCTGTGAAGTGGGTCTGAAACTCCAGATGTTCAGTAAATGTTCTCCAGAAACAGCTGCAGATGCTTCATCTGATGGGATCTGATCATGTTGTTACAGGAAGGTTATCTAATATGATGATATAGAACATTACTTTATTATCAGAGTTTGGAAGTGAAAGATAAAAAGGTAAATATAGTTCTGTCACCGACTGCTCATCCTCCTGTCCTCATATTTATGAATCACAGTTAGAACGACTGGAGGAAAACGATGGAGCGTCGCTATTAAGGCTGCAGCGATACGCCAATCTCACGATACGATCCGATACACTAATCTCACGATACGATCTGATACACTAGTCTCGCGATACACTAGTCTCGCGATCCAATACACTAATCTCGCGATCCAATACACTAATCTCGCGATCCTATACAATAGTCTCGCGATACACTAATCTCGCGATACACTAATCTCGCGATACACTAGTCTCGCGATACACTAGTCTCGCGATACACTAGTCTCGCGATACACTAGTCTCGCGATCCGATACACTAGTCTCGCGATCCGATACACTAGTCTCGCGATCCGATACACTAGTCTCGCGATCCGATACACTAGTCTCGCGATCCGATACACTAGTCTCGCGATACACTAGTCTCGCGATCCAATACACTAATCTCGCGATCCTATACACTAGTCTCGCGATCCGATACACTAGTCTCGCGATCCGATACACTAATCTCACGATACACTAGTCTCGCGATCCAATACACTAATCTCGCGATCCTATACAATAGTCTCGCGATACACTAGTCTCGCGATACACTAGTCTCGCGATACACTAGTCTCGCGATACACTAGTCTCGCGATACACTAGTCTCGCGATACACTAGTCTCGCGATACACTAGTCTCGCGATACACTAGTCTCGCGATCCGATACACTAGTCTCGCGATCCGATACACTAGTCTCGCGATCCGATACACTAGTCTCGCGATCCAATACACTAATCTCGCGATCCGATACACTAATCTCGCGATCCGATACACTAATCTCGCGATCCGATACACTAGTCTCGCGATCCGATACACTAATCTCACGATACACTAGTCTCGCGATCCAATACACTAATCTCGCGATCCTATACAATAGTCTCGCGATACACTAGTCTCGCGATACACTAGTCTCGCGATACACTAGTCTCGCGATACACTAGTCTCGCGATACACTAGTCTCGCGATCCGATACACTAGTCTCGCGATCCGATACACTAGTCTCGCGATCCGATACAATAGTCTCGCGATCCACTAGTCTCGCGATACGATACACTAGTCTCGCGATGCGATACACAGCATTCAGCCAACGAATTTATACGATTCAATACACAGAATTTTCTGAAAGATTTTAACCGGCCAACACCACCAGACAAACGGAAACAAACAAACGTGTCTTCAGCGTACGCAGACTGGTGTTTATGTGGTGAATATTACATCATCAACCTGCTTCTTTTACTTGCTGAATAACATAAACACAAATCCAAATTCTCTGATCACAAACCATCTTTTTTAATTTTTGAGAAGGAGCTCAAACAATAAATTACAACAATCCTACGTTCTATAAAGAGAAAAGCCATCAAAACCACTGAAAACAAACTAACGCGACCACTGCTACCTTCCACTTTATCCTCCCTCCAACAGTCTTTATCAGCACTAATATAACCTCTGGGATTACAGATGTTAATTATCAGCTGTAATGAGATGAAAACGCAGCCCTGCTGGCTGTTTCTGACCACATCAGTGTGGAGGAGTGACCTGACACCCTCCTGTAGAATAACTGAGCTGCATCCTGTGGTGTGGCTGTTGTCAGGGTTCAGAACCAGATCCAGTGACAAATGAAGGTGAAGCGAGATTAAATCAGGGACGTTTGGATAAATTAAAGGAAGAAACGTCTGTTTCCAGCACATTTTCACTTTCTCACCTGTCTGCAGATCCAGAGCAGCGTCACAGAGTTCGAGTTTTCTCAGGAGGAGTACCGTCAGCTGCAGGTGGAGTTCTGGTCCCGGTTCTACTCCTGCTGTCTGCAGTACCAGGAGGCGGAGTCAGCTCCTCTGGGTCTAACCGTCAGCCCACACACCGGCATGGTGTGCCTGCTCCGGAAGGTGAGGGCAGGGGGGCGGGGCTTATGAAGGAACCTGGTGGGTTCATGTAATTATCGGACAGGGTTTATGGAATAATCGGGCGGTGCTGCATGGTTTTAGGGCGGGTTTATAGAGTAACGGGTGTGTGTTACTGTTGTTCCAGGGCTTCCTGTCCTTCTTGCTGCCCTGCTTTGCTGTGGATCACTTGTACCTGTCCTGTGACGAGTACCTGATGACCGAGGAGGAGACGCCCATCGCTGAAGGTAACGGCGCACCTTTCTCTGGTAACATGGCGTGGGGGCTCGTCTCTGACGGTGGCGGTCTGTCCTCAGATCTGGACGTGGGCCGGGACGTCCTGCAGCTCATCCAGTGTCTGCGGTTGGTCAGCGACGCCGTGTCGGCAGAGATGGCGTATGAGATGGAGAAGGCTCTGGAATACCTGCAGACGCCTGAAAGAGCCGCCGAGCTCGTCCTGGAAGACATGCTGTGCAACGACAGGTAGGTCACCTGACCAGCAGTGCGCTGTCATTACACTCTGCTGCGTGTCCTGGTGTCTTCAATTCAGCTTTATTTATAAAGCGCCAAATTACAACAAATGTCATCTCAGGGCATTTCCAAGATACAGTCCGATTAGAATCTAATTCATTGTAAAACAATCGTAATCCAATCAAATCCAACTCATTAAATTCCAAATTCGTCCAATTCAAACAAAACCAATTAAAACAGTAGCCCAGCTAAGGAAACCAACAGACTGCATCTAAACTTCTCTCTGATCCTGAGCTGCACGAGGCGACTGTGGAGAGAAAAAACTCCCTTTTAACAGGAAGAAACCTCCATCAGAACCAGGAAGAAACCTCCATCAGAACCAGAACCAGGAAGAAACCTCCATCAGAACCAGAACCAGGAAGGGTCCATCTGCCTGGACCAGCTGGGGCTGAGAGGACAGGAAAGAGGGGACAACAAGCAGCGTAACACCAGGCCAGAGATACCTGCTGAGAGAGAGAAACACAAGTTAATGACAGCAATGATGTCATATGTTCATGGAGAACAACACGCCGAGATACCTGAACTCCTCCACTTGAGGAAGGATCTCATCCCAACACAGAGGGCATTCCACCCTTTTCTGGCTGAGGACCATGGTCTCGGATTTGGAGATGCTGATTCTCATCCCAGCCTCTTTCACACTTGGCTGCGAACCGCTCCAGTGAGAGCTGAAGGTCAAGGGTCACGGCCTGACATACAGAACCACATCATCCGTAAAAAGCAGAGACCCGATTCTGAGGTCCCCAAACCAAACCCCCTCAACGCCCTGGCTGCACCTAGAAATTCTTGTCCCTAAGATTCAAGAAGCTTTATTTATATTGTAGCTTTCAGTGTTTCCACTGATCCTCTCTGGACCTGAGGTAGATGAATTAAACCGTCTGATGGCCACAGGCAGAAAGGACTTCCTCTGAGTCTGTTGTTAGCACCTGGTGGAGAGGGTGGGTGTTGTTGTCCAGGATGCTGTGCAGTTTCCACAGCATCCTCAGACACTGCCAAGGACCCCAGGACGGAGCCAGCCTTCCTCATGATCTTGTTGATGAACTGCTGCCCTCAACCCTTCATTAGTATTAAGAAAAAAACTGTCCTCATTACTGCTGACACACTGGTTTCCATTCAGACCCCCCCCCCAGCATACAGCATTTTATTTCATTCATCAGTTCAGTGGAACTTTGTGAACATGAAGACACCTTAATTCAGGGGATAATTCGGATAAAACAAGATTGTTATCTGGTGGTAGAAACAGGGTTTGATGTCAGTTTTTAATTTTGTTGGTGGCGCTTAATGGGTTTAAAGTAAGTTTATCAAACATCTGTCACAGATTAGGTGTCACTACAGGTGTTTCATATCCTTCAGGGAAGAGAATGAGCAGCAGGGTCCAGGTGAGCCGGCATGGTGTCGGTGGAATAATCTCTGACTTGTTCTTCTGGTTTCCTGCAGAGACAATGTGATCGTGGATATTCAGAACAAACTGCAGGACGTCCGGAACCCAATGGCAGCCATGATGGTTCTGCTGAGAGAGATGGACCTGGAGATGGACTCTGAGCTGGGAGGAGACGCACCTGTCATACCTGGTAAGAACAAATGAAGTTTCCAGATGTTTGATGTGTAACTATCAGAAAAAACTGGTTTCTTTCTGTCTTTAGTCACGGTAACTATCGGAGGAACTGGTTTCTTTCTGTCTTTAGTCACGGTAACTATGGGAGGAACTGGTTTCTTTCTGTCTTTAGTCACGGTAACTATCGGAGGAACTGGTTTCTTTCTGTCTTTAGTCACGGTAACTATGGGAGGAACTGGTTTCTTTCTGTCTTTAGTCACGGTAACTATGGGAGGAACTGGTTTCTTTCTGTCTTTAGTCACGGTAACTATTGGAGGAACTGGTTTCTGTCTGTCTTTAGTCACGGTAACTATCGGAGGATCTGGTTTCTTTCTGTCTTTAGTCACGGTAACTATGGGAGGAACTGGTTTCTGTCTGTCTTTAGTCACGGTAACTATCGGAGGAACTGGTTTCTGTCTGTCTTTAGTCACGGTAACTATCGGAGGAACTGGTTTCTGTCTGTCTTTAGTCACGGTAACTATCGGAGGATCTGGTTTCTTTCTGTCTTTAGTCACGGTAACTATTGGAGGAACTGGTTTCTGTCTGTCTTTAGTCACGGTAACTATGGGAGGAACTGGTTTCTTTCTGTCTTTAGTCACGGTAACTATTGGAGGAACTGGTTTCTGTCTGTCTTTAGTCACGGTAACTATCGGAGGATCTGGTTTCTTTCTGTCTTTAGTCACGGTAACTATGGGAGGAACTGGTTTCTGTCTGTCTTTAGTCACGGTAACTATCGGAGGAACTGGTTTCTGTCTGTCTTTAGTCACGGTAACTATCGGAGGATCTGGTTTCTTTCTGTCTTTAGTCACGGTAACTATCGGAGGATCTGGTTTCTTTCTGTCTTTAGTCACGGTAACTATCGGAGGAACTGGTTTCTTTCTGTCTTTAGTCACGGTAACTATGGGAGGAACTGGTTTCTGTCTGTCTTTAGTCACGGTAACTATCGGAGGATCTGGTTTCTTTCTGTCTTTAGTCACGGTAACTATGGGAGGAACTGGTTTCTGTCTGTCTTTAGTCACGGTAACTATCGGAGGAACTGGTTTCTGTCTGTCTTTAGTCACGGTAACTATCGGAGGATCTGGTTTCTTTCTGTCTTTAGTCACGGTAACTATCGGAGGATCTGGTTTCTTTCTGTCTTTAGTCACGGTAACTATCGGAGGAACTGGTTTCTTTCTGTCTTTAGTCACGGTAACTATGGGAGGAACTGGTTTCTTTCTGTCTTTAGTCACGGTAACTATGGGAGGAACTGGTTTCTTTCTGTCTTTAGTCACGGTAACTATGGGAGGATCTGGTTTCTTTCTGTCTTTAGTCACGGTAACTATGGGAGGAACTGGTTTCTTTCTGTCTTTAGTCACGGTAACTATGGGAGGAACTGGTTTCTTTCTGTCTTTAGTCACGGTAACTATGGGAGGAACTGGTTTCTTTCTGTCTTTAGTCACGGTAACTATGGGAGGATCTGGTTTCTTTCTGTCTTTAGTCACGGTAACTATCGGAGGATCTGGTTTCTTTCTGTCTTTAGTCACGGTAACTATGGGAGGAACTGGTTTCTTTCTGTCTTTAGTCACGGTAACTATGGGAGGAACTGGTTTCTTTCTGTCTTTAGTCACGGTAACTATGGGAGGATCTGGTTTCTTTCTGTCTTTAGTCACGGTAACTATGGGAGGAACTGGTTTCTTTCTGTCTTTAGTCACGGTAACTATGGGAGGAACTGGTTTCTTTCTGTCTTTAGTCACGGTAACTATGGGAGGAACTGGTTTCTTTCTGTCTTTAGTCACGGTAACTATGGGAGGAACTGGTTTCTTTCTGTCTTTAGTCACGGTAACTATTGGAGGAACTGGTTTCTGTCTGTCTTTAGTCACGGTAACTATCGGAGGAACTGGTTTCTTTCTGTCTTTAGTCACGGTAACTATCGGAGGAACTGGTTTCTTTCTGTCTTTAGTCACGGTAACTATCGGAGGAACTGGTTTCTTTCTGTCTTTAGTCACGGTAACTATGGGAGGAACTGGTTTCTTTCTGTCTTTAGTCACGGTAACTATCGGAGGAACTGGTTTCTTTCTGTCTTTAGTCACGGTAACTATGGGAGGAACTGGTTTCTTTCTGTCTTTAGTCACGGTAACTATGGGAGGAACTGGTTTCTTTCTGTCTTTAGTCACGGTAACTATGGGAGGAACTGGTTTCTTTCTGTCTTTAGTCACGGAAACTATGGGAGGAACTGGTTTCTGTCTGTCTTTAGTCACGGTAACTATGGGAGGAACTGGTTTCTTTCTGTCTTTAGTCACGGTAACTATGGGAGGAACTGGTTTCTTTCTGTCTTTAGTCACGGTAACTATGGGAGGAACTGGTTTCTTTCTGTCTTTAGTCACGGTAACTATGGGAGGAACTGGTTTCTTTCTGTCTTTAGTCACGGTAACTATCGGAGGAACTGGTTTCTTTCTGTCTTTAGTCACGGTAACTATCGGAGGAACTGGTTTCTTTCTGTCTTTAGTTAACTTTTAGTTAAATAACTCCTGAAAAAAGACTTTTAAATACAAACTAAACCTTAGAGGAAGGGTTAATGTGTGGGAGATTCAGCTGGAGGTTGGTACTGACTTTACTGTAACTTTAGGCTTTTCTGTCTGTCTCAGTTTTACTTCTGCAGGGTTAGAGTTTAATGAAAATAAACTATTTTCTTTTTCGTTCTGTTGGAAAATAATAAATATTGCGGCTGCAGTTTATTTGTTCAGAACTCCAAATGAGCAGACTCTGGTCCATATTGGGGACCATTGAAATATCTTGATCAGGACTTTTTCTGTGTTTATCCTGATGTAGAACATTTCCAAACCTTCCATAGTTTTCTGAACTTCAGGACTGAGCAGAACCCTGTGAGAACCTCACCATGTGCTGGATGTTCTGTGTCCTGCAGGTCAGAGCCTGAGCGTGAGGATCAGCCTGTCTCAGCTGTACGGTAGCAGCGCCGCCGTGTCCGCCGTTTGCCAGGCAGTCTGTCACATGGCCATGACCCGAGCCCGGTTCTGCAGGGACCTGCTGATCCTGCAGAAACTCTACCTGCGCTTTGGAGATAATGTACGTTCCTGTTTCTGTCTCCTAATGACTACCAGTTTCACAGTAATCAGCAGGGCTTTGTTCGGTTTAATTCACCTGTTCACACAACCATCGACCGGATCCACTGCTGCAGGTGAGCTGCTCCCAGGTGTGACGGGAAGCAGAGACACGTCAGTGTCATCTCAGCACAGGGGCGACACAAACCAGGGCCCACCTTACAGAACGAGGCTTTAATGCAATTAAATGAAATTACGTTTTTTACTTCATTGATCAGATTAAATTACAGATGTTTGTTTTAATAGAAACTCTGATTTTATTTTGAAAACTAACACTCGTCTGGGGATGACATGGCGAGCTCACGTGGCTCTTGATTGTCTTGAAACTTGATTGTCTTGAAACTCTGTGTGTGTCCAGGTGTTTCTGGGTGGGGGGGCCCAGCTGCTGCAGCTCCAGCAGGATCTGATCCCTCGGACCTCCCACCTCCTCTCCTCCTATCACCTCCTCAGACATGTCAGTCAGAGCCTCACCTCCTCCGTCCCTGTGGACACCATGTGAGTAACACCATGAGTACCGGTGCTCAGCTGACTGTGAGTGTGAAACCTGAGTGTTGGCATCATGTTCCTGTGTGTGTTTCAGAGACATGAACCTGCAGCACCTCACACACCTGGAGTTGTCGGACACACCTGCTGTCTGCTCCCGACCAGGTGAGACACCTCCCACAGGTAAAGGGGCGTAGCTTTAACAGCTCCATCAGTCACTCTTCGGTCACTTTAATTAGCCTGAGTCACAGTGTTGTGGAAACTCTGAGAAACTGGACAATGGAACAAATCTCTGTTCCAAAAGAGTTGGGACGCTGTGTGAGGATAAATAAAGACAGAAGCAGTGATTTAGAGAATCTGACTCACCTGAAGTCTCTGAGGAGACCAGCGGCTGGACCTTTGGGGCGAGGAATGTTGTCCCAGTCCTGTCTGATAGAGGATTGCTGGGTCTTCTTTGTCCATCCATCATCTGCTTCTCTGGGGGCAGCAGCTTTAACAGAGAGACCCAGGCCTCCCTGTTCCTCCAGCTCTTCCGGGGGACCCCGAGGCGTTCCCAGGCCATAGTCTGTCCAACATGTCCTGGGTCTTCACTCGTGAACAAAACCCAGACCCAGCAGCTGGACTCCTCTTTGCTGTTGGAATAGATGCAGGATGTGATTTAACTTCATCCTGCTGAAATATGAAAGGTCTTCCCTGAAGAAGACCTGGTCTGGATGGGCAGGCTGCTCTCAGTCCGTATGAAAACGTACGAAAAGTTATGCTCAGAGTTTCGTGCATAATCCCACGAATCATCAACACCTGCCCAAAGCCTGAAGTCAGGGCTGACGTTTATTCTCAGAGGAACGTAAACATCTTAAAATGGTTTCGATATTATAAAACATTGTTGAAAGTGAAAAATGTACTTTTTATTTTTACAATCTTCCTTCAGGGAATGTTTGCAAGCTTCAGTTTGTTCGTTATTAACCTGTAAAGTTTATTTTTGTTTGGATTGTTGCTATGGTGGTTACTAAGGACGCTGCTATCGCTGCAGCTTCCTTAAACGTCACGTTAATCACCACAGGCTGCTTTTAATTGGCTTTAGTTCCGGCTTCGCTGCTGAAACACGTTAAAAAGGAAATACACTCAGGCAGCAGAGAAATAAGTTTGTTTTGGGTAAACAACACCTGAAAGATCACTGCCCACCGACATCTTCTGCATCCAATCAGAGCGCAGAGGCCAACGGAGAGAGCCGGAATAATTCTATTTACAGGAGGATGTGTTCAGGGACAGATGATAAATAAACAAACAGAATAAAGAGAGGTTAAAGATTTATTTACAAACCACAGAGGGCAGTTCTACCTGTACAGGTGTACAGCACCACAGAGGGCAGTTCTACCTGTACAGGTGTGTGGTACTGTACACCTGTACAAATAAAATAGATTTATTTAAAATAAAATAAAGTTTTATTTGTCATATAAAAACAAAACAAAAACTAAACTGTGTTTCACACATCTGCCGTTTGGAGATCAGTTAATTTCAGCAATAAATGAGGAAACATGGATAAATAAATCAAACAGGTAAAAAGGGATAAAGGAGAATAAAAATGATCATTAAATAGCTGCTCGGATAAATAAAACAGCGACAGACGCTGGTAGCAGTTCTGTTCTGAGCTAAACTAACAGTTTGGACAGAGTGGAGCCAATAAAATGAGACCCAGGCCGGCTGAATTTACTGCAAGATGTTAAGAAACACTGGAAGTGTTCAGAAATCCTTCATCACCTTCACATCATCGCTAATAAACTACATTTATAAAGCTGTGAATAAAAAAGTTAAAACTGTAGATCCAGATAGCTTTTGGCACTACAATATACTGAAGTCTTGGTCATCCAGGACCATCCTGTCAGCCGGGGGAAGGGATACAGAAGGTATAATTAGGTCTTTATTAACACATCTATTATTAACATATTAGCTCATTAGAAATATAATGTGAAACTCTCTGTAAATTATGGGGAAAACCGGGTCTAAACCGGTCCAAATGTAAAAGTCTGACTGTATTAAGCAGCCGTCAGTAACCACTAACTGCCCCTTAAACATGTTGGATTATTTCATCCAGCTTGGTCTTAATAAGGATCTGAGAAGCTAGATGAACATTAAACTCTGGTGTGGGACAGAAGGGAAGACATGGTTGGAAAGGTCTTCACTCAGGGAGTAACGTGTGTCAGAATGGAAACTGTGGGCAGCTCCTGCTCCTCAGAGGTGACCTTTGAACCTTGAACCTGGGACACTTTTGAAGGCTTACAGAGCAGCAACTAAATGGGCTTCAGACCAGTTTTAAACAGTTTTGGAGCTCTGGACCTATACTACCATCACCTGAGGGACACCTGTAGGGGGCGCCACTAAGTAGGGTCAAAACCCAGAAAAACGTGATTTAACCTCTTTAACTATAAGCAAGATCAGATCTGACCAAACAGATGTGCTTCAACCCCAAAACCTGTAATAAGTCTGAAAGTTTCCTGCCACAGTTTCACATATTAGAGGAAATGCATTCGAACTATAAAACATGGCGCTGCCCGCCACTGTGGAGGCAGTTTAGTACAAATTGTAGTTTTTATATCGTGCTTCCGGGTTTAAATTAGGGTTTAAAAGCATATATCTGTGCATTCTTCAACTGAAAAAGTATAACCCTAACATGTATAAATGATAAATTATATGATAAAATCTGTTATGGAAACATGAAAATATGCTAATTTAGATTCCTTCCACTCTGTTTCACCGACAGAAAGGAGCGTGTTCAGTACCAGAAACGAATGGAAGACATTTTCCAGGTGCACTGGTGGCTCGTGTCAGTGGATAAAGCACGAAAATCTGTACCTAACTTCTTGTCCCTTTCCTGAGAATACGTTGGGATGGGAGCAGATGTGGCTCTAAAACCGTTTTATACCGTTCAGCACTGATGGAGCCTTTCCAGATGTGCAGGTTTCCAGAGGCTCCTACGGTGTTACCTGAGCCGTGTTACCTGAGCTGTGTTACCTGAGCCGTGTTACCTGAGCCGTGTTACCTGAGCCGTGTTACCTGAGCCGTGTTACCTGAGCCGTGTTACCTGAGCCGTGTTACCTGAGCCGTGCTACCTGAGCCGTGCTACCTGAGCTGTGTTACCTGAGCCGTGTTACCTGAGCCGTGTTACCTGAGCGGTGTTACCTGAGCGGTGTTACCTGAGCCGTGTTACCTGAGCCGTGTTACCTGAGCCGTGTTACCTGAGCCGTGTTACCTGAGCCGTGTTACCTGAGCCGTGTTACCTGAGCCGTGTTACCTGAGCCGTGTTACCTGAGCCGTGTTACCTGAGCCGTGTTACCTGAGCCGTGTTACCTGAGCCGTGTTACCTGAGCCGTGTTACCTGGCAGGTATTCCTGGAAGTGCTCCTGAGCAGGGATTTCATGCACAGAATCTGTTTTTAATGCAGAGCTGCCTGAAGGTCACAGACATCCAGGACTGATGTTCAGCCAGAGACGTTCCCAGATTCTCCAAATCGTTGATATGTTTGACACATTTTTCTGAAATTGCTGAATCTCTGCCTAGCTTTACTTTTGAGCACCTGTGGGTATAAAAAAGAGCACCTTAAAGAGGCAGTGCATTACTGACCTGTTGCTAATTAACCTCATCAGTTCCAGCATGTTCCTCCAGCTGTTTTTTAGCACTTTTCCTCCTGTCCCAATATTTTTGAGACGCGTCGCAGCCATCAGATTAAAGAGGAGCTGATATTTGTACTGAAACAGTAAAATGTCTCTTTTCAGTTCTGAATAACATGTCAGTTTAGGAGGCTTAGCGTCCCAACTCTTCTGGAATTTGGTTGTTGGTTGGAAACTGTTTTCTCTCTTTCTGAGTGACATGAGCTCTGAGCTCCTCTGTGAAACCATGGAGGAGGAAAGTGGTTTCTCTTTTGAACGGCCAATCAGAGGTCAGGTTAGCCACCTGACCGGGGCATGGGGGTCATTTATAGTGCTTGGTGGGGATTGTTCTGAGTTAACCTGTCGTTCTCTGCAGTGCTGAGTCCTCAGACGGTGGTGGAGCTCTTCTATCAGACGGCCGGCAGGAGGATCATCATCTCCCAGATGTTTTCTCAGCAGCAGAGCGACTCTCAGCTGCTCTGGAGTCACATGATCTCCAACGTGGTTCAGCTGCTGGCTCAGCTGCTGTATCCTTTAAGTCTCTGGCTGAGAGAGGAGGGCCTAAGATACAGGATTCACCTCTGGTGCTACACACCTGTACAGGTAGAACTGCACACCTGTACAGGTAGAACTGCACACCTGTACAGGTAGAACTGCCCTCTGTGGTGCTACACCTGTACAGGTAGAACTGCACACCTGTACAGGTAGAACTGCACACCTGTACAGGTAGAACTGCACACCTGTACAGGTAGAACTGCCCTCTGTGGTGCTGTACACCTGTACAGGTAGAACTGCACACCTGTACAGGTAGAACTGCACACCTGTACAGGTAGAACTGCCCTCTGTGGTGCTGTACACCTGTACAGGTAGAACTGCCCTCTGTGGTGCTGTACACCTGTACAGGTAGAACTGCCCTCTGTGGTGCTACACCTGTACAGGTAGAACTGCCCTCTGTGGTACTGTACACCTGTACAGGTAGAACTGCCCTCTGTGGTACTGCACACCTGTACAGGTAGAACTGCACACCTGTACAGGTAGAACTGCCCTCTGTGGTGCTGTACACCTGTACAGGTAGAACTGCCCTCTGTGGTGCTGTACACCTGTACAGGTAGAACTGCACACCTGTACAGGTAGAACTGCCCTCTGTGGTGCTACACCTGTACAGGTAGAACTGCACACCTGTACAGGTAGAACTGCCCTCTGTGGTGCTGCACACCTGTACAGGTAGAACTGCACACCTGTACAGGTAGAACTGCCCTCTGTGGTGCTGTACACCTGTACAGGTAGAACTGCACACCTGTACAGGTAGAACTGCACACCTGTACAGGTAGAACTGCCCTCTGTGGTGCTGTACACCTGTACAGGTAGAACTGCCCTCTGTGGTGCTACACCTGTACAGGTAGAACTGCACACCTGTACAGGTAGAACTGCCCTCTGTGGTGCTGTACACCTGTACAGGTAGAACTGCCCTCTGTGGTGCTGTACACCTGTACAGGTAGTACTGCCCTCTGTGGTACTGCACACCTGTACAGGTAGAACTGCCCTCTGTGGTGCTACACCTGTACAGGTAGAACTGCACACCTGTACAGGTAGAACTGCCCTCTGTGGTGCTGTACACCTGTACAGGTAGAACTGCACACCTGTACAGGTAGAACTGCCCTCTGTGGTGCTGTACACCTGTACAGGTAGAACTGCCCTCTGTGGTGCTGTACACCTGTACAGGTAGAACTGCACACCTGTACAGGTAGAACTGCCCTCTGTGGTGCTGTACACCTGTACAGGTAGAACTGCACACCTGTACAGGTAGAACTGCCCTCTGTGGTGCTGTACACCTGTACAGGTAGAACTGCACACCTGTACAGGTAGAACTGCCCTCTGTGGTGCTACACCTGTACAGGTAGAACTGCACACCTGTACAGGTAGAACTGCCCTCTGTGGTGCTGCACACCTGTACAGGTAGAACTGCACACCTGTACAGGTAGAACTGCCCTCTGTGGTGCTGTACACCTGTACAGGTAGAACTGCACACCTGTACAGGTAGAACTGCACACCTGTACAGGTAGAACTGCCCTCTGTGGTGCTGTACACCTGTACAGGTAGAACTGCCCTCTGTGGTGCTACACCTGTACAGGTAGAACTGCACACCTGTACAGGTAGAACTGCCCTCTGTGGTGCTGTACACCTGTACAGGTAGAACTGCACACCTGTACAGGTAGAACTGCCCTCTGTGGTACTGCACACCTGTACAGGTAGAACTGCCCTCTGTGGTGCTGTACACCTGTACAGGTAGAACTGCACACCTGTACAGGTAGAACTGCCCTCTGTGGTGCTGTACACCTGTACAGGTAGAACTGCCCTCTGTGGTGCTGTACACCTGTACAGGTAGAACTGCACACCTGTACAGGTAGAACTGCCCTCTGTGGTGCTGTACACCTGTACAGGTAGAACTGCACACCTGTACAGGTAGAACTGCACACCTGTACAGGTAGAACTGCCCTCTGTGGTGCTACACCTGTACAGGTAGAACTGCACACCTGTACAGGTAGAACTGCCCTCTGTGGTGCTACACCTGTACAGGTAGAACTGCCCTCTGTGGTGCTGTACACCTGTACAGGTAGAACTGCCCTCTGTGGTGCTGTACACCTGTACAGGTAGAACTGCCCTCTGTGGTGCTACACCTGTACAGGTAGAACTGCACACCTGTACAGGTAGAACTGCCCTCTGTGGTGCTGTACACCTGTACAGGTAGAACTGCCCTCTGTGGTGCTGTACACCTGTACAGGTAGAACTGCACACCTGTACAGGTAGAAATGCACACCTGTACAGGTAGAACTGCCCTCTGTGGTACTGCACACCTGTACAGGTAGAAATGCACACCTGTACAGGTAGAAATGCACACCTGTACAGGTAGAAATGCCCTCTGTGGTACTGTACACCTGTACAAATAGAACTGCCCTCTGTGGTGCTACACCTGTACAGGTAGAACTGCACACCTGTACAGGTAGAACTGCCCTCTGTGGTGCTGTACACCTGTACAGGTAGAACTGCACACTTGTACAGGTAGAACTGCACACCTGTACAGGTAGAACTGCCCTCTGTGGTACTGTACACCTGTACAGGTAGAACTGCACACCTGTACAGGTAGAACTGCCCTCTGTGGTACTGCACACCTGTACAGGTAGAAATGCACACCTGTACAGGTAGAACTGCCCTCTGTGGTACTGCACACCTGTACAGGTAGAAATGCACACCTGTACAGGTAGAACTGCACACCTGTACAGGTAGAACTGCACACCTGTGGTACTGCACACCTGTGGTACTGCACACCTGTACAGGTAGAACTGCACACCTGTACAGGTAGAACTGCGCTTCATTAGAACAGCCAATCACAGCGCCCCACCTGTCCACACACATAACCCTATGGCTGGGGTCAGGGGTTATGACCTCAGCCACTTGTGACCACTTCCTGCCTCCATCTGTAAGTCCTGTTTGTCTTAACTGTTCTGGCCCAGTTGGCCCAGTAACCCAGGTTTCCAGTTCCCCGAGGTTCTGATGAGCAACTGTCAGTATACTCAGCTGCAGGTGAGTCCGACACGGGCAGGAAGTTCTTTCCTGCTCAGAACTGGGAGCCATGACCACTCACACCTGTCTCACACCTGTCTCACCTGTCTCTGTCTTACACCTGGTTCACCTGTCTTACACCTTTGTCTCTCACCTGTCTTACACCTGTGTTTCACCTGTCTCACACCTGTCTCACCTGTCTCTGTCTTACACCTGGTTCACCTGTCTTACACCTTTGTCTCTCACCTGTCTTACACCTGTGTTTCACCTGTCTCACACCTGTCTCACCTGTCTCTGTCTTACACCTATGTTTCACACTTGTCTTACACCTGGTTCACCTGTCTCACACCTGTCTCACCTGTCTCTGTCTTACACCTATGTTTCACACTTGTCTTACACCTGGTTCACCTGTCTCTGTCTTACACCTGGTTCACCTGTCTTACACCTATGTTTCACACCTGTCTCTCACCTGTCTCTCACCTCTGGTTCACACCTGTCTCTCACCTATGTCTCACACCTGTCTCTCACCTGGTTCACACCTGTCTCTCACGTATGTCTCACACCTGTCTCTCACCTGGTTCACACCTGTCTCTCACCTATGTCTCACACCTGTCTCTCACCTGGTTCACCTGTCTCTGTCTTACACCTATGTTTCACACTTGTCTTACACCTGGTTCACCTGTCTTACCCCTATGTTTCACATCTGTCTTACACCTGGTTCACCTGTCTCTGTCTTACACCTGTCTCACCTGTCTCTGTCTTACACCTGGTTCACCTGTCTCTGTCTTACACCTGGTTCACCTGTCTCTGTCTTACACCTGGTTCACCTGTCTCTGTCTTACACCTGGTTCACCTGTCTCTGTCTTACACCTGTCTCACCTGTCTCTGTCTTACACCTGGTTCACCTGTCTCTGTCTTACACCTGGTTCACCTGTCTCTGTCTTACACCTGGTTCACCTGTCTCTGTCTTACACCTGGTTCACCTGTCTTACACCTATGTTTCACACCTGTCTCTCACCTGGTTCACACCTGTCTCTCACCTGGTTCACACCTGTCTCTCACCTGGTTCACACCTGTCTCTCACCTGGTTCACCTGTCTCTCACCTATGTCTCACACCTGTCTCTCACCTGGTTCACACCTGTCTCTCACGTATGTCTCACACCTGTCTCTCACCTGGTTCACACCTGTCTCTCACCTATGTCTCACACCTGTCTCTCACCTGGTTCACCTGTCTCTGTCTTACACCTATGTTTCACACTTGTCTTACACCTGGTTCACCTGTCTTACCCCTATGTTTCACATCTGTCTTACACCTGGTTCACCTGTCTCTGTCTTACACCTGTCTCACCTGTCTCTGTCTTACACCTGGTTCACCTGTCTCTGTCTTACACCTGGTTCACCTGTCTCTGTCTTACACCTGGTTCACCTGTCTCTGTCTTACACCTGGTTCACCTGTCTTACACCTATGTTTCACACCTGTCTCTCACCTGGTTCACACCTGTCTCTCACCTGGTTCACACCTGTCTCTCACCTGGTTCACACCTGTCTCTCACCTGGTTCACCTGTCTCTCACCTATGTCTCACACCTGTCTCTCACCTGGTCCACCTGTCTCACACCCGTCTCACACCTGTCTCTCACCCATCTTACACCTGGTTCACCTGTCTCTCAACTGGTTCACCTGTCTCACACCCGTCTCTCACCTGTCTCTCACCCGTCTCTCACTTGGTTCACCTGTCTCTCACCCATCTTACACCTATGTTTCACACCTGTCTCACACCTGTTTCACACCTGTCTGTCTCTCACCTGTCTTATGCCCATGTCTCACACCTGTCTCACACCTGTCTGCCTCTCACCCGTCTCCCAGGAGTACGTGAGGCTGATCGGTCCGTGGTGTCAGGTGAACATCGGCTCCTGTCGCTTCATGCTGGCTCAGTGTTTCCTGGCCCAGGGCGAGGGCCAGAAGGTGGGTCAATAGCTGCGACAACCTTCTGTTTCACCTGAAGGCGGCCCGCTGTGACATCACTTCCTGTTGTTTCAGGCTCTGCAGTGCTTCCAGGAGGCGGCGACAGAAGTGGAGAAGGAGGAGTTTCTAATGAAGTTGACAAGCAGCGAGGAGGAGGAGGCGGCCTGTAGCCCCCGGTTACAGTTCTACAACAAGGTAGGCTGAGCGCCACCTGCTGTTTCCCCGTGTGATGTCACAGCTGAGTCAACGCCAGCCTTGTGTGCGTGTAGGTCCTGCGGCTGCTGGAGGACGTGGGTCTGCCGGAGCTCGTCATCCAGCTGGCGTCTCTGGCTGTGACGGAGGCCGTTGGCGACGTCAACAGTCAGGTGGGAGGAGCAGGCAGGGAGCTGCAGTCTGGTCCGATAAAAACAGGTAAACCGCTGACAGTGATGGCGTCTTTGCAGGCGGCGCTGTGGACCCGGATCTTCAAGCATCACCTGGACCTGGGCCACAACAGCGAGGCCTATGAAGCTCTGACCCAGAACCCAGACAGCAGCATGCAGCTGGACTGCCTCCGTCAGCTGGTGGTGGTTCTGTGTGAACGCTCCCAGCTCCAGGACCTGGTCCAGTTCCCCTACGTCAACCTGCACGATGAGGTGAGCCCGGACCTGACCTCTGACCCTCAGGAGTCACCAGCACCTGACCTCTGACCTCTCACCAGCTGACTTTTACTTTTTCTGTCTCACTGCTTATTTTTATACTCGGTTTGTTTGTAACTTTGTGACAAAGACGATAAAGTTTTATTTATTTTAATATGAACAGTCATCGATGTATTGATCAGGTTAGTGGTTAATAACCTGATTCTATGGTCGATGATGTCATCACACATGGTCCAGATCTGGTTCTGATTGATCACAACAGAATAAAAACATCATGTGACCCTCAGGTTGTCAGCATCATTGAGTCTCGCGCCCGTGGCCTGGACCTGCTGACGCACAACTACTACGACCTGCTGTACGCCTTCCACATCACACGCCACAACTACAGGAAGGGTACAGACACACAGAGAGACACACACAAAAACACACACACACACAGACACACACACACAGAGACACACACACACAGAGACACACACACACACAGACACACAAAAACAGACACACACACAGAGACACACACAGACACACACACACACACAGAGACACACACACACACAGACAAAAACACACACACACAGACAAAAACACACACACACAGACAAAAACACACACACACAGACAAAAACACACACACACAGACAAAAACACACACACACAGACAAAAACACACACACAGAGACACACACAGACACAGACACACACACAGACACAGACAAAAACACACACACACAGACACAGACAAAAACACACACACAGAGACACACACACACACACACAGACACACACACACACACAGAGACACACACACACAGACACACACACAGAGACACACAGACACACACACACACACACACAGAGACACACACAGAGAGACACACACAGACACACACACACAGAGACACACACACACACAGACACACAAAAACAGACACACACACAGAGACACACACAGACACACACACACACACAGAGACACACACACACACAGACAAAAACACACACACACAGACAAAAACACACACACAGAGACACACACAGACACACACACAGACACACACACAGAGACACACACACACACAGACACACACACACACACACAGAGACACACAGAGACACACACACACACACACAGACACACACACACACACAGAGACACACAGAGACACACACACACAGACACACACACAGACACACACACACAGACAAAAACACACACACAGAGACACACACAGACACACACAGAGACACACACACACAGACACAGACAAAAACACACACACAGAGACACACACACACACACACAGACACACACACACACACAGACACACACACACACAGACACACACACACAGAGACACACACACACAGAGACACACACACACACAGACACACACACACAGACACACACACAGAGACACACAGACACACACACACACACACACAGAGACACACACAGAGAGACACACACAGACACAGACACACACACAGAGACACACAGACACACACAGAGAGACACACACACAGAGACACACACAGACACACACACACAGAGACACACACACACACAGAGACACACACACAGACACAGACACAGACACACACACACACAGAGACACACACACAGAGACACACACACAGAGACACACACACAGAGACACACACACACACACAGAGACACACACACACACACACACACAGAGACACACACACACACACACACACACACACACAGACACACACAGAGACACACACACACACACACACAGACACACACAGAGACACACACACACACACACACACACACACACAGACACACACAGAGACACACACACACACACACACAGACACACACACCATGTTCCCAGGTGTGTGTGCGCTGCTCTTGACTCTGTGCACGTGTGTGTGTGCGCTGCTCTTGACTCTGTGCACGTGTGTGTGCGCTGCTCTTGACTCTGTGCACGTGTGTGTGCGCCCTCAGCTGGGACCGTCATGTTCGAGTTCGGGATGCGTCTCGGTCGGGAGGTCCGGACCCGGCTCGGCCTCCAGAAACAGGTCAACTGTTACCTGGCTGCTCTCAACTGTCTGCGCCTCATCAGGCCCGAGTACGCCTGGATCGTCCAGCCTGCCTGCGGCACCACGGTACGTGCACACGCACACACACGTGCACACACACGTGCACGGAGCTAACCGGTACTCATTAACCATGTGTGTCTCCTGAAGTACGAGCGACCCGGAGCATCTCCCAAGAGGAACTCTGACGGCGAGTTTTCTGCTGAGCTCAGTGAGTCTGAGAGGTCGTCTCCTGTTGATGATGTCACCTGTTGATGATGTCACCTGTTGATGATGTCAGAGAAGCTGCTGACTCTGAGCTGCTTCTGTTTCCAGCTGCCGGCAGACGTCAGGTCGACATCCTGGAGCTGAACGACCTGGAGAAGGAATACTTCCTGTCCCGAGCCCGCCTCACACTCGCTCAGCACCACCCACCGTCCGCCACCATCGCAGGTACACGTGCGCTCTCACTGATTTAACAAGTTTCAGTTAAGTTTCAGTGTTATTCCTCATGCATTTAGCAGATGCTTCTATCCAGAGTCACATGTGATATAACAGCGCAGCTAACAAAGCTAACAATAAGATAACAAAGCTAACAATAAGATAACAGAGCTAACAATAAGCTAACAATAAGATAACAGAGCTAACAATAAGCTAACAAAGCTAACAATAAGATAACAGAGCTAACAATAAGCTAACAAAGCTAACAATAAGATAACAGATCAGCTAACAATAAGCTAACAATAAGATAACAGAGCTAACAATAAGCTAACAAAGCTAACAATAAGATAACGGAGCAGCTAACAGAGCTAACAAAGCTAACAATAAGATAACAGAGCTAACAATAAGCTAACAAAGCTAACAATAAGATAACAGAGCAGCTAACAATAAGCTAACAATAAGATAACAGAGCAGCTAACAATAAGCTAACAAAGCTAACAATAAGCTGCAGGGAAGGAAAGCCACCAGCCAGGCTCTGTCACAGGTGACGGGGGGGAGCTGGAGTGCAGGTATGAAGGGAGGTACAGGGTCAGTGCTGGGATAGGAGATGCTCTCTGAGCAGCTGGGGCTTCAGGAGGTTGTTGAAGACAGACAGGGACGCCCCTGTTCTGGTAGCGCTCGGTAGGTCATTCCACCATTGTGGGACGACACATGAACAGAGTTTGGATTGTCTTAGGCGGGGTGTAGGAGCTGCTGCCATGTTGGTTTTAAGGGGAAAACTGTGGGGCTCCCCATCTCCAAACCTCGTGGAACCTCCCTTTACTGCTTCCCCTTCTGAGCCTGTGGAAGAGGTGGATTTAAAACTTTAAAAACAGTGTGTGGGTGAGATTCATGCACTCTCAGGAGATCTGGGCTGCAAGAAGTTGGGCCTCGCCTCACACAGTTCACAGTGCCACCTTTGGCTCATTCTGTGCACGGATTGGCTCGTTGCTGATGTGTCTGCTTTCCAATCCGGGGGTCGGGACACCAAACGATGTAAGAGGACTGGACGGGTTCTGAGTAGCAGGAGCGAGGGTCTCACCCTGTTACTGATTGGCTGGAAGAGGAGCTATAGGAGTACGAACTTCTGATGTTAGCACAGCTGGATGTTAGCTAGAAAGCTAATAGCTGCTGTTCCATAGCCCTGGATCAGCATCAGGAGGAATGTTTGTTCACATCACGCAGAAATGTGCAATCTGTTGGTTTCCTTAGCTCGGATATTATTTTGAATTGGCTCCATATGAATGAATTGGATTATGATTACAATGAATTGAATTCCAATTGGGTTGAATTGGACTTTATTACTTAAGTGCCTTGAGATGACAATTGTTGTAATCTGGCGCTTTATAAATCAATTGAATTGAATTGAAGCCAATGCTAATTTAATGCTAGGCTAATTTAGCTTGCTGCTATTGTTTTTGCTAGTTTGGAGATAAGTTAATATTAGCTTTATTGCTAATGCTAATACTTGCTAACTTACTGCTAATTTAGAACTAGATTAATATTAGCTTTATTGCTAATGCTAATACTTGCTAACCTATTGCTAATTTAGAACTAGATTAATATTAGCTTTATTGCTGGTGCTAATAAATGCTAGTTTATTGGGGCCCAAGCAGTGAACTGTTGTAATCTGGCGCTATATAAATAAAATTGAATTGAATTGAAATAACTGCGGCTAAAAGCCGGTTCATTATGTACATTTTTCTCTTTTAAATAGTTATTATTGTGAAAGTGTTTTTCATCTGATTAATGGCAGCTTTCATATCCATCCAGAGCCAACATGTAGTTCTGATAATAGTCGGTTCTGTCGGTTCTGAAGATATTTCTGACCAACGTCTGATCGTTTTAGTAAACTCCAGGTGGAGAATAAACTGTTTATAATACTGTGTGTGTGTTTCTGTGTGTGTTTGTTTTACAGGAAGTGCGTCGGCGCCGGAGCTCGTTACCCTGCTGGTCCAAACCGGACTCTTTGACTCTGCTCTGTCTCTTTGTCAAACCTTCAGACTGAACCTGAGTCCGGTCTACGAGGGTCTGACCTTCAAGTGAGTTCCTCGCTGTTTGTTTATAGTTTACCTGTTTGTTTACCTTGCTGTTTGTTTTTTGTTTACCTCTTTGTTTTTTATCTCGCTGTTTGTTTGTTGTTTACCTCTCTGTTTGTTTGTTGTTTACCTTGCTGTTTGTTTTTTGTTTACCTTGCTGTTTGTTTGTTGTTTACCTCTCTGTTTGTTTGTTGTTTACCTTGCTGTTTGTTTGTAGTTTACCTCGCTGTTTGTTTGTTGTTTACCTCTGTTTACCTTGCTGTTTGTTTGTTGTTTACCTGTTTGTTGTTTACCTCGCTGTTTGTTTGTTTACCTGTTTGTTTGTTGTTTACCTCGCTGTTTGTTTGTTGTTTACCTGTTTGTTTGTTGTTTACCTTGCTGTTTGTTTGTTGTTTAACTCGCTGTTTGTTTGTTGTTTGCCTCGCTGTTTGTTTGTTGTTTACCTTGCTGTTTGTTTGTAGTTTACCTCGCTGTTTGTTTGTTGTTTACCTCTGTTTACCTTGCTGTTTGTTTGTTGTTTAACTCGCTGTTTGTTTGTTGTTTACCTCTGTTTACCTTGCTGTTTGTTTGTTGTTTACCTGTTTGTTGTTTACCTCGCTGTTTGTTTGTTTATCTTGCTGTTTGTTTGTTGTTTACCTGTTTGTTGTTTACCTCGCTGTTTGTTTGTTTAACTCGCTGTTTGTTGTTTGCTTGTTGTTTACCTCTCTGTTTGTTTGTTGTTTACCTCTCTGTTTTTGTTGTTTACCTGTTTGTTTGTTATTTACCTCGCTGTTTGTTTGTTTGTTGTTTACCTCTCTGTTTTTGTTGTTTACCTGTTTGTTGTTTACCTCGCTGTTTGTTTGTTGTTTGCCTCGCTTTTAGTTTGTTGTTTACCTTGCTGTTTGTTTGTTGTTTACCTCTCTTTGTTTACCTCGCTGTTTGTTTGTTGTTTACCTCGCTGTTTGTTTGTTGTTTACCTCTGTTTGTTTGTTGTTTACCTCTCTGTTTTTGTTGTTTACCTCTGTTTGTTTGTTATTTACCTCGCTGTTTGTTTGTTTGTTGTTTACCTCTCTGTTTTTGTTGTTTACCTCTGTTTGTTTGTTATTTACCTCGCTGTTTGTTTGTTTGTTGTTTACCTCTCTGTTTTTGTTGTTTACCTTGCTGTTTGTTTGTTTACATCTGTTTGTTTGTTGTTTACCTCGCTGTTTGTTTGTTGTTTACCTCGCTGTTTGTTTGTTGTTTACCTCGCTGTTTGTTGTTTACCTCGCTGTTTGTTTGTTTACATCTGTTTGTTTGTTGTTTACCTCGCTGTTTGTTTGTTGTTTACCTGTTTGTTGTTTACCTTTCTATCTGTGTTCAGGTGCATCAAGCTGCAGTTTGGGGGGGAGGAGTCTCAGAACGAAGCCTGGAGCTGGTTGGCTGCAAATCAGCTATCAGTCGTCAACACTAAAGAGTCCAGGTGTGATCATATCTGCAACCACTGATCAATATTCAAGCTGTAACCAATCAGAAACCCGTTCTGACCACGCACACGTTTCTTCTTCCAATCACAGCGCTGCAGACGAGGCGTGGCGGCTGCTCGCATCCTACCTGGACAGGTATCCTTCCACTAATGGGCAGCATCATCACCACGTCATCCACAAGCTGCTGTCACATGGCGTCCCGCTGCCGGATTGGCTGCTGCAGTCCTACAAGGTGAGAGGGGGCAGGGCCATACAGTGCAGTGCATTATGGGACGGCACCGCCCTATTCTGAGGCCCCAGAAGTTTCGTGAACAGGTAAACGGACATGAGGTGAGCTGGTTTTTTACATTTGTTGTTGCTCTTCGCAGCGTGTGGACGCTCCGTCTCTGCTCCGCCTCCTCCTGAACTTTGACCTCCTGGAAGCGGCGGCTGAGCTCGTGTTGGAATACGTTGACGCCGTTCTGGGCCGAGGTCACCAGTACTTTGGGATCGAGGTACGCCTGCAAGCATCGCTGCAATATTCCCGCAGCAGCGGTGTTGGTAACGTGTGGTCGTTGTGTTTCAGAGGCCGCTGTCGGCCACGTCTCCGCCCACCTGGCTGCCGTACACCTCCATCGATCAGCTGCTGCACGCGCTGAGCGAGACGCAAACCCACAGCAGCGTGAGTTACTTTATCTCCCGGCAGCTTTGGTCACCTGTGGCATGCCTCCGTCTCATCAATGAAACGTGTTTTTTTCAGCTTCACAACAAAGTTCGGGACAAACTGGACGAGTATCACAAAGCCGTGCAACACATGACCAAACGGCGGCTCACCGTGCAACGACGAGTCGCCATCTGATCGATACCCTGATTGGTTCTGTTTTCTAGTTGTTTTTCACGTGTAAATCTACTGAATAAAAGTGTTTTCTAACGTTTGGTCGATCATTCACTCTCTCTCACCACCTGAATTCAATGAAATGGGACAGTTGCTCCCACCGTAGTCGGGCTTATTGTGGAGGTTCTGACTCCTTCTTGTATATTTCAGTTTTATTTATACAACCAAATTACAACAAGGCACTTCAAAGGTACAGCCCAGTCCAATTTGGATCAATTTAATTGAAATATAATCCTAATCTAGCTAATTAAATTCCAATCTGTGGTAATAGGCAGTAAAATAATACTAATGTGGGCCGCTGTGCTGGGATCAGCTACTCGGTCTCCTCCAGAGTCGGCTCAGACTGACTCAGATTCAGGGGGGAGCAGTGAGGCTTTCTCACAGGTCGTGGAACAGTGGACCAGATCTTTACCCTCAGAGTAACTGAGGGATTATGGGAGTTCGACCATCAGACCAGGCGTTTGTGGACTTGGAGAAGGTTTAAGACCCTGTTCCCTGAGGGATTCTGTGGGGGCTGCTGCAGGAGTACGGGTCAGCTTTAAGACTATCCGGGCAGACAGAGCGCTAACAGTAAAGGAGGAGGATCACAGAGCTGGTTAACAACAGATGGTGGAATCCTGGACCTGGCTGCAGGAACAACTCTAACAGCTCTCTGCTCAGCTTTAAGACTATCCGGGCAGACAGAGACTGCAGACAGAGCGCTAACAGTAAAGGAGGAGGATCACAGAGCTGGTTAACAACAGATGGTGGAGTCCTGGACCTGGCTGCAGGAACAACTCTAACAGCTCTCTGCTCAGCTTTAAGACTATCCGGGCAGACAGAGACTGCAGACAGAGCGCTAACAGTAAAGGAGGAGGATCACAGAGCTGGTTAACAACAGATGGTGGAATCCTGGACCTGGCTGCAGGAACAGCTCTAACAGCTCTCTGCTCAGCTTTAAGACTATCCGGGCAGACAGAGACTGCAGACAGAGCGCTAACAGTAAAGGAGGAGGATCACAGAGCTGGTTAACAACAGATGGTGGAATCCTGGACCTGGCTGCAGGAACAGCTCTAACAGCTCTCTGCTCAGCTTTAAGACTATCCGGGCAGACAGAGACTGCAGACAGAGCGCTAACAGTAAAGGAGGAGGATCACAGAGCTGGTTAACAACAGATGGTGGAATCCTGGACCTGGCTGCAGGAACAGCTCTAACAGCTCTCTGCTCAGCTTTAAGACTATCCGGGCAGACAGAGACTGCAGACAGAGCGCTAACAGTAAAGGAGGAGGATCACAGAGCTGGTTAACAACAGATGGTGGAATCCTGGACCTGGCTGCAGGAACAGCTCTAACAGCTCTCTGCTCAGCTTTAAGACTATCCGGGCAGACAGAGACTGCAGACAGAGCGCTAACAGTAAAGGAGGAGGATCACAGAGCTGGTTAACAACAGATGGTGGAATCCTGGACCTGGCTGCAGGAACAACTCTAACAGCTCTCTGCTCAGCTTTAAGACTATCCGGGCAGATAGAGACTGCAGACAGAGCGCTAACAGTAAAGGAGGAGGATCACAGAGCTGGTTAACAACAGATGGTGGAATCCTGGACCTGGCTGCAGGAACATCTCTAACAGCTCTCTGCTCAGCTTTAAGACTATCCGGGCAGACAGAGACTGCAGACAGAGCGCTAACAGTAAAGGAGGAGGATCACAGAGCTGGTTAACAACAGATGGTGGAGTCCTGGACCTGGCTGCAGGAACAACTCTAACAGCTCTCTGCTCAGCTTTAAGACTATCCGGGCAGACAGAGACTGCAGACAGAGCGCTAACAGTAAAGGAGGAGGATCACAGAGCTGGTTAACAACAGATGGTGGAATCCTGGACCTAGCTGCAGGAACAACTCTAACAGCTCTCTGCTCAGCTTTAAGACTATCCGGGCAGACAGAGACTGCAGACAGAGCGCTAACAGTAAAGGAGGAGGATCACAGAGCTGGTTAACAACAGATGGTGGAATCCTGGAGCGTCTCTGCAGCCCAGATGTTGAACTGCTGGCTGTGAGTTTCTGTCCATGTTGTCTGCTGAGAGTTCACCTGAGTTACCTGCTGACGCTGTGTGTGACATCATCAGCTGAGTTGTTGCTAAGCAACAGCCCAACCCACTGATGGAGACCTCTGAAGGTTCCTACCTTCCTCTGTGCTTTATCAGCTGGTTTATATTTTATTTTATTATCTGTAATAGCAGCTGATCTTTAATAATAATAAATCCTGCAGGAATATAATTTACCTTCAGGGATTAATAAAGTTTTATTAAACTGAGCTGAATTTCTGGGCCCGTTTCATTCCTAAAAATGTTAAAATAACAATAATGAAACGACAGTAATACCAGGAGTCTTCTCTTCAGGTGTGTGCCACGCCTCAATAAACCTGATTATCTCTCTTTTAACCACGTTCAGTAACACCTCTGCATATTTTACAGGTTTCATTAACCAGCAAAATATTTACATACCAGAATAAATACCTTTATTTTTAACTCCTTTATTTTTGTACCAATGGGCCCGGTCCGGCAGCGCGTTCAGAGCCTTTAAACCCCGCCCAAAGCACTCAGTGTGGCCTCTTTTAAAAGAAAGCAGAGTCTGACTGTTGCTCCTCCTGTTTCTGTGCATTCATGAAGTTATATATTATATCTGTTGTTCTCATGATGTAAAGATGAAATTTAGCTTAAGCTCAATAGTTAAATAAAACTCCTTCCTGCTACATTAAACTGAGAACAGGAGTTTGTTTCCAGTGTTTTAATCCACGGCTCCATTCAGCTGAACCACTGAGTCTCACCAAACACCTTCCTGTAGCCACATGATCGGATCCATCAGATGAAGAACCTGCAGCTGGTTCTGCAGAACATTCACTGAACATCTGGAGTTTCAGACCCACATTACAGCCGAGTGTCAGAGTCCTGAAGCAGCTTTCCTCCTTAAAGGGGAAGTTCGGTTAGTTAAACCTGGACCTGGGCATGAAATGCGTTCATCTGCTCACTGAGAACAGTTTGGTGAAAGTCGGCGTCCTTCAGAAGATATTTAGATAACTGGAGATCCATATAACGGAGTGAACGAGGCTTAGAGGATGCAGCCTCTAAATAAGGCATTATCTGTCTTTATTTCACCAATACTTTAAGAAGAATGAAGGAATGAACGTGTGCTATAGCTCTGTTAGCTCATAGCTGCTGTTAGCTCATAGCTCTGTTAGCTCATAGCTGCTGTTAGCTCATAGCTGCTGTTAGCTCATAGCTCTGTTAGCTCATAGCTGCTGTTAGCTCATAGCTGCTGTTAGCTCATAGCTCTGTTAGCTCATAGCTGCTGTTAGCTCATAGCTCTGTTAGCTCATAGCTCTGTTAGCTCATAGCTCTGTTAGCTCATAGCTCTGTTAGCTCATAGCTGCTGTTAGCTCATAGCTGCTGTTAGCTCATAGCTCTGTTAGCTCATAGCTGCTGTTAGCTCATAGCTGCTGTTAGCTCATAGCTCTGTTAGCTCATAGCTCTGTTAGCTCAAGCTCTGTTAGCTCATAGCTGCTGTTAGCTCATAGCTCTGTTAGCTCATAGCTGCTGTTGGCTCATAGCTCTGTTGGCTCATAGCTCTGTTGGCTCATAGCTCTGTTAGCTCATAGCTGCTGTTAGCTCATAGCTCTGTTGGCTCATAGCTCTGTTGGCTCATAGCTCTGTTGGCTCATAGCTCTGTTAGCTCATAGCTGCTGTTAGCTCATAGCTGCTGTTAGCTCATAGCTCTGTTAGCTCATAGCTGCTGTTAGCTCATAGCTCTGTTGGCTCATAGCTCTGTTAGCTCATAGCTCTGTTAGCTCATAGCTGCTGTTAGCTCATAGCTCTGTTAGCTCATAGCTGCTGTTAGCTCATAGCTGCTGTTATGTGGCTACTTGCAGCTATAGGAGAGCTAACGGAGCTATGAGCTAACAGAGCTATGAGCTAACAGAGCTCTGTTAGCTAACAGAGCTATAGCACACGTTCATTCATTCATTCTTCTTAAAGTATTGGTGAAATAAAGACAGATAATGCCTTATTTAGAGGCTGCATCCTCTAAGCCCCGTTCACTCCGTTATATGGATCTCCAGTTATCTAAATATCTTCTGAAGGACGCCGACTTTCACCAAACTGTTCTCAGTGAGCAGATGAACGTGTTTCATGCCAGAAATAAGGTTTAAAAACACCACTTTAATAACGGTGCTTCTGCAGCGCTTTTCTGGTCAGGCTGAAAAAGCAGCTGCCGCTTTCACCCATTCATTCAGAGTTCTCAGCACCCACTCACATTCATTCACTCATCATTTCATCTGTGGGGTTCAGTGTTTTTTCCCTCCAACATGTTCAAACCGCCCTGAGCTACAGCCCCGCCCACTTTAACCCTGTGCTGTTTTACTATTGGCCCAGAGGTACCGGGGGGGGCTCTCTGCCTGGTGAGGACCAGATTTAACACAACCTGCTGAGCTGTAGGTTCTGGTTCTGGAACCATCCGAACGCTGGTTCTGTGCTGCTGATCCTGGACCCAAACAGTGACCCTTTGTTTTTAGGCTCAACCATTTGGAACCACGTTTCCATGGTGACAGCCAGGAAACAGTCGGGGTGTAATTACATGTGTGTGTGTGTGACTCATGAACGTGCACATTCCAAAGTGCACGTGACATTCAAAGACTCATTATCAGAGAATTCAACTCATAAAGTTCAAAATGCATCAGTTTACTGCCCCCCCCGCCCGCTTTTGGTTGGCCCAGAGACCCTCAACCTGCAGCCAATCAGCTCGCAGCAGCCTGTGACATCACCAGAGGGAGGAGGCGTACAAATGAACCCAGACTTTATTGAGTCAGACCTACTGTACGTCGTACAAAAGGTTACATGGAATGTTTGCTCAGTAATACTGATCTGTACCATATAAGGAATGCAGTCTGTGACATCACCAGAACCAGTTCACCTGCTCAGGTGGAGTCCTATCTCCTGTCTGACTGGTCGGCTCCGGGAGCTCGCAGTGAGTCACGCCCCTGTAATCCACGCACGGCGCCGCCCACCCACGCTCAGGGGAGTCACGCCGTGCTCTTGGTGGGCAGCTCCGTGCTGTTGTGTCTCGTTTTGCGCGCCGTGCCATCATCTCGTGGCCGCGCCTTCTGCAGGCTGGACATGGCGGCGGTGCGCTCAATGTCAATGAGGGCGTACGGCTCCGTGCGCCGCGTCGGCGTGGAGGGCGGCAGCGGGGAGGTGGGGGTGCGGGGCGTGTGGGGATTGCTGCCGTCGGAGGCGCCCTTGTTCCCGGCGGCGCTCTCCATCTCCACCTCGATGTAGTTGAGGGTTTTGGGCGGCTCCGGGTGGCCCGGCAGCGGCGGCCTGCGGAAGTCAAAGTTGAAGATGGTGGGGCCGTCGGTGCGGCGGCGGGCCGTGTCAGGCCGGTGCGCACTGAGCGGCGCCGTCACGTTCTCAGTGTTGACATAGTTGTGCGAGGGCTCGAGGGTGGCGGACAGCGGGTGGGAGTAGGAGTGGTGCAGCAGCCCGTGGGGGGGTTGGTGGTTGTAGCCGTTGAGCGACGGCGTCTTCAGGCCGCCGCACTCCTCCTCCTCCGAGCTCGGCTTCCGCGCCTCCCACACCGGCGGCAGCGCCGGCAGGTTCTCGTAGTCCAGCAGGGCGGTGCGGCGCTGAGCCGAGTTGTTGACATTCTGCAGGTCGGGGGTGAGGGGGGGCGGCCGGTGGCGGCGCGGGGCGGCGGGGAGGTTGGAGGAGGAGCCGTTGGAGTGTGGGGGGGCAGGCTCTGCCGGGCCGTTAGTCTCTCGAGGCGCCTCCTCCGTCAGCTCCTGCTGCCGCTTCTCCTTCTCCATCAGCTGCCTCTGAACGGGGGTGGGGCCCAGAACGAAGCGCACGCCCTGAGGCTCCAGCAGCACCTGTGGCTCCGGCTGGGGGGGCGGAGCCTTGGGGTCGGCGCAGGCCCGGGGAGGGGGCGGTGGGGTGGGGGGACACTGAACCTGGGGGGAGGTAGGGCTCTCCAGAGGGGTGGTGGCAGTCAGCGGGCTGGGCTGGTCCTCCAGGAGCCCCGTGGTGTTCACGTAGGTGTGCACCTGCACGTGCACACGCACACACACACACACACACACACATAGCGTCAGCATCAGCTGTTTACATGCGGGGGAATCTGTTCATGCGACTGTGGGGGTCTTACCGCCTCGTCGGCCACCAGCAGCGGGTGCGTGGACTCCTCTCCGACAGACGGCAGGCGGGTGCTGGCCACAGAGGGGTGACGGGTGGAGGGGTGAGACGGCGCCTCCCCCACAGACGGCGCCCTGCTCACACCGTTTGGCACCGCAGGTACAGAGTATCCGAGGGCTGCAGACACAAAGCACAGAGATGTAAGAGTCATGTGACCTTAAACACATGGCGGTTCTGTCCGGGTCAGAGGTCGAACCAGAAGGTTCTGAGGTGTTCGAACCCGGTCAGCTTCAGGACCTGAAACCAGGTTCTGACTGAACTGGACCAGGTGTGATTCAGTTCAGACGGGCTCAAACTAAAACTCTGGAGGTTCATTCAAGCTGCTGTTCATTTTAAAGTCCACAGGACCAAAAAGGTTCTGGTTCTTCCTCAGCCAAGCTATACCCCGTCAGAACCGTCCGCTGTACCCCGTCAGAACCGTCCGCTGTACCCCGTCAGAACCGTCCGCTGTACCCCGTCAGAACCGTCCGCTATACCCCGCCAAGAACCGTCTGCTATACCCCGCCAGAACAGTCTGCTATACCCCGTCAGAACCGTTCGCTATACCCCGTCAGAACCGTTCGCTATACCCCGCCAGAACCGTCTGCTATACCCCGCCAAGAACCGTCTGCTATACCCCGTCAGAACCGTTCGCTATACCCCGCCAGAACCGTCTGCTATACCCCGCCAAGAACCGTTCGCTATACCCCGCCAGAACCGTCTGCTATACCCCGTCAGAACCGTTCGCTATACCCCGTCAGAACCGTTCGCTATACCCCGCCAGAACCGTCTGCTATACCCCGCCAAGAACCGTCTGCTATACCCCGTCAGAACCGTTCGCTATACCCCGCCAGAACCGTCTGCTATACCCCGCCAAGAACCGTTCGCTATACCCCGCCAGAACCGTCTGCTATACCCCGCCAAGAACCGTCTGCTATACCCCGTCAGAACCGTCTGCTATACCCCGCCAAGAACCGTCTGCTATACCCCGTCAGAACCGTCTGCTATACCCCGCCAGAACCGTCCGCTATACCCCGCCAAGAACCGTCTGCTATACCCCGTCAGAACCGTTCGCTATACCCCGCCAGAACCGTCTGTAATACCCCGCCAAGATACCCCGTCCCGCCATGAACCGTCCGCTGTACCCCATCAGAACCGTCTGCTATACCCTGTCCCGCCATGAACCGTCCGCTATACCCCATCAGAACCGTCCGCTATACCCCGTCAGAACCGTTCGCTATACCCCGCCAGAACCGTCTGTAATACCCCGCCAAGATACCCCGTCCCGCCATGAACCGTCCGCTGTACCCCATCAGAACCGTCTGCTATACCCCGTCCCGTATGAACCGTCCGCTATACCCCTTCCCGTCATGAACCGTACACTATACCCCGCCAGAACCGTCTGCTATACCCCGTCCCGTCATGAACCGTCCGCTATACCCCATCAGAACTGTCTGCTATACCCCTTCCCGTCATGAACCGTCCTCTATACCCCGTCAGAACCGTCCGCTATACCCCGCCAGAACTGTCTGCTATACCCCTTCCCGTCATGAACCGTCCACTATACCCCATCAGAACTGTCTGCTATACCCCTTCCCGTCATGAACCGTCCACTATACCCCATCAGAACTGTCTGCTATACCCCTTCCCGTCATGAACCGTCCACTATACCCCATCAGAACTGTCTGCTATACCCCTTCCCGTCATGAACCGTCCACTATACCCCGCCAGAACCGTCTGCTATACCCCGTCCCGTCATGAACCGTCCGCTATACCCCATCAGAACTGTCTGCTATACCCCTTCCCGTCATGAACCGTCCTCTATACCCCATCAGAACTGTCTGCTATACCCCTTCCCGTCATGAACCGTCCACTATACCCCATCAGAACTGTCTGCTATACCCCTTCCCGTCATGAACCGTCCACTATACCCCGCCAGAACCGTCTGCTATACCCCGTCCCGTCATGAACCGTCCGCTATACCCCATCAGAACTGTCTGCTATACCCCTTCCCGTCATGAACCGTCCGCTATACCCCATCAGAACCGTCTGCTATACCCCGTCCCGTCATGAACCGTCCGCTATACCCCATCAGAACTGTCTGCTATACCCCTTCCCGTCATGAACCGTCCGCTATACCCCGTCCCGTCATGAACCGTCTGCTATACCCCGTCCCGTCATGAACCGTCCGCTATACCCCATCAGAACTGTCTGCTATACCCCTTCCCGTCATGAACCGTCCGCTATACCCCGTCCCGTCATGAACCGTCTGCTATACCCCGTCCCGTCATGAACCGTCTGCTATACCCCGCCAGAACCGTCCCCCATTTCCCGGTTTTCATGGTTTGTGAAACTCAGTCAGAACCTGTTGGACCATTTTTCAAGTAGTAATCTGTAATTAAGTTAATGACTGTAAGTGTGTTAGTGTTCAATTCATGAAGCTGACATGCTGTAAAAACGGTCCGAGCGATGCACTGGTGTGAATGTGTTTGGTCTAAACCTGTTAAAACGGTCGGTACCTGAGTTGGAACCAAGCTCGATATAAAAACTGAACTTAGGACTAACCGACTTCATACGGACACGGCTGTTTTTTCCTTCCTGATTCATTCATAGACCGCTGTACCAAGTGTGTGTGCGACTGAGTGGACGTGCCTGCAGGAGTGAGCGCCGCCTGCTGGTTGGGGTCCAGCACCGCCTCCTCCACCACACTGATACTGTGGCTGTGCATCACCTCCTGCAGCATGTTGAAGATCTCCTCGGCTCGGGAACATTTGAAGGCAAAGATACCTGCAGACACAGCAATGTACACACCTGAGACAAGAGAACAACATCATCAGGGCGCAGCCCCTGAGGCAGAGAGGGTCACGGTGCTGCTGCATCTACATCTGTCAGTCTGTGGTGACTCAGCTTTTCTTAACAGAAGTTTTAAATGGGTCCATTTCAGTTTTTTATTCTCTTTTACTGCTGATTTTTCTCATTTAATTTGTGCAAGTTTGTTGTTAAAGTTGTTGAAGATAATTAAAAATGTATCTGCGTGGAACCGATTGCTTTCAGGGATGCAGGCATTGATCAGTTCCTCGGTAACACACAGCTGGCTGAAGGGGGGGACACTTCAAAAGTAACCATGGAAACAGCAACACATGCACAGTGGGACAGCACCACAGCACCACACAGCTATCAATATGTTCTGATTAGTCTTATCACCGCATTGGAGGCGGAGCCCTAACACTTACCCCTCTTAACCCCGAGCACCTCGATGTCCTGACAGCATGCACAAGAGCAGACAGTGCACGTTAACAGGCTGCAGTGCACGTTAACAGGCTGCAGTGCACGTTAACAGGCTGCAGTGCACGTTAACAGGCTGCAGAGCTCCTCACATCTCACCTGAGCTCTGCTTTCATCAGCTGGGGTGTGTTTTTACTTCCCCGTGGGAACCAGAACCTGACAGGACACCAACTTGTGGAGACCCCCGTAAACTGCCCCATGGTTTAATGCCCACATGTCGTCAGTCAGGTGACTGACACGCCATGATACATTAAAACTGTGTGAGTGTACCTTGTCCCGTCTGGCAGCGGCGCCCACTCTCAAAGGAGAACAGGTTGGAGTCATAGCCGTAGCGCCGCAGGCACAGGTAAGGCCACCTGACGTCGTCCCGGCGATGGGTGTGGAGGACGAGCTCGGCATCAGTCAGCTCCATCACACCTGAGCCCAGCTCGTTCCCGTCATCGTCCACGTTGATGACCTGACAGCACAGAGACAGGAAGTGTTCGTCGGGGTTTCACCAATAATAACAACATTTGTCATCAGAAGTCGCACAGCAGCTGAAAGATCAGCTCTGGTCCCAGTAGAAATCCCTCCGTTAGCTCTCCTATAGCCGCAAGTAGCCACATAACAGCAACTCTGAGCTAACAGAGCTATGAGCTAACAGCAGCTATGAGCTAACAGCAGCTATGAGCTAACAGCAGCTATGAGCTAACAGAGCTATGAGCTAACAGAGCTATGAGCTAACAGCAGCTATGAGCTAACAGCAGCTATGAGCTAACAGCAGCTATGAGCTAACAGAGCTATGAGCTAACAGAGCAATGAGCTAACAGAGCTATGAGCTAACAGCAGCTATGAGCTAACAGCAGCTATGAGCTAACAGCAGCTATGAGCTAACAGCAGCTATGAGCTAACAGAGCTATGAGCTAACAGAGCTATGAGCTAACAGAGCTATAGCACACGTTCATTCATTCATTCTTCTTAAAGTATTGGTGAAATAAAGACAGATAATGCCTTAAATAGATATTTAGAGGCTGTATTTTCTATGCCCTGCTCTCTCCCGTTATATGGATCTACATCGATCACGAGTCCACCTGAACACCTCCTGCAGAGGTGATGCTGCCATCTCCTCTGGTCTTTTCCATCAGCCCATATCATCAGAGATGGTGGAAATGTGCTGGTTTCATCTTTCTCTGTTTCATTGGACCAAACTAAAGTTCCAGCATCGTCTCCTTGGTGATTCTTCTCTGAATCTCACTTCCATCCACAGTCTGGCTGCTTCTCTTCAGCCGCTCTGAGCTGCTTTTCTCCTCTTCAGGTGTTACTGATGCTTTACTTTGGCTTCTCTGGATGGAAATCCCATTTCCTTCAGCTGCTTTCTTACAGTTCTCTCACAAACTTTGACTCCTGCTTCTTTAGTTGGACATTTTCTATTTTCTGTCCTGGAACCCTGACTGGGAACAACCAACATGCTTTGCCAGCCTGAGCCGAGGTACCTTCTTGGAGGACTTTTAGAATCCTTTCCACTCACAGCTCTCTGGTTTCCTGTCAGTCGGCAGCTGGAACAGCTGGTTAAACCCTACAGGAACTCTCATTTACATATTTACACCTGTGCAGGTGTTCCTGTTAGTTTGTAAGATATATTCATGAGTTATATTCTTCAGAATAAGAGAGCTGAACATGGTGAGAGTTGTTATGCAGACTGAGCTCTTAAACCCGTTTAACATTAATTATTTCTGTGATACGTGACCCCTGAAGGCCCGCCCCCGTCTCAGCTGAGGACCAATCACAGCAAGAAGTGGTGAACTCACCTTGAATTTACTCTGATGATTATCTGGAACTGACTCTTTGTCTGGACAGCTTAGACAGCTACCCATGGCTTCTTCAGAGCACCATGTGACGTCTGCGGACACACAGCAGCTCATTAGAACAGGGCGGCCACAGTGATGTCACACAGGTGGCGCTGTGCAGGTGCACTCACCTAAATCCTGCCTCCAGTAGCTCTGCTTCCATCCTCAGAGCCTGACGGACTCTCATTCTTCAGTGGGTCTGAAGTCCGGTCCAGAACAACAACAACTGTGCAGAGACAGACAGGGATCAGTTCACACCTGAGGGCTCACCTGCTTCCCTCAGCAGTTACCTGAATAGTTCCAGCTGGATCTAACTGGACCAGCATCCCAGTAAGATATAAGATTTGTGGTTTTAAACTCAAACATGTGAGGAAGGGCTGACTGATGAGTTTCCTCCTTTACTTCCTGAACTTTAACAACATTCACTGCACACCTGCTGCTCCTGAACAATCGTTCAGAAACGGCCGACCGACGGCAAACTGCTGAAACTGACCTGCCTCCTGGTTTGCTGAAAAGGCAGAAAATACACGGTGAAATATTGGATTTGTGTGGTTGTTGTTGGCGGCTGACATCAGAGAGTTTCTAACAACACACCGATTCCACTTTGTGGTTTAGGGCAGTTTCTTTGAAAAGAAAATGGGGTTTCTCTTTACCTTCCTCTGGGCTTCCGTAGCTCAAGTGCTGCATGACATAAGAGGGGGTTAGTGGGGGGGGGGGGGGGGGGGGGGGGGGGTGTTTATGTTTAACCAAAGCAACTTAAAGGTAGGCAGGTAGGGTAAGGAAGGGGTCCTTACCCTACCTGGTGGATTTGAACCTAGGCCTCCCACACAGAAGGTGGCAATCAACAGTGTCGGGGTTAGAGGGGGGTGAACGGTGTCGGGGTTAGAGGGGGGCGAACGGTGTCGGGGTTAGAGGGGGGTGAACGGTGTCGGGGTTAGAGGGGGGTGAACGGTGTAGGGGTTAGAGGGGGGTGAACGGTGTAGGGGTTAGAGGGGGGTGAACGGTGTTGGGGTTAGAGGGGGGGTGAACGTGTTGGGTTAGAGGGGGGGTGAGCGGTGTTGGGTTAGAGGGGGGGTGAACGGTGTTGGGTTAGAGGGGGGTGAACGGTGTAGGGGTTAGAGGGGGGTGAACGGTGTTGGGGTTAGAGGGGGGTGAACGTGTTGGGTTAGAGGGGGGTGAGCGGTGTTGGGTTAGAGGGGGGTGAACGGTGTTGGGTTAGAGGGGGGTGAGCGGTGTTGGGTTAGAGGGGGGTGAACGGTGTTGGGTTAGAGGGGGGTGAACGGTGTTGGGTTAGAGGGGGGTGAACGGTGTTGGGTTAGAGGGGGGTGAGCGGTGTTGGGTTAGAGGGGGGTGAACGGTGTAGGGGTTAGAGGGGGGTGAACGGTGTTGGGGTTAGAGGGGGGGTGAACGTGTTGGGTTAGAGGGGGGTGAGCGGTGTTGGGTTAGAGGGGGGGTGAACGGTGTTGGGTTAGAGGGGGGTGAACGGTGTTGGGTTAGAGGGGGGTGAACGGTGTTGGGGTCAGAGGGGGGGTGAACGGTGTCGGGGTTAGAGGGGGGCGAACGGTGTAGGGGTTAGAGGGGGGTGAACGGTGTTGGGGTTAGAGGGGGGGTGAACGGTGTCGGGGTTAGAGGGGGGTGAACGGTGTCGGGGTTAGAGGGGGGTGAACGGTGTAGGGGTTAGAGGGGGGTGAACGGTGTCGGGGTTAGAGGGGGGCGAACGGTGTCGGGGTTAGAGGGGGGCGAACGGTGTCGGGGTTAGAGGGGGGGCGAACGGTGTCGGGGTTAGAGGGGGGCGAACGGTGTCGGGGTTAGAGGGGGGCGAACGGTGTCGGGGTTAGAGGGGGGTGAACGGTGTCGGGGTTAGAGGGGGGTGAACGGTGTAGGGGTTAGAGGGGGGTGAGCGGTGTTGGGTTAGAGGGGGGTGAACGGTGTAGGGGTTAGAGGGGGGTGAACGGTGTTGGGGTTAGAGGGGGGTGAACGGTGTTGGGGTTAGAGGGGGGTGAACGGTGTTGGGTTAGAGGGGGGTGAACGGTGTTGGGGTTAGAGGGGGGCGAACGGTGTCGGGGTTAGAGGGGGGCGAACGGTGTCGGGGTTAGAGGGGGGTGAACGGTGTCGGGGTTAGAGGGGGGTGAACGGTGTAGGGGTTAGAGGGGGGTGAGCGGTGTTGGGTTAGAGGGGGGTGAACGGTGTAGGGGTTAGAGGGGGGTGAACGGTGTTGGGGTTAGAGGGGGGTGAACGGTGTTGGGGTTAGAGGGGGGTGAACGGTGTTGGGTCAGAGGGGGGCGAACGGTGTCGGGGTCAGAGGGGGGCGAACGGTGTCGGGGTTAGAGGGGGGGGAACGGTGTTGGGGTTAGAGGGGGGTGAGCGGTGTTGGGGTTAGAGGGGGGTGAGCGGTGTTGGGGTTAGAGGGGGGTGAACGGTGTTGGGGTTAGAGGGGGGTGAACGGTGTTGGGGTTAGAGGGGGGGGAACGGTGTTGGGGTTAGAGGGGGGTGAACGGTGTTGGGGTTAGAGGGGGGTGAACGGTGTTGGGGTTAGAGGGGGGTGAACGGTGTTGGGATTAGAGGGGGGGTGAACGGTGTTGGGGTTAGAGGGGGGTGAACGGTGTTGGGATTAGAGGGGGGTGAGCGGTGTTGGGTTAGAGGGGGGTGAACGGTGTTGGGGTTAGAGGGGGGTGAACGGTGTTGGGATTAGAGGGGGGGTGAACGGTGTTGGGGTTAGAGGGGGGTGAACGTGTTGGGTTAGAGGGGGGTGAGCGGTGTTGGGTTAGAGGGGGGTGAGCGGTGTTGGGTTAGAGGGGGGTGAACGGTGTTGGGGTTAGAGGGGGGTGAACGGTGTTGGGATTAGAGGGGGGTGAGCGGTGTTGGGTTAGAGGGGGGGTGAACGGTGTTGGGGTTAGAGGGGGGTGAACGGTGTTGGGATTAGAGGGGGGGTGAACGGTGTTGGGGTTAGAGGGGGGGTGAACGTGTTGGGTTAGAGGGGGGTGAGCGGTGTTGGGTTAGAGGGGGGTGAGCGGTGTTGGGTTAGAGGGGGGTGAACGGTGTTGGGTTAGAGGGGGGTGAGCGGTGTCGGGGTTAGAGGGGGGTGAACGGTGTCGGGGTTAGAGGGGGGTGAACGGTGTCGGGGTTAGAGGGGGGTGAACGGTGTTGGGGTTAGAGGGGGGGGAACGGTGTTGGGGTTAGAGGGGGGGGAACGGTGTTGGGGTCAGAGGGGGGTGAACGGTGTTGGGTTAGAGGGGGGTGAACGGTGTTGGGTTAGAGGGGGGTGAGCGGTGTTGGGGTTAGAGGGGGGTGAGCGGTGTCGGGGTTAGAGGGGGGGTGAACGGTGTCGGGGTTAGAGGGGGGGTGAACGGTGTCGGGGTTAGAGGGGGGTGAACGGTGTCGGGGTTAGAGGGGGGTGAGCGGTGTCGGGGTTAGAGGGGGGTGAACGGTGTCGGGGTTAGAGGGGGGTGAACGGTGTCGGGGTTAGAGGGGGGTGAACGGTGTCGGGGTTAGAGGGGGGTGAGCGGTGTCGGGGTTAGAGGGGGGTGAGCGGTGTCGGGGTTAGAGGGGGGTGAGCGGTGTCGGGGTTAGAGGGGGGTGAACGGTGTCGGGGTTAGAGGGGGGTGAACGGTGTCGGGGTTAGAGGGGGGTGAGCGGTGTCGGGGTCAGAGGGGGGTGAGCGGTGTTGGGTTAGAGGGGGGTGAACGGTGTAGGGGTTAGAGGGGGGTGAGCGGTGTTGGGTTAGAGGGGGGGTGAACGGTGTAGGGGTTAGAGGGGGGTGAACGGTGTCGGGGTTAGAGGGGGGTGAGCGGTGTCGGGGTTAGAGGGGGGTGAACGGTGTTGGGTTAGAGGGGGGTGAACGGTGTAGGGGTTAGAGGGGGGTGAACGGTGTCGGGGTTAGAGGGGGGTGAGCGGTGTCGGGGTTAGAGGGGGGGTGAACGGTGTTGGGGTCAGAGGGGGGTGAACGGTGTTGGGTTAGAGGGGGGTGAGCGGTGTTGGGTTAGAGGGGGGTGAACGGTGTTGGGGTTAGAGGGGGGCGAACGGTGTTGGGTTAGAGGGGGGTGAACGGTGTTGGGTTAGAGGGGGGGTGAACGGTGTTGGGTTAGAGGGGGGTGAACGGTGTTGGGTTAGAGGGGGGTGAACGGTGTTGGGTTAGAGGGGGGTGAGCGGTAGCTAACGCTGGAACAAGCCTTTTCACATTGAGGGCTTCAAGAAGAGGAAGGACCTCAAACCACATTACAGACAGCTGGAGAAAATAATTAAACGATAGAAAACATTTAAACCACTTTTACCACTTCCTGCGCTACGTGAATTCGGTTGGAAAACATGTAACACCAAGAAGTCTTTACCAGAAAAAAATAACATGACAGACTTTCTAAAAATATTGGTAAAAAAGAAAGCAATTACTGGTAAATTGCTGCCAAAGGATATTTTTCTGTATTTAAATGTGAGCCACAGCAACAATCAGGTCTTCTTCCTGAGTAAACTCACCTGGAAACTCTAAATAACTGAGCTTCAGCTGAGCTGTGAGGGAGGATTTCTTTAAGAATGACGCTCGGCGACTCTGAGGCTCGTCCAACAGCACAGCTGGGACCCAAACAAGTAGTAACCAAAATATTAAACCAGTTCTGTAACCAGTGAGACAACCAACAAGCTCCACCACCCCTCAGGTTCATGAACTCAGGTGTGGTTCAAACCAGCTGAGATCAGGAATCCACCATCAGGAAAGCTTATTTAGTGCTTTAGCAGAGCAGCAGGAACAAGGCACTGCAGAACAGAGTGAAAGAAACAGGAAGTTTAAAGCGTTCCAACCAATAAAAGAAAGCGTTTTAAAGACAGGTGAACGTGTTCACAGTGGGGGGGCTGGTCCACAGTCTGACGGATAAACAGCTGGAGAGATCCACTGAAACCGACTCAGTGTGAAAGCTGCAACAATCCCTGAGTCACAAACCAATAAAGAAGGTTAAAAGGGTGTCAGAGTGCTTAAATAAGCCCAAACTCAGCTCAAACTCGGCTCAAACTCGGCTCAAACTCGGCCCAAACTCAGCTCAAACTCAGCCCAAACTCAGCTCAAACTCAGCTCAAACTCAGCTCAAACTCAGCCCAAACTCAGCTCAAACTCAGCTCAAACTTAGCCCAAACTCGGCTCAAACTCGGCTCAAACTCAGCTCACACTCGGCTCAAACTCAGCCCAAACTCGGCTCAAACTCAGCTCAAACTCAGCTCCAGCTTAGCTCAAACTCAGCTCAAACTCAGCTCAAACTCAGCCCAAACTCGGCTCAAACTCGGCTCAAACTCGGCTCAAACTTAGCCCAAACTCGGCTCAAACTCGGCTCAAACTCGGCTCAAACTCGGCTCACACTCGGCTCAAACTCGGCCCAAACTCGGCTCAAACTCGGCTCACACTCGGCTCAAACTTAGCCCAAACTCGGCTCAAACTCAGCTCAAACTCAGCCCAAACTCGGCTCAAACTCGGCTCAAACTCGGCTCAAACTCGGCTCAAACTCGGCTCAAACTCGGCTCAAACTTAGCCCAAACTCGGCTCAAACTCAGCTCAAACTCAGCCCAAACTCAGCCCAAATTTAGCTCAAACTCAGCTCAAACTCGGCTCAAACTCGGCTCAAACTCGGCCCAAACTCGGCCCAAACTCAGCCCAAACTCAGCTCAAACTCAGCTCAAACTCAGCTCAAACTCAGCCCAAACTCAGCTCAAACTCAGCCCAAATTTAACTCAAACTCAGCTCAAACTCGGCTCAAACTCGGCCCAAACTCGGCCCAAACTCAGCCCAAACTCAGCTCAAACTCAGCTCAAACTCAGCTCAAACTCAGCCCAAACTCAGCCCAAACTCAGCCCAAACTCAGCCCAAACTCAGCCCAAATTTAACTCAAACTCAGCTCAAACTCAGCCCAAACTCAGCCCAAACTCAGCCCAAACTCAGCCCAAACTCAGCTCAAACTCAGCCCAAACTCAGCTCAAACTCAGCCCAAACTCAGCCCAAACTCAGCCCAAATTTAACTCAAACTCGGCTCAAACTCGGCTCAAACTCGGCTCAAACTCGGCTCAAACTCGGCCCAAACTCGGCCCAAACTCGGCCCAAACTCAGCTCAAACTCAGCTCAAATTTAGCCCAAACTCAGCTCAAACTCAGCCCAAATTTAACTCAAACTCAGCTCAAACTCGGCTCAAACTCGGCTCAAACTCGGCTCAAACTCGGCCCAAACTCGGCCCAAACTCGGCCCAAACTCGGCCCAAACTCAGCTCAAACTCAGCTCAAACTCAGCTCAAACTCAGCTCAAACTCAGCTCAAACTCAGCCCAAACTCAGCCCAAATTTAACTCAAACTCAGCTCAAACTCAGCCCAAACTCAGCCCAAACTCAGCCCAAACTCAGCCCAAACTCAGCCCAAACTCAGCCCAAATTTAACTCAAACTCAGCTCAAACTCGGCTCAAACTCGGCTCAAACTCGGCTCAAACTCGGCCCAAACTCGGCCCAAACTCGGCCCAAACTCAGCCCAAACTCAGCTCAAACTCAGCCCAAACTCAGCTCAAACTCAGCTCAAACTCAGCTCAAACTCAGCTCAAACTCAGCCCAAATTTAGCTCAAACTCAGCTCAAACTCGGCTCAAACTCGGCTCAAACTCGGCCCAAACTCGGCCCAAACTCGGCCCAAACTCGGCCCAAACTCAGCCCAAACTCAGCTCAAACTCAGCCCAAATTTAGCTCAAACTCAGCTCAAACTCGGCTCAAACTCGGCTCAAACTCAGCCCAAATTTAACTCAAACTCAGCCCAAACTCAGCCCAAACTCAGCCCAAACTCAGCCCAAACTCAGCCCAAACTCGGCTCAAACTCGGCTCAAACTCGGCCCAAACTCGGCCCAAATTTAACTCAAACTCAGCTCAAACTCAGCCCAAACTCAGCCCAAACTCAGCTCAAACTCAGCCCAAACTCAGCTCAAACTCAGCTCAAACTCAGCTCAAACTCAGCCCAAATTTAACTCAAACTCAGCCCAAACTCAGCCCAAACTCAGCTCCAGCTTAGCTCCAGCTCAGCCCAAACTCAGCCCAAACTCAGCCCAAACTCAGCTCCAGCTTAGCTCCAGCTCAGCCCAAACTCAGCCCAAACTCAGCTCCAGCTTAGCTCCAGCTTATTCTGGGACTGCAGAGTAGGGGCTGCGTTAACCAAATATTTTTCTCTGAAGGTCATCTGTCATTTTGACAGTTTCTTCATGAAGCCCAATAACGATGATGGTGTAAGAGGTGAAAAAAGAGGGACTGGTGCAGGACAAAGTTATCGGTCCTCAGCAGCTACAGAGCGAGCAGGCAGGGAGGTCAGGAGGGAGGTCAGAGGTCAGGAGGGAGCAGGAGTTCTCCTGGCTGGAAAAATGTTCTGCGACATGTAAAATAAGAGCACCGGATCAGTCTGAAGGTGCTCGAACATCAGAAACCAGCATTAACTGCGTTAAAAAGGTACGCTGAACATCTGCCCTGATGTGCGATGCATGGTGTATATTCTCTGCTCAGCTTGTTCAGACCGAATATTAATTAAAAATTAAATGAATATGTGTCATTATTATATTTTTAAAATGACAGCAACGGGTAAAAATAGATTTTTATTGCCCCATCAGTCAAAATGACTAGAGCATAATAACCCTAACTCTAACCCTACAGAGACACTGACACACATAAAATATTACTCTAATAATAGATAAGATCACATCAGGTCAAAGGTTAGATTTCTGGACATGTCCTCCATCTTTATCTAAAACCTGTGTTACAGCAGATGAATAGAAGTGTGAACTGAGAGTCTGAGTGTAAATACTGAGGTGTGCTGGAGGTGAGAAGCACTAAAGGAAGAAGAAGAGCGCGACACTGATGAAGAAGAAGAAGAAGAAGAAGACTAACCGACCTGAGGTCAGGGGTCGGTTAAAGCTGGTAAAAGGTCGTCACCCGGTCACATCAACGCTCTGAACTCTGAGGTTTTAAAGCTAAACAGGAGGTGTCTTTCCTGACAAATGAGTCATAAACAGCTTGAACTTTGGTTTAATATTTAAGCTGTTTTACATGCTTTTGTAGCATCTTTGGTTCTGACCCGGTTTAGATGTCTGCAGAGACTCTAACGTTTCCTTTCAAACATCAGGAGAATGACTCATTTAACCACTTTGGATGAATTAAGCAACGATCTCAGAAGCACCTTCAGTCATTTACAATTTATTTTGCCACTTCGGTTTTTAATTAATGATTTATCATTTCAGAACCCAGACCCAGACTTTCTTCCTGACTAACCTGTAACCTTTAAAGTGTCCTGATCAACAGTTCTGCAGCTTTCTGAAACCTTTAAAGTGTCCTGATCAATAGTTCTGCAGCTTTCTGAAACCTTTAAAGTGTCCTGATCAATAGTTCTGCAGCTTTCTGTAACCTTTAAAGTGTCCTGATCAATAGTTCTGCAGCTTTCTGAAACCTTTAAAGTGTCCTGATCAATAGTTCTGCAGCTTTCTGAAACCTTTAAAGTGTCCTGATCAACAGTTCTGCAGCTTTCTGTAACCTTTAAAGTGTCCTGATCAATAGTTCTGCAGCTTTCTGTAACCTTTAAAGTGTCCTGATCAATAGTTCTGCAGCTTTCTGTAACCTTTAAAGTGTCCTGATCAACAGTTCTGCAGCTTTCTGTAACCTTTAAAGTGTCCTGATCAACAGTTCTGCAGCTTTCTGAAACCTTTAAAGTGTCCTGATCAATAGTTCTGCAGCTTTCTGAAACCTTTAAAGTGTCCTGATCAATAGTTCTGCAGCTTTCTGTAACCTTTAAAGTGTCCTGATCAACAGTTCTGCAGCTTTCTGAAACCTTTAAAGTGTCCTGATCAATAGTTCTGCAGCTTTCTGAAACCTTTAAAGTGTCCTGATCAATAGTTCTGCAGCTTTCTGTAACCTTTAAAGTGTCCTGATCAATAGTTCTGCAGCTTTCTGAAACCTTTAAAGTGTCCTGATCAATAGTTCTGCAGCTTTCTGAAACCTTTAAAGTGTCCTGATCAATAGTTCTGCAGCTTTCTGTAACCTTTAAAGTGTCCTGATCAATAGTTCTGCAGCTTTCTGTAACCTTTAAAGTGTCCTGATCAACAGTTCTGCAGCTTTCTGTGACCTTTAAAGTGTCCTGATCAACAGTTCTGCAGCTTTAAACCTTTAAAGTGTTCTGATCAACAGTTCTGCAGCTTTCTGAAACCTTTAAAGTGTTCTGATCAATAGTTCTGCAGCTTTCTGTAACCTTTAAAGTGTTCTGATCAATAGTTCTGCAGCTTTCTGAAACCTTTAAAGTGTTCTGATCAATAGTTCTGCAGCTTTCTGTAACCTTTAAAGTGTCCTGATCAATAGTTCTGCAGCTTTCTGTAACCTTTAAAGTGTCCTGATCAATAGTTCTGCAGCTTTCTGAAACCTTTAAAGTGTCCTGATCAATAGTTCTGCAGCTTTCTGAAACCTTTAAAGTGTTCTGATCAATAGTTCTGCAGCTTTCTGTAACCTTTAAAGTGTCCTGATCAATAGTTCTGCAGCTTTCTGTAACCTTTAAAGTGTCCTGATCAATAGTTCTGCAGCTTTCTGAAACCTTTAAAGTGTCCTGATCAATAGTTCTGCAGCTTTCTGAAACCTTTAAAGTGTCCTGATCAATAGTTCTGCAGCTTTCTGAAACCTTTAAAGTGTCCTGATCAATAGTTCTGCAGCTTTCTGAAACCTTTAAAGTGTCCTGATCAATAGTTCTGCAGCTTTCTGAAACCTTTAAAGTGTCCTGATCAATAGTTCTGCAGCTTTCTGAAACCTTTAAAGTGTCCTGATCAATAGTTCTGCAGCTTTCTGAAACCTTTAAAGTGTCCTGATCAATAGTTCTGCAGCTTTCTGTAACCTTTAAAGTGTCCTGATCAATAGTTCTGCAGCTTTCTGTAACCTTTAAAGTGTCCTGATCAATAGTTCTGCAGCTTTCTGTAACCTTTAAAGTGTCCTGATCAATAGTTCTGCAGCTTTCTGAAACCTTTAAAGTGTCCTGATCAATAGTTCTGCAGCTTTCTGTAACCTTTAAAGTGTCCTGATCAACAGTTCTGCAGCTTTCTGTAACCTTTAAAGTGTCCTGATCAATAGTTCTGCAGCTTTCTGAAACCTTTAAAGTGTCCTGATCAATAGTTCTGCAGCTTTCTGTAACCTTTAAAGTGTCCTGATCAATAGTTCTGCAGCTTTCTGAGACCTTTAAAGTGTCCTGATCAATAGTTCTGCAGCTTTCTGTAACCTTTAAAGTGTCCTGATCAATAGTTCTGCAGCTTTCTGTAACCTTTAAAGTGTCCTGATCAATAGTTCTGCAGCTTTCTGTAACCTTTAAAGTGTCCTGATCAATAGTTCTGCAGCTTTCTGAAACCTTTAAAGTGTCCTGATCAATAGTTCTGCAGCTTTCTGTAACCTTTAAAGTGTCCTGATCAATAGTTCTGCAGCTTCCTGGAACCTTTAAAGTGTCCTGATCAACAGTTCTGCAGCTTTCTGAAACCTTTAAAGTGTCCTGATCAATAGTTCTGCAGCTTTCTGTAACCTTTAAAGTGTCCTGATCAACAGTTCTGCAGCTTTCTGAAACCTTTAAAGTGTCCTGATCAATAGTTCTGCAGCTTTCTGTAACCTTTAAAGTGTCCTGATCAATAGTTCTGCAGCTTTCTGAGACCTTTAAAGTGTCCTGATCAATAGTTCTGCAGCTTTCTGTAACCTTTAAAGTGTCCTGATCAATAGTTCTGCAGCTTTCTGTAACCTTTAAAGTGTCCTGATCAATAGTTCTGCAGCTTTCTGTAACCTTTAAAGTGTCCTGATCAATAGTTCTGCAGCTTTCTGAAACCTTTAAAGTGTCCTGATCAATAGTTCTGCAGCTTTCTGTAACCTTTAAAGTGTCCTGATCAATAGTTCTGCAGCTTCCTGGAACCTTTAAAGTGTCCTGATCAACAGTTCTGCAGCTTTCTGAAACCTTTAAAGTGTCCTGATCAATAGTTCTGCAGCTTTCTGTAACCTTTAAAGTGTCCTGATCAATAGTTCTGCAGCTTTCTGAAACCTTTAAAGTGTCCTGATCAATAGTTCTGCAGCTTTCTGAAACCTTTAAAGTGTCCTGATCAACAGTTCTGCAGCTTTCTGAAACCTTTAAAGTGTCCTGATCAATAGTTCTCCAGCTTTCTGAAACCTTTAAAGTGTCCTGATCAATAGTTCTGCAGCTTTCTGAGACCTTTAAAGTGTCCTGATCAATAGTTCTGCAGCTTTCTGAAACCTTTAAAGTGTCCTGATCAACAGTTCTGCAGCTTTCTGAAACCTTTAAAGTGTCCTGATCAATAGTTCTCCAGCTTTCTGAAACCTTTAAAGTGTCCTGATCAATAGTTCTGCAGCTTTCTGAGACCTTTAAAGTGTCCTGATCAATAGTTCTGCAGCTTTCTGAAACCTTTAAAGTGTCCTGATCAATAGTTCTGCAGCTTTCTGAAACCTTTAAAGTGTCCTGATCAACAGTTCTGCAGCTTTCTGAAACCTTTAAAGTGTCCTGATCAATAGTTCTGCAGCTTTCTGAAACCTTTAAAGTGTCCTGATCAATAGTTCTGCAGCTTTCTGAAACCTTTAAAGTGTCCTGATCAACAGTTCTGCAGCTTTCTGAAACCTTTAAAGTGTCCTGATCAATAGTTCTCCAGCTTTCTGAAACCTTTAAAGTGTCCTGATCAATAGTTCTGCAGCTTTCTGAGACCTTTAAAGTGTCCTGATCAATAGTTCTGCAGCTTTCTGAAACCTTTAAAGTGTCCTGATCAACAGTTCTGCAGCTTTCTGTAACCTTTAAAGTGTCCTGATCAATAGTTCTGCAGCTTTCTGTAACCTTTAAAGTGTCCTGATCAATAGTTCTGCAGCTTTCTGTAACCTTTAAAGTGTCCTGATCAATAGTTCTGCAGCTTTCTGAAACCTTTAAAGTGTCCTGATCAACAGTTCTGCAGCTTTCTGTGACCTTTAAAGTGTCCTGATCAATAGTTCTGCAGCTTTAAACCTTTAAAGTGTCCTGATCAACAGTTCTGCAGCTTTCTGTAACCTTTAAAGTGTCCTGATCAACAGTTCTGCAGCTTTCTGTAACCTTTAAAGTGTCCTGATCAATAGTTCTGCAGCTTTCTGTAACCTTTAAAGTGTCCTGATCAATAGTTCTGCAGCTTTCTGTAACCTTTAAAGTGTCCTGATCAATAGTTCTGCAGCTTTCTGTAACCTTTAAAGTGTCCTGATCAATAGTTCTGCAGCTTTCTGAAACCTTTAAAGTGTCCTGATCAATAGTTCTGCAGCTTTCTGAGACCTTTAAAGTGTCCTGATCAATAGTTCTGCAGCTTTCTGTAACCTTTAAAGTGTCCTGATCAACAGTTCTGCAGCTTTCTGTAACCTTTAAAGTGTCCTGATCAACAGTTCTGCAGCTTTCTGAAACCTTTAAAGTGTCCTGATCAATAGTTCTGCAGCTTTCTGAAACCTTTAAAGTGTCCTGATCAATAGTTCTGCAGCTTCCTGTAACCTTTAAAGTGTCCTGATCAATAGTTCTGCAGCTTTCTGTAACCTTTAAAGTGTCCTGATCAATAGTTCTGCAGCTTTCTGAAACCTTTAAAGTGTCCTGATCAATAGTTCTGCAGCTTTCTGTAACCTTTAAAGTGTCCTGATCAATAGTTCTGCAGCTTTCTGAAGCCTTTAAAGTGTCCTGATCAACAGTTCTGCAGCTTTCTGTAACCTTTAAAGTGTCCTGATCAATAGTTCTGCAGCTTTCTGTAACCTTTAAAGTGTCCTGATCAATAGTTCTGCAGCTTTCTGAAACCTTTAAAGTGTCCTGATCAACAGTTCTGCAGCTTTCTGAAACCTTTAAAGTGTCCTGATCAATAGTTCTGCAGCTTTCTGTAACCTTTAAAGTGTCCTGATCAATAGTTCTGCAGCTTTCTGAAACCTTTAAAGTGTCCTGATCAACAGTTCTGCAGCTTTCTGTAACCTTTAAAGTGTCCTGATCAATAGTTCTGCAGCTTTCTGTAACCTTTAAAGTGTCCTGATCAATAGTTCTGCAGCTTTCTGAGACCTTTAAAGTGTCCTGATCAACAGTTCTGCAGCTTTCTGTAACCTTTAAAGTGTCCTGATCAATAGTTCTGCAGCTTTCTGTAACCTTTAAAGTGTCCTGATCAATAGTTCTGCAGCTTTCTGAAACCTTTAAAGTGTCCTGATCAACAGTTCTGCAGCTTTCTGAAACCTTTAAAGTGTCCTGATCAACAGTTCTGCAGCTTTCTGTAACCTTTAAAGTGTCCTGATCAACAGTTCTGCAGCTTTCTGTAACCTTTAAAGTGTCCTGATCAATAGTTCTGCAGCTTTCTGTAACCTTTAAAGTGTCCTGATCAATAGTTCTGCAGCTTTCTGAGACCTTTAAAGTGTCCTGATCAACAGTTCTGCAGCTTTCTGTAACCTTTAAAGTGTCCTGATCAATAGTTCTGCAGCTTTCTGTAACCTTTAAAGTGTCCTGATCAATAGTTCTGCAGCTTTCTGAAACCTTTAAAGTGTCCTGATCAACAGTTCTGCAGCTTTCTGAAACCTTTAAAGTGTCCTGATCAACAGTTCTGCAGCTTTCTGTAACCTTTAAAGTGTCCTGATCAACAGTTCTGCAGCTTTCTGTAACCTTTAAAGTGTCCTGATCAATAGTTCTGCAGCTTTCTGAAACCTTTAAAGTGTCCTGATCAATAGTTCTGCAGCTTTCTGTAACCTTTAAAGTGTCCTGATCAACAGTTCTGCAGCTTTCTGTAACCTTTAAAGTGTCCTGATCAACAGTTCTGCAGCTTTCTGTAACCTTTAAAGTGTCCTGATCAATAGTTCTGCAGCTTTCTGTAACCTTTAAAGTGTCCTGATCAACAGTTCTGCAGCTTTCTGTAACCTTTAAAGTGTCCTGATCAATAGTTCTGCAGCTTTCTGAAACCTTTAAAGTGTCCTGATCAATAGTTCTGCAGCTTCCTGTAACCTTTAAAGTGTCCTGATCAATAGTTCTGCAGCTTTCTGTAACCTTTAAAGTGTCCTGATCAATAGTTCTGCAGCTTTCTGAAACCTTTAAAGTGTCCTGATCAATAGTTCTGCAGCTTTCTGTAACCTTTAAAGTGTCCTGATCAATAGTTCTGCAGCTTCCTGTAACCTTTAAAGTGTCCTGATCAATAGTTCTGCAGCTTTCTGAAACCTTTAAAGTGTCCTGATCAATAGTTCTGCAGCTTTCTGTAACCTTTAAAGTGTCCTGATCAATAGTTCTGCAGCTTCCTGTAACCTTTAAAGTGTCCTGATCAATAGTTCTGCAGCTTTCTGTAACCTTTAAAGTGTCCTGATCAATAGTTCTGCAGCTTTCTGAAACCTTTAAAGTGTCCTGATCAACAGTTCTGCAGCTTTAAACCTTTAAAGTGTCCTGATCAATAGTTCTGCAGCTTTCTGAAACCTTTAAAGTGTCCTGATCAATAGTTCTGCAGCTTTCTGTAACCTTTAAAGTGTCCTGATCAATAGTTCTGCAGCTTTCTGAAACCTTTAACGTGTCCTGATCAATAGTTCTGCAGCTTTCTGAAACCTTTAAAGTGTCCTGATCAACAGTTCTGCAGCTTTCTGAAACCTTTAAAGTGTCCTGATCAATAGTTCTGCAGCTTTCTGAAACCTTTAAAGTGTCCTGATCAATAGTTCTGCAGCTTTCTGAAACCTTTAAAGTGTCCTGATCAATAGTTCTGCAGCTTTCTGTGACCTTTAAAGTGTCCTGATCAATAGTTCTGCAGCTTTCTGAAACCTTTAAAGTGTCCTGATCAACAGTTCTGCAGCTTTCTGAAACCTTTAAAGTGTCCTGATCAATAGTTCTGCAGCTTTCTGTGACCTTTAAAGTGTCCTGATCAATAGTTCTGCAGCTTTAAACCTTTAAAGTGTCCTGATCAACAGTTCTGCAGCTTTCTGAAACCTTTAAAGTGTCCTGATCAATAGTTCTGCAGCTTTCTGAAACCTTTAAAGTGTCCTGATCAACAGTTCTGCAGCTTTAAACCTTTAAAGTGTCCTGATCAATAGTTCTGCAGCTTTCTGAAACCTTTAAAGTGTCCTGATCAACAGTTCTGCAGCTTTCTGAAACCTTTAAAGTGTCCTGATCAACAGTTCTGCAGCTTTCTGAAACCTTTAAAGTGTCCTGATCAATAGTTCTGCAGCTTTCTGTAACCTTTAAAGTGTCCTGATCAACAGTTCTGCAGCTTTCTGTAACCTTTAAAGTGTCCTGATCAATAGTTCTGCAGCTTTCTGAAACCTTTAAAGTGTCCTGATCAATAGTTCTGCAGCTTTCTGTAACCTTTAAAGTGTCCTGATCAACAGTTCTGCAGCTTTCTGTAACCTTTAAAGTGTCCTGATCAACAGTTCTGCAGCTTTCTGTAACCTTTAAAGTGTCCTGATCAATAGTTCTGCAGCTTTCTGTAACCTTTAAAGTGTCCTGATCAACAGTTCTGCAGCTTTCTGTAACCTTTAAAGTGTCCTGATCAATAGTTCTGCAGCTTTCTGAAACCTTTAAAGTGTCCTGATCAATAGTTCTGCAGCTTCCTGTAACCTTTAAAGTGTCCTGATCAATAGTTCTGCAGCTTTCTGTAACCTTTAAAGTGTCCTGATCAATAGTTCTGCAGCTTTCTGAAACCTTTAAAGTGTCCTGATCAATAGTTCTGCAGCTTTCTGTAACCTTTAAAGTGTCCTGATCAATAGTTCTGCAGCTTCCTGTAACCTTTAAAGTGTCCTGATCAATAGTTCTGCAGCTTTCTGTAACCTTTAAAGTGTCCTGATCAATAGTTCTGCAGCTTCCTGTAACCTTTAAAGTGTCCTGATCAATAGTTCTGCAGCTTTCTGTAACCTTTAAAGTGTCCTGATCAATAGTTCTGCAGCTTTCTGAAACCTTTAAAGTGTCCTGATCAACAGTTCTGCAGCTTTAAACCTTTAAAGTGTCCTGATCAATAGTTCTGCAGCTTTCTGAAACCTTTAAAGTGTCCTGATCAATAGTTCTGCAGCTTTCTGTAACCTTTAAAGTGTCCTGATCAATAGTTCTGCAGCTTTCTGAAACCTTTAAAGTGTCCTGATCAATAGTTCTGCAGCTTTCTGAAACCTTTAAAGTGTCCTGATCAACAGTTCTGCAGCTTTCTGTAACCTTTAAAGTGTCCTGATCAATAGTTCTGCAGCTTTCTGTAACCTTTAAAGTGTCCTGATCAATAGTTCTGCAGCTTTCTGAAACCTTTAAAGTGTCCTGATCAACAGTTCTGCAGCTTTAAACCTTTAAAGTGTCCTGATCAATAGTTCTGCAGCTTTCTGAAACCTTTAAAGTGTCCTGATCAATAGTTCTGCAGCTTTCTGTAACCTTTAAAGTGTCCTGATCAATAGTTCTGCAGCTTTCTGAAACCTTTAAAGTGTCCTGATCAATAGTTCTGCAGCTTTCTGAAACCTTTAAAGTGTCCTGATCAATAGTTCTGCAGCTTTCTGAAACCTTTAAAGTGTCCTGATCAATAGTTCTGCAGCTTTCTGTGACCTTTAAAGTGTCCTGATCAATAGTTCTGCAGCTTTCTGAAACCTTTAAAGTGTCCTGATCAACAGTTCTGCAGCTTTCTGAAACCTTTAAAGTGTCCTGATCAATAGTTCTGCAGCTTTCTGTGACCTTTAAAGTGTCCTGATCAATAGTTCTGCAGCTTTAAACCTTTAAAGTGTCCTGATCAACAGTTCTGCAGCTTTCTGAAACCTTTAAAGTGTCCTGATCAATAGTTCTGCAGCTTTCTGAAACCTTTAAAGTGTCCTGATCAACAGTTCTGCAGCTTTAAACCTTTAAAGTGTCCTGATCAATAGTTCTGCAGCTTTAAACCTTTAAAGTGTCCTGATCAATAGTTCTGCAGCTTTAAACCTTTAAAGTGTCCTGATCAACAGTTCTGCAGCTTTCTGAAACCTTTAAAGTGTCCTGATCAACAGTTCTGCAGCTTTCTGAAACCTTTAAAGTGTCCTGATCAACAGTTCTGCAGCTTTCTGAAACCTTTAAAGTGTCCTGATCAATAGTTCTGCAGCTTTCTGTAACCTTTAAAGTGTCCTGATCAATAGTTCTGCAGCTTTCTGTAACCTTTAAAGTGTCCTGATCAATAGTTCTGCAGCTTTCTGAAACCTTTAAAGTGTCCTGATCAATAGTTCTGCAGCTTTCTGAAACCTTTAAAGTGTCCTGATCAATAGTTCTGCAGCTTTCTGTAACCTTTAAAGTGTCCTGATCAATAGTTCTGCAGCTTTCTGAAACCTTTAAAGTGTCCTGATCAATAGTTCTGCAGCTTTCTGTAACCTTTAAAGTGTCCTGATCAATAGTTCTGCAGCTTTCTGAAGCCTTTAAAGTGTCCTGATCAACAGTTCTGCAGCTTTCTGAAACCTTTAAAGTGTCCTGATCAATAGTTCTGCAGCTTTCTGTAACCTTTAAAGTGTCCTGATCAATAGTTCTGCAGCTTTCTGTAACCTTTAAAGTGTCCTGATCAATAGTTCTGCAGCTTTCTGAAACCTTTAAAGTGTCCTGATCAATAGTTCTGCAGCTTTCTGAAACCTTTAAAGTGTCCTGATCAACAGTTCTGCAGCTTTCTGTAACCTTTAAAGTGTCCTGATCAATAGTTCTGCAGCTTTCTGAAACCTTTAAAGTGTCCTGATCAATAGTTCTGCAGCTTCCTGTAACCTTTAAAGTGTCCTGATCAACAGTTCTGCAGCTTTCTGTAACCTTTAAAGTGTCCTGATCAATAGTTCTGCAGCTTTCTGAAACCTTTAAAGTGTCCTGATCAATAGTTCTGCAGCTTTCTGTAACCTTTAAAGTGTCCTGATCAATAGTTCTGCAGCTTTCTGAAACCTTTAAAGTGTCCTGATCAATAGTTCTGCAGCTTTCTGTAACCTTTAAAGTGTCCTGATCAATAGTTCTGCAGCTTTCTGTAACCTTTAAAGTGTCCTGATCAATAGTTCTGCAGCTTTCTGAAACCTTTAAAGTGTCCTGATCAATAGTTCTGCAGCTTTCTGGAACCTTTAAAGTGTCCTGATCAATAGTTCTGCAGCTTTCTGTAACCTTTAAAGTGTCCTGATCAACAGTTCTGCAGCTTTCTGTAACCTTTAAAGTGTCCTGATCAATAGTTCTGCAGCTTTCTGAAACCTTTAAAGTGTCCTGATCAATAGTTCTGCAGCTTTCTGTAACCTTTAAAGTGTCCTGATCAATAGTTCTGCAGCTTTCTGTAACCTTTAAAGTGTCCTGATCAATAGTTCTGCAGCTTTCTGAGACCTTTAAAGTGTCCTGATCAATAGTTCTGCAGCTTTCTGTAACCTTTAAAGTGTCCTGATCAACAGTTCTGCAGCTTTCTGAAACCTTTAAAGTGTCCTGATCAATAGTTCTGCAGCTTTCTGAAACCTTTATAGTGTCCTGATCAATAGTTCTGCAGCTTTCTGAAACCTTTAAAGTGTCCTGATCAACAGTTCTGCAGCTTTCTGAAACCTTTAAAGTGTCCTGATCAATAGTTCTGCAGCTTTCTGAAACCTTTAAAGTGTCCTGATCAATAGTTCTGCAGCTTTCTGTAACCTTTAAAGTGTCCTGATCAATAGTTCTGCAGCTTTCTGAAACCTTTAAAGTGTCCTGATCAAAAGTTCTTTAGCTTTCTGAAACCTTTAAAGTGTCCTGATCAATAGTTCTGCAGCTTTCTGAAACCTTTAAAGTGTCCTGATCAATAGTTCTGCAGCTTTCTGAAACCTTTAAAGTGTCCTGATCAATAGTTCTGCAGCTTTCTGTAACCTTTAAAGTGTCCTGATCAACAGTTCTGCAGCTTTCTGAAACCTTTAAAGTGTCCTGATCAACAGTTCTGCAGCTTTCTGTAACCTTTAAAGTGTCCTGATCAATAGTTCTGCAGCTTTCTGAAACCTTTAAAGTGTCCTGATCAACAGTTCTGCAGCTTTCTGAAACCTTTAAAGTGTCCTGATCAATAGTTCTGCAGCTTTCTGAAACCTTTAAAGTGTCCTGATCAATAGTTCTGCAGCTTTCTGTAACCTTTAAAGTGTCCTGATCAACAGTTCTGCAGCTTTCTGTAACCTTTAAAGTGTCCTGATCAACAGTTCTGCAGCTTTCTGAAACCTTTAAAGTGTCCTGATCAAAAGTTCTGCAGCTTTAAACCTTTAAAGTGTCCTGATCAATAGTTCTGCAGCTTTCTGAAACCTTTAAAGTGTCCTGATCAACAGTTCTGCAGCTTTCTGAAACCTTTAAAGTGTCCTGATCAAAAGTTCTGCAGCTTTCTGAAACCTTTAAAGTGTCCTGATCAATAGTTCTGCAGCTTTCTGAAACCTTTAAAGTGTCCTGATCAATAGTTCTGCAGCTTTCTGTAACCTTTAAAGTGTCCTGATCAATAGTTCTGCAGCTTTCTGTAACCTTTAAAGTGTCCTGATCAAAAGTTCTTTAGCTTTCTGAAACCTTTAAAGTGTCCTGATCAATAGTTCTGCAGCTTTCTGTAACCTTTAAAGTGTCCTGATCAATAGTTCTGCAGCTTTCTGAAACCTTTAAAGTGTCCTGATCAATAGTTCTGCAGCTTTCTGTAACCTTTAAAGTGTCCTGATCAATAGTTCTGCAGCTTTCTGAAACCTTTAAAGTGTCCTGATCAATAATTCTGCAGCTTTCTGTAACCTTTAAAGTGTCCTGATCAACAGTTCTGCAGCTTTCTGTAACCTTTAAAGTGTCCTGATCAATAGTTCTGCAGCTTTCTGAAACCTTTAAAGTGTCCTGATCAATAGTTCTGCAGCTTTCTGAAACCTTTAAAGTGTCCTGATCAATAGTTCTGCAGCTTTCTGAAGCCTTTAAAGTGTCCTGATCAACAGTTCTGCAGCTTTCTGAAACCTTTAAAGTGTCCTGATCAATAGTTCTGCAGCTTTCTGAAGCCTTTAAAGTGTCCTGATCAACAGTTCTGCAGCTTTCTGAAACCTTTAAAGTGTCCTGATCAATAGTTCTGCAGCTTTCTGAAGCCTTTAAAGTGTCCTGATCAACAGTTCTGCAGCTTTCTGAAACCTTTAAAGTGTCCTGATCAATAGTTCTGCAGCTTTCTGAAACCTTTAAAGTGTCCTGATCAATAGTTCTGCAGCTTTCTGAAACCTTTAAAGTGTCCTGATCAATAGTTCTGCAGCTTTCTGAAGCCTTTAAAGTGTCCTGATCAACAGTTCTGCAGCTTTCTGTAACCTTTAAAGTGTCCTGATCAATAGTTCTGCAGCTTTCTGAAACCTTTAAAGTGTCCTGATCAATAGTTCTGCAGCTTTCTGAAGCCTTTAAAGTGTCCTGATCAACAGTTCTGCAGCTTTCTGAAACCTTTAAAGTGTCCTGATCAATAGTTCTGCAGCTTTCTGAAACCTTTAAAGTGTCCTGATCAATAGTTCTGCAGCTTTCTGAAACCTTTAAAGTGTCCTGATCAATAGTTCTGTAGCTTTCTGGAACCTTTAAAGTGTCCTGATCAACAGTTCTGCAGCTTTCTGAAACCTTTAAAGTGTCCTGATCAATAGTTCTGCAGCTTTCTGAAACCTTTAAAGTGTCCTGATCAATAGTTCTGCAGCTTTCTGAAACCTTTAAAGTGTCCTGATCAATAGTTCTGTAGCTTTCTGGAACCTTTAAAGTGTCCTGATCAACAGTTCTGCAGCTTTCTGAAACCTTTAAAGTGTCCTGATCAACAGTTCTGCAGCTTTCTGAAACCTTTAAAGTGTCCTGATCAATAGTTCTGCAGCTTTCTGAAACCTTTAAAGTGTCCTGATCAACAGTTCTGCAGCTTTCTGAAACCTTTAAAGTGTCCTGATCAATAGTTCTGCAGCTTTCTGTAACCTTTAAAGTGTCCTGATCAACAGTTCTGCAGCTTTCTGAAACCTTTAAAGTGTCCTGATCAATAGTTCTGCAGCTTTCTGAAACCTTTAAAGTGTCCTGATCAATAGTTCTGTAGCTTTCTGGAACCTTTAAAGTGTCCTGATCAACAGTTCTGCAGCTTTCTGAAACCTTTAAAGTGTCCTGATCAACAGTTCTGCAGCTTTCTGAAACCTTTAAAGTGTCCTGATCAATAGTTCTGCAGCTTTCTGAAACCTTTAAAGTGTCCTGATCAACAGTTCTGCAGCTTTCTGAAGCTCTTTCACAGTTTTTCTTTGGACATTTTCTGCTTTTTCCCTCATCTTCAGTCCTTGTTCCTGAGCATTTTCAGTGTTTTTTCTTTTTTCAGCCACTTAACTCTGACCTTTGAACCCTTCAGGCAGAAAAAAGGCTCCTAACTCAAGGGATGAACCAGTGTTGTGTCGACACAGAACAGACAACTTAGCAAAGAAGCCATTTTAAACTGGATCTTTAGGCTCTTTGTCACAAAGACACATCATTTGTTCCCATTTCTTTAGCTGCATCTATGAAAAACAGCAAAGAAAACACAGTTTGACAGACAGAAAATAGGATTTCTGCAGCAACAAGGTGATTCCCAAAGAGCTATTAGCTGAAAACTTGGCATATCTCAGCATGGTGTGCAGTGTGTCCTTAAAACATTTGAGGAAACTGGACAAGTGGAGGACAAAAGAAGAAGTGTCAGGCCTAAAAAACTATCTCCAGCAGATGAACAGGATCTGAAAGTGATGTCCTTAAGAAAGAGGAAAAAATCCAGCTGTGACCTGACAGGACCTGAGAGATGCATCTGGACCTTCAGCTGATCCATCTACTGTTGGCCCAAGCCTCATCAGAAATGGTCTCCATGGAAGGGTGGCTGTCAAGAAGCCGTTCTTAAGGAAGGGAAACAGGGAGAAAAGGCTGAGCTGTGCCAAATGACACAAGAAGTGGACTGAAAATCAGTGGCAACAGGTCTTATGGAGGGATGAATCCTCCCCAGAGCCGGACCTCAACATTATTGAAGCAGTGTGGGATCATCTGACAGAGAACGGAACAAAAGGCAGCCCACATCCAAAGAAGAGCTTTGGGATGTCCTTCAAGAAGCCTGGAGAACTATTCCTGAAGACTCCTTAAAGAAATGACAGAAAGCTTGTCTCAGAGGGTTCAGGCTGTGTTGGAGAATAAAGGAGCTCAGACCAGAGATTCACTTTAAAGCTGCTGAGAACTGATAAAAACTCTGGTTCTGCCTCAGATTCTGGGTTTATGTTCAGGTTTTATCATGTTTCAGTGAATCTCTGCAGCTGCTTCCTGGAATAATATAAAGAAAGTCTGCTGGATCAGGACTGTATTTTACTTTAAACCTGGAAATTATAACCCTTCTAAACTGGGAACAACAACAGTCGGGTTTTCACTATCACTTTCCTCAGCGCCTCCACACAAACTGCGTGGTCCCAGCTCGGCTGTTCACTAACCTAACTAACGCATTAGTTCACTAATCACGCAGCGCGAGCCTCTCATACAACCAGCTTCTGCTAACTACCTCCCGGAGGTCTGCGTCGCTCCGGATGAGCAGCAGCTCAAGTCTGAAACTTCTCGTTGAAATGGCAGCTGGTTAGCAGCGAGCTAAGCTTCAATAAGCTAACACTGATTTCAGTTAATTAGCTCGGAGGCTACATTCAGCGCCCCGACACCAGCGACTTCCACCCGCCAGCTGCCCTCCAGAGCTGCCGGCCCCCCAGGACAAACTCACCGGGCTCCGGTAGCGTGGCGACTTCTAGCTTCCAAACTCCTGGGTCACCCACACGGCCGAGGGCAGCTCGAACTGGTCCGCAGACGACGGTGGGCAGCTAGCATTAGCCGCTGCTACAGCAGCAGCAGCAGATCCTCCATCTTTCCTCTGCGCTGCTGGAGCGCCAAAAAAAAAAAAAAACAATCACAACTTCTTCCAGGCGGCCTTAAAGCTCCTGTTCACACGATTTAAGCCACAGAAAACGGTTACAATCCATCGGTAATCCTGAAAGGTTCGCTGCGGGGTTCGAGGTTCCGTCCGAACGCACTTTTACGAGCTGAAAACCAAGTTTTGGGCGCTCGGAGTGTCTCCCCGCTCCTAGTTGTCTGTCGGACTAAATCACAGCGAGTTGGCTCAACTTCCGACACTTCAGCAGCCTCCAATGTGGAGCACAGCCGACCGACGGCGCATGCGCGGCCATCAGGTCCGGGACAGCCAGGGCCTCTCCCCGCGAGCCGCTGACATGCACAAGACAACACAAAAACAACACACAACAACCCTAAAACAGCTTATTAGAGCAGAGTAACAACTTATAACAACACACAGCAACTTATAAAACCTTATAATAAAAGAAAAACAACACAAAGGAACACACAACAACTTATTAGAACAGAGTAACAACACACAACAACCCTAAAACAGCTTATTAGAGCAGAGTAACATCTTATAACAACACTGAAACAACTTATAAAACCTTATAATAAAAGAAAAACAACACAAAGGAACACACAACAACTTATTAGAACAGAGTAACAACACAAAAACAACACACAACAACTTATTAGAACAGAATAACAACACAAAAACAACACACAACAACTTATTAGAACAGAGTAACAACACAAAAACAACACACAACAACTTATTAGAACAGAGTAACAACACAAAAACAACACACAACATCTTATAACAACACAAAAACAACTTATAAAACCTTATAATAAAAGAAAAACAACACAAAACAACACACAACAACTTATAACAACACAAAAACAACTTATAAAACCTTATAATAAAAGAAAAACAACACACAACAACTTATAACAACACAAAAACAACTTATAAAACCTTATAATAAAAGAAAAACAACACAAAGGAACACACAACAACTTATTAGAACAGAGTAACAACACAAAAACAACACACAACAACTTATAACAACACAAAAACAACTTATTAGAACAGAGTAACAACACAAAAACAACACACAACATCTTATAACAACACAAAAACAACTTATAAAACCTTATAATAAAAGAAAAACAACACAAAACAACACACAACAACTTATAACAACACAAAAACAACTTATAAAACCTTATAATAAAAGAAAAACAGCACACAACAACTTATAACAACACAAAAACAACTTATAAAACCTTATAATAAAAGAAAAACAACACAAAGGAACACACAACAACTTATTAGAACAGAGTAACAACTTATAACAACACACAACAACTTATAACAACACAAAAACAACTTATAACAACACAAAAACAACTTATAACAACACTGAAACACCTTATAAAACCTTATAATAAAAGAAAAACAACACAAAAACAACACACAACATCTTATAACAACACAAAAACAACTTATAAAACCTTATAATAAAAGAAAAACAACACAAAAACAACACACAACAACTTATTAGAACAGAGTAACAACTTATAAAACCTTATAATAAAAGAAAAACAACACAAAAACAACACACAACAACTTATTAGAACAGAGTAACAACTTATAACAACACTGAAACAACTTATAAAACCTTATAATAAAAGAAAAACAACACAAAAACAACACACAACAACTTATTAGAACAGAGTAACAACTTATAACAACACACAACAACTTATAACAACACAAAAACAACTTATAACAACACAAAAACAACTTATAACAACACTGAAACACCTTATAAAACCTTATAATAAAAGAAAAACAACACAAAAACAACACACAACAACCCTAAAACAACTTATTAGAACAGAGTAACAACACAAAAACAACACAACATCTTATAACAGTAACACACAGTGAGAGAGAACACCACACAGAAACTCAACACAAACAACACAACATGGTGAGCTGCCACGCTGCAACACTAAATTACACAGAACAACACAAAACTACACACATCACAAGAAATACACAAAAAAACACACAACAAAAATAATTAAGACAACAAAAAGCTTCATACAGCAATATGAAAGCAAAACACAACAACATACAACACAAAACACTCAACAACAGAGAAAAAACAACACACATTAGGGTAATACTAGCATGATGTTGACATTATGTTAGCATCATGTTAGTGTGATGTTAGCATGATGGTAGCATGTTGGTAGCATGATGTTAGTGTGATGTTAGCATGATGGTAGCATGATGTTAGTGTGATGTTAGCATGATGGTAGCATGATGTTAGCATGATGTTAGCATGATGTTGACATTATGTTAGCATGATGTTAGTGTGATGTTAGCATGATGTTAGCATGATGTTAGCATGATGTTGACATTATGTTAGCATCATGTTAGTGTGATGTTTGCATGATGTTGATGTAATGTTAGCATGATGTTAGCATGATGTTAGTGTGATGTTAGCATGATGGTAGCATGATGTTAGCATGATGTTAGCATGATGTTGACATTATGTTAGCATCATGTTAGTGTGATGTTTGCATGATGTTGATGTAATGTTAGCATGATGTTAGCATGATGGTAGCATGATGTTAGTGTGATGTTAGCATGATGTTGACATTATGTTAGCATCATGTTAGTGTGATGTTTGCATGATGTTAGTGTGATGTTAGCATGATGTTAGCATGATGTTAGCATGATGTTAGTGTGATGTTAGCATGATGTTGATGTAATGTTAGCATGATGTTAGCATGATGGTAGCATGATGTTAGTGCAAAATTGGTGTAATGTTAGCATGATGTTGGCATGACTTTAATGTGACTATCACGTGTTGTTAGGGTAATGTTTGTGTGATGATTTTAGCATGATGTAAGTGTGATGATAGAACCAGCTGCCAGTTTGGCTTCAGGAAGCAGACCCCCTCTCTGTCTTTAAGATCAGGCTGAAACTTTCCTTTCTTTTAAATCTCACAGGGCGGCTCAGGTGATCCTGAAACATCCCATAGTTATACAGCTATAAGCAGTCTTTAAATTGGTATTATATGAACTGGACTTATTTGGATTTGATTGAATTAGGTTTTATTGGATTTGTATTAAAATTGGCTTGCATTGGTTTGTATCTTTAAAGTGACTTGATGTAGCATTTGCTGGGATTTGGTGCTATATTAATATACTTTAACTGAGAGTTTAAAGTCTTAGTAAAACAGAAATAAATCTGTGTTCTTAGTTTTTTTTTCTCTGCAGATATCTGATTTTTCAGTTGCCTTCCAGCTGTTGAATAAATTACCAACATTGTTAAAATGTGAAACTTAAATTCTCATGACAGGAATGTCCTACCAAGGATTCAGGAGACATATAGGTGCAGCGTGAATCTGCTCCACCTGTAAAACTATCTGAAAATAAGGCTGGTGTTGGTGGTAATTCTGTAATCTCAACTAAATCAATCTATGGACTGTAGTTTCACCTGAAAGCTGAGTTCCCTGAGTCGGACTGATTCTCCAAGCTGATGTGTTGCCAGATCTGTGGTGGTTCTGCATTTCAACTTCACTCTTCACACATTCTTATTCTCATTGTTGCTTTAAGAAAACAGTTTAGGAGTTTAAGTAGTGCAAGTTCTAACATCTGAGGAAGAGGCATTTCAGCTGATAGCAACCAAGCAGTCAGCGCTAACACAGCTACCCGGCATGACTGGCTCCTTAGAGGCTAACGCCTTACAGCTGATCTATTTATGAAATAACCAGGGTTAGGGATGGGGTAAGCATTTACTGACTTCATATACCCACTATACATGGGCCCCAGTGCATCATTAAGCTCTGAGTTCAGACCAGCCCCTACAATCCTGAACAAAACGTCACGTTTCAAGTGTCTATTATCTCCAATTTACACCCACACAATGTGTTTCTATGCAAATCTCAGAATTAGCATCAGTCGGACTTTACTTAGTCAATTTAAGTGTGTTGTTGTTGATCTTTGTGTATTTGTGCTTCTCAAAGTTAAGGATGCTTCCTTGGTAGGATGGATCCTTCAAAGTCAGGTCATGCTAAGGCTAGGAAAGAGTCTTTCCTTGTTGGTAAACATCTCAGCAGCTGTCCAACCATCAGTTTCACCCCCCCACACACACAATGAATGAAAAACTGACAAAACTCAATCACTGCTACCTGGCTACCAACAACCATTTATACTCCTCTGTTCTTTGATGGAACACATTACAATGCTTACAAATTTATAATGAAGATAAAAACTTGGTTAAATTTACCTGTATATCGCACCAACTTGAATCTATTTGTTCTCTGTGGCATCTCAGACATGTGCAAAGGATGCAGATGCAAAGGATTGTGGGTATTTAGAGCACTCTAATTCATTTTATAGAACGAGGACAGCATCTTAGACTGAGAATTCACCAAAACTTAGTCTTGAACACCTGCTTTGGAAGAAAACTTTGGGTAACTGTAAATGTAAAGATAAAGGCAAGTTAAATAAAAGTGTTACTTTTGGTTTTGGTCATTTTATTGGAGTCTAAGAACTTGTTGGTGTGTTCTTATGCTTTGGAGGCCTCTAGCTGAAAAAGTGTAGGTCTGTTAGTTCAGGGAGTTATTTCCCAGGGAGGATGGTGATCTTCCTGAATGTTGATGAAATAATGATGCAGGTAGACTAAAAACTGTGGCTACTAAAGCCCATGAGGAGAAAAAACATATTTAGACATTTTGAGCTTCCTTTAGTTGAATTAATTACTGTGAATATAGTCATTTGGAAAGAAAACAGTTTAGGAGTTTAAGTAGTGCAAGTTCTAACATCTGAGGAAGAGGCATTTCAGCTGATAGCAACCAAGCAGTCAGCGCTAACACAGCTACACGGCATGACTGGCTCCTTAGAGGCTAACGCCTTACAGCTGATCTATTCATGAAATAACCAGGGTTAGGGATGGGGTAAGCATTTACTGACTTAATATACCCACTATACATGGGCCCCAGTGCATCATTAAGCTCTGAGTTCAGACCAGCCCCTACAATCCTGAACAAAACGTCACGTTTCAAGTGTCCATTATCTCCAATTTACACACACACACAACATGCTTCTATGCAAATCTCAGAATTAGCATCAGTCGGACTTTACTTAGTCAATTTAAGTGCGTTGTTGTTGATCTTTGTGTATTTGTGCTTCTCAAAGTTAAAGATGCTTCCTTGGTAGTATGGATCCTTCAAAGTCAGGTCATGCTAAGGCTAGGAAAGAGTCTTTCCTCGTTGGTAAACATCTCAGCAGCTGTCCAACCATCAGTTTCACCCCCCCCCACACACAATGAATGAAAAACTGACTAAACTCAATCACTGTTACCTGGCTACCAACAACCATTTATACTCCTCTGTTCTTTGATGGAACACATTACAATGCTTACAAATTTATAATGAAGATAAAAACTTGGTTAAATTTACCTGTATATCGCACCAACTTCAATCTATCTTTTCTCTATGGCATCTCAGACATGTGCAAAGGATGCAGATGCAAAGGATTGTGGGTGTTTAGAGCACTCTAATTAATTTTATAGAACGAGGACAGCATCTCAGACTGAGAATTCACCAAAACTTAGTCTTGAACACCTGCTTTGAAAGAAAACTTCGGGTAAATGTAAAGATAAAGGCAAGTTAAATAAAAGTGTTACTTTTGGTTTTGGTCATTTTATTGGAGTCTAAGAACTTGTTGGTGTGTTCTTATGCTTTGGAGGCCTCTAGCTGAAAAAGTGTAGGTCTGTTAGTTCAGGGAGTTATTTCCCAGGGAGGATGGTGATCTTCCTGAATGTTGATGAAATAATGATGCAGGTAGACTAAAAACTGTGGCTGCTAAAGCCCATGAGGAGAAAAACATCTTTGGACATGTTTAGCTTCCTTTAGTTGAATTAATTACTGTGAATATAGTCATTTGGAAAGAAAACAGTTTAGGAGTTTAAGTAGTGCAAGTTCTAACATCTGAGGAAGAGGCATTTCAGCTGATAGCAACCAAGCAGTCAGCGCTAACACAGCTACATGGCATGACTGGCTCCTGAGAGGCTAACGCCTTACAGCTGATCTATTCATGAAATAACCAGGGTTAGGGATGGGGTAAGCATTTACTGACTTAATATACCCACTATACATGGGCCCCAGTGCATCATTAAGCTCTGAGTTCAGACCAGCCCCTACAATCCTGAACAAAACGTCACGTTTCAAGTGTCCATTATCTCCAATTTACACACACACAATGTGTTTCTATGCAAATCTCTGAATTAGCATCAGTCGGACTTTACTTAGTCAATTTAAGTGTGTTGTTGTTGATCTTTGTGTATTTGTGCTTCTCAAAGTTAAAGATGCTTCCTTGGTAGGATGGATCCTTCAAAGTCAGGTCATGCTAAGGCTAGGAAAGAGTCTTTCCTTGTTGGTAAACATCTCAGCAGCTGTCCAACCATCAGTTTCACCCCCCCACACAATGAATGAAAAACTGACTAAACTCAATCACTGTTACCTGGCTACCAACAACCATTTATACTCCTCTGTTCTTTGATGGAACACATTACAATGCTTACAAATTTATAATGAAGATAAAAACTTGGTTAAATTTACCTGTATATCGCACCAATTTCAATCTGCATCTCAGTCATGTGCAAAGGATTGTGGGTATTTAGAGCACTCTAATTAATTTTATAGAACGAGGACAGCATCTCAGACTGAGAATTCACCAAAACTTAGTTTTGAACACCTGCTTTGGAAGAAAACTTCGGGTAAATGTAAAGATAAAGGCAAGTTAAATAAAAGTGTTACTTTTGGTTTTGGTCATTTTATTGGAGTCTAAGAACTTGTTGGTGTGTTCTTATGCTTTGGAGGCCTCTAGCTGAAAAAGTTTAGGTCTGTTAGTTCAGGGAGTTATTTCCCAGGGAGGATGGTGATCTTCCTGAATGTTGATGAAATAATGATGCAGGTAGACTAAAAACTGTGGCTGCTAAAGCCCATGAGGAGAAAAACATCTTTGGACATGTTTAGCTTCCTTTAGTTGAATTAATTACTGTGAATATAGTCATTTGGAAAGATTACAACATATATCAGTTGGAGCAGCAGGTTTCTTTTGTACATGTTAAGCACCTGGATTGAAAGTAGGGTTAGAAAGTTTGTATCTGACAACAACCTGTTGCTCAGTGTGTTTCTGCAGTTTTACTGCTGTTCGCTGCAGACACTCAGCCACTGTGTCCTGTGGTGTGTTACAGTGTTGTGAAGTTTCTGAGCTCATGCTGAAACATTCCTGCTTAGTGAGTCTGGGCCTTGCTGCAGCAGGCTCACATTGATTCTGGTTGAATAATCACACAAATCAGGTATCTGTGTAGTGTGTTTAATGAGCTGCTTACAGACAGGTATAGCTTCTGGCACAGTTACAGCTACCTGTACATGTACAGATACAGAATCAGCAAGTGAAGTACTGACTATCCATCAGAGCTAAACTGTTCAGAGACTTGTTGACAAAACTGTCTCTTAGTGTTTACTCCAGCAGCTGAACTGATTAACAGACACAGAATACAAAATGTACAACAAGAGACACGCAATTTCAGTTCACAATTTACATAAATTATCATAAAATTTCTCTGTGAAATATCTGCAGATTAATATATGGACACTAATAGAAAAATATATTGCCGTGTTTATGGGTGGAGCTCAACGGTCTCTGAGCAGGCAGTAGAATCACAGCGTTTCTGTGGGAAAGGATCAATATGTTTGCTTATCAGGTCTGATGATGGGAAGAAATGAGCTGCAGTGTTATTGATGTCTGACTCACCTCTATTACAGATGGAGTTCACATTCTCAGGACGGGTTGGAGGAGATTCTCCTGCTCGTTGCGCAGCTTCCGGGCTCTCAAGACATCCCGAACGCACAGATGCAGGTACAGATACTGACCCTGGTGGGAGAGGAGGAGCACGTTAGAAACCGCAGAGGACCTGAGTAAAGACAAACACCAACAGGACTGAGGTGAAACAAACCCCAACAGGACTGAGGTGAAACAAACACCAACAGGACTGAGGTGAAACAAACACCAACAGGACCTGAGTAAAGACAAACCCCAACAGGACTGAGGTGAAACAAACCCCAACAGGACTGAGTAAAGACAAACCCCAACAGGACTGAGGTGAAACAAACACCAACAGGACTGAGGTGAAACAAACACCAACAGGACCTGAGTAAAGACAAACACCAACAGGACCTGAGTAAAGACAAACCCCAACAGGACTGAGTAAAGACAAACCCCAACAGGACTGAGCTGAAACAAACCCCAACAGGACTGAGGTGAAACAAACCCCAACAGGACTGAGGTGAAACAAACCCCAACAGGACTGAGCTGAAACAAACCCCAACAGGACTGAGGTGAAACAAACCCCAACAGGACTGAGGTGAAACAAACCCCAACAGGACTGAGGTGAAACAAACCCCAACAGGACTGAGGTGAAACAAACCCCAACAAGACTGAGTAAAAACAAACCCCAACAGGACTGAGGTGAAACAAACCCCAAAAAGGACTGAGGTGAAACAAACCCCAACAGGACTGAGGTGAAACAAACCCCAACAGGACTGAGTAAAGACAAACCCCAACAGGACTGAGGTGAAACAAACCCCAACAGGACTAAAGTGAAACAAACCCCAACAGGACTGAGTAAAGACAAACCCCAACAGGACTGAGGTGAAACAAACCCCAACAGGACTGAGTAAAGACAAACCCCAACAGGACTGAGGTGAAACAAACCCCAACAGGACTGAGTAAAGACAAACCCCAACAGGACTGAGGTGAAACAAACCCCAACAGGACTGAGTAAAGACAAACCCCAACAGGACTGAGGTGAAACAAACCCCAACAGGACTGAGGTGAAACAAACCCCAACAGGACTGAGTAAAGACAAACCCCAACAGGACTGAGGTGAAACAAACCCCAACAGGACTGAGTAAAGACAAACCCCAACAGGACTGAGGTGAAACAAACCCCAACAGGACTGAGTAAAGACAAACCCCAACAGGACTGAGGTGAAACAAACCCCAACAGGACTGAGTAAAGACAAACCCCAACAGGACTGAGGTGAAACAAACCCCAACAGGACTGAGTAAAGACAAACCCCAACAGGACTGAGGTGAAACAAACCCCAACAGGACTGAGGTGAAACAAACCCCAACAGGACTGAGTAAAGACAAACCCCAACAGGACTGAGGTGAAACAAACCCCAACAGGACTGAGTAAAGACAAACCCCAACAGGACTGAGGTGAAACAAACCCCAACAGGACTGAGGTGAAACAAACACCAACAGGACTGAGGTGAAACAAACCCCAACAAGACTGAGTAAAGACAAACCCCAACAGGACTGAGTAAAGACAAACCCCAACAGGACTGAGGTGAAACAAACCCCAACAGGACTGAGGTGAAACAAACCCCAACAGGACTGAGTAAAGACAAACCCCAACAGGACTGAGGTGAAACAAACCCCAACAGGACTGAGTAAAGACAAACCCCAACAGGACTGAGCTGAAACAAACCCCAACAGGACTGAGCTGAAACAAACCCCAACAGGACTGAGCTGAAACAAACCCCAACAGGACTAAAGTGAAACAAACCCCAACAGGACTGAGCTGAAACAAACCCCAACAGGACTGAGGTGAAACAAACCCCAACAAGACTGAGGTGAAACAAACCCCAACAGGACTGAGCTGAAACAAACCCCAACAAGACTGAGGTGAAACAAACCCCAACAGGACTGAGCTGAAACAAACCCCAACAGGACTGAGGTGAAACAAACCCCAACAAGACTGAGGTGAAACAAACCCCAACAGGACTGAGCTGAAACAAACCCCAACAGGACTGAGGTGAAACAAACCCCAACAAGACTGAGGTGAAACAAACCCCAACAGGACTGAGGTGAAACAAACCCCAACAGGACTGAGGTGAAACAAACCCCAACAGGACTGAGGTGAAACAAACCCCAACAGGACTGAGGTGAAACAAACCCCAACAGGACTGAGGTGAAACAAACCCCAACAGGACTGAGTAAAGACAAACCCCAACAGGACTGAGCTGAAACAAACCCCAACAGGACTAAAGTGAAACAAACCCCAACAGGACTAAAGTGAAACAAACCCCAACAGGACTGAGGTGAAACAAACCCCAACAGGACTGAGGTGAAACAAACCCCAACAGGACTGAGTAAAGACAAACCCCAACAGGACTGAGCTGAAACAAACCCCAACAGGACTAAAGTGAAACAAACCCCAACAGGACTGAGCTGAAACAAACCCCAACAGGACTGAGGTGAAACAAACCCCAACAAGACTGAGGTGAAACAAACCCCAACAGGACTGAGCTGAAACAAACCCCAACAAGACTGAGGTGAAACAAACCCCAACAGGACTGAGCTGAAACAAACCCCAACAGGACTGAGGTGAAACAAACCCCAACAGGACTAAAGTGAAACAAACCCCAACAGGACTAAAGTGAAACAAACCCCAACAGGACTGAGGTGAAACAAACCCCAACAGGACTGAGGTGAAACAAACCCCAACAGGACTGAGTAAAGACAAACCCCAACAGGACTGAGCTGAAACAAACCCCAACAGGACTAAAGTGAAACAAACCCCAACAGGACTGAGCTGAAACAAACCCCAACAGGACTGAGGTGAAACAAACCCCAACAAGACTGAGGTGAAACAAACCCCAACAGGACTGAGTAAAGACAAACCCCAACAGGACTGAGGTGAAACAAACCCCAACAGGACTAAAGTGAAACAAACCCCAACAGGACTGAGGTGAAACAAACCCCAACAGGACTGAGGTGAAACAAACCCCAACAGGACTGAGGTGAAACAAACCCCAACAGGACTGAGGTGAAACAAACCCCAACAAGACTGAGTAAAGACAAACCCCAACAGGACTGAGTAAAGACAAACCCCAACAGGACTGAGGTGAAACAAACCCCAACAGGACTGAGGTGAAACAAACCCCAACAGGACTGAGTAAAGACAAACCCCAACAGGACTGAGCTGAAACAAACCCCAACAGGACTGAGCTGAAACAAACCCCAACAGGACTGAGCTGAAACAAACCCCAACAGGACTAAAGTGAAACAAACCCCAACAGGACTGAGCTGAAACAAACCCCAACAGGACTGAGGTGAAACAAACCCCAACAAGACTGAGGTGAAACAAACCCCAACAGGACTGAGTAAAGACAAACCCCAACAGGACTGAGGTGAAACAAACCCCAACAAGACTGAGGTGAAACAAACCCCAACAGGACTGAGGTGAAACAAACCCCAACAGGACTGAGGTGAAACAAACCCCAACAAGACTGAGGTGAAACAAACCCCAACAAGACTGAGGTGAAACAAACCCCAACAGGACTGAGGTGAAACAAACCCCAACAAGACTGAGGTGAAACAAACCCCAACAGGACTGAGGTGAAACAAACCCCAACAGGACTGAGGTGAAACAAACCCCAACAGGACTGAGGTGAAACAAACACCAACAGGACTGAGGTGAAACAAACCCCAACAAGACTGAGTAAAGACAAACCCCAACAGGACTGAGTAAAGACAAACCCCAACAGGACTGAGGTGAAACAAACCCCAACAGGACTGAGGTGAAACAAACCCCAACAGGACTGAGTAAAGACAAACCCCAACAGGACTGAGGTGAAACAAACCCCAACAGGACTGAGGTGAAACAAACCCCAACAGGACTGAGCTGAAACAAACCCCAACAGGACTGAGCTGAAACAAACCCCAACAGGACTGAGCTGAAACAAACCCCAACAGGACTGAGGTGAAACAAACCCCAACAGGACTAAAGTGAAACAAACCCCAACAGGACTGAGCTGAAACAAACCCCAACAGGACTGAGGTGAAACAAACCCCAACAGGACTGAGGTGAAACAAACCCCAACAAGACTGAGGTGAAACAAACCCCAACAGGACTGAGCTGAAACAAACCCCAACAAGACTGAGGTGAAACAAACCCCAACAGGACTAAAGTGAAACAAACCCCAACAGGACTGAGGTGAAACAAACCCCAACAGGACTGAGGTGAAACAAACCCCAACAAGACTGAGGTGAAACAAACCCCAACAGGACTGAGGTGAAACAAACCCCAACAGGACTGAGGTGAAACAAACCCCAACAAGACTGAGGTGAAACAAACCCCAACAAGACTGAGGTGAAACAAACCCCAACAGGACTGAGGTGAAACAAACCCCAACAGGACTGAGGTGAAACAAACCCCAACAGGACTGAGGTGAAACAAACACCAACAGGACTGAGGTGAAACAAACCCCAACAAGACTGAGTAAAGACAAACCCCAACAGGACTGAGTAAAGACAAACCCCAACAGGACTGAGGTGAAACAAACCCCAACAGGACTGAGGTGAAACAAACCCCAACAGGACTGAGTAAAGACAAACCCCAACAGGACTGAGGTGAAACAAACCCCAACAGGACTGAGGTGAAACAAACCCCAACAGGACTGAGGTGAAACAAACACCAACAGGACTGAGGTGAAACAAACCCCAACAAGACTGAGTAAAGACAAACCCCAACAGGACTGAGTAAAGACAAACCCCAACAGGACTGAGGTGAAACAAACCCCAACAGGACTGAGGTGAAACAAACCCCAACAGGACTGAGTAAAGACAAACCCCAACAGGACTGAGGTGAAACAAACCCCAACAGGACTGAGGTGAAACAAACCCCAACAGGACTGAGCTGAAACAAACCCCAACAGGACTGAGCTGAAACAAACCCCAACAGGACTGAGCTGAAACAAACCCCAACAGGACTGAGGTGAAACAAACCCCAACAGGACTGAGGTGAAACAAACCCCAACAGGACTGAGGTGAAACAAACCCCAACAGGACTGAGGTGAAACAAACCCCAACAGGACTGAGGTGAAACAAACCCCAACAGGACTGAGGTGAAACAAACCCCAACAGGACTGAGGTGAAACAAACCCCAACAAGACTGAGGTGAAACAAACCCCAACAGGACTAAAGTGAAACAAACCCCAACAGGACTGAGGTGAAACAAACCCCAACAGGACTGAGGTGAAACAAACCCCAACAGGACTGAGGTGAAACAAACCCCAACAAGACTGAGGTGAAACAAACCCCAACAGGACTGAGGTGAAACAAACCCCAACAAGACTGAGGTGAAACAAACCTGCATCAAAAAAAAGAGGTGCCCTTGAGCAAGGCACCATACCCCCATGCTCCCTGAGAATGGCTGCCCAACACTCCAGTGTATGGCATCTGTCTCTATGAATGTCAACAGGTGCCAACCTGAATGGGTTCATGTTTATGCATTTAGCAAACACTTTTATCCAAAGTAACTTATACTGGTAGGCAGTTAGGGTAAAGGGGGTCTTTCCTGAGGACCCCTACTGGAGGCAGGTAGCTTTCATGCAGGGGATTTGAACCCAGGTCAACCACATGGAAGGTGGTAATCCTAACACTACACTATCCAGTCCCTAGGGTTAAAGGCAGAGGACAAATTTCTGGGTGAAATGAGGTTTTAAAACCTTAAACATGGCTGCCTGCCTTGTTAATTGTATAAATATCTGTTGAAAGGTTTCTAAACCTGCTGGTGAATGACGTCACAAACACACTGGTTCCCATGATGCCGCAGTCCTACCTCAGTCTGTACCATGTGCGATCGGTGGAGTCGCAGATCAAAGACGCCACCGTAGATGTCCACCGTGTCCCTGCTGTCCAGCTGCTGCAGCACTCGATCCAGGACGATGAAGGTCCCTGTGCGACCCACACCAGCACTGACACGCATACCAAAAACACACATTAGTCTGGGTCCAACTGCCTTGTTGCAGGATTGGAGTCTGAGAGTCATTTCCCCCAAACAGAGAACAGAGAAGAAGCTCATGTCTTAGACCTTGAAAGATCAGCCTAGTGAAGATTCAGAAGGTCATAACTTTGCAGTGTTGGAGTGAAGCTGCCCTTTAACCCCAGAACTGTCTGTACCTGCAGTGCACTACGGTGGGACCAGAGCCAGGGCTCCGGTTGACGTAGTCCCGGACAGTTCGGACAAACTGGATGAGGGACTGCGTGGTCTCTGGGACGCCGTGGTCAGGCCACACCGTGTAGTGAAACTGGCGAACCAGGCGGCTGAAACCAAGCTGCTCCTCCTGAACCAACAGGAACAGGAAAACTGATCTGAGAATATTAGCTAACACCAACTGAATACTTTTTAAACATTTATGTTTGGTTACTTGAAGTAAATCAAAGGTGTCGGCTGCTGGGATTCAAACGTACGCTGCAGATTCTGAACTCTCTGATGGTCCACTCAGGCAGAACCGACTCTGACAGCATCTGGACGATCAGGTCTCCGTAGTACAGAGGATCCTGATCGAAAGGCCAGTAATGATCGCACTTCACCTGGATGTAGAAGAAGGAAGATTATTACTCCATTACCAACTAAATCAGGTCCCCAGGTGTCTGAATCAAGCTTCATTTGGGTTTGTCAGAAGCTGGTTTCACAGTAAAGAGGCTTCCTGTCTCATACCCACCCGGCCTTTTTCCACACACTGTGTGACCATCACCACGTTGTGGACGTTTTGCTCCCACACCATCTTCCAGAAATCATCCTTTGTTCCTGGCAGGGGACCCTGTGTGGCGATGTACTCCCGGCGGAACTTATTACCCTGATAAAAACAATGAGAACATTTATACGTGTGATTGTTTTAAATACCAACGGGCCGGATTCTGTTCAAGTACAGAAACATCCATGTAAAGAAAAGGGTGATGTGTACCTGGCAGATGAAGGCAAGTTTATCTGTATAAAACGATTCAACAAGAAGCTGATTCAAAGTGCTTTACAGAGACTTTAAAACAGTAGAAATAAAAAGCATGATTTCAAATTTATACAAAAAAGAAAGAAATAAGAACAATTGATATAATCAGAACAATAAAGATAAGATTGAATAGAAATGTAATAAATGAAAATATATGAAACTTATTTGGAGCTTTATTCAGATGTTTCTTCAACCTGGACTTAAATACTGAGAGTTTCAGCTGATCTGAGGCTTTCTGGGAGTTTGTTCCAGACATGTGGAGCATAGAAGCTGAATGCAGCTCCTCCAGGTCTGGTTCTGACTCTGGGAACTGATAAAGAACCGGATCCAGATGACCTGAGGGGTCTGGGAGGTTCATAGTGGGTCAGGAGGTCACTGATGCATTTTGGACCATTCAGAGCTTTATAGACCAGCATCAGAACTTTAAAGTCTATCCTCTGATGGACCGGCATCAGAACCTTAAAGTCTATCCTCTGATGGACCGGCAGCAGAACTTTAAAGTCTATCCTCTGATGGACCAGCATCAGAACTTTAAAGTCTATCCTCTGATGGACCGGCATCAGAACCTTAAAGTCTATCCTCTGATGGACCGGCATCAGAACTTTAAAGTCTATCCTCTGATGGACCGGCAGCAGAACTTTAAAGTCTATCATCTGATGGACCGGCATCAGAACTTTAAAGTCTATCCTCTGATGGACCAGCATCAGAACTTTAAAGTCTATCCTCTGATGGACCGGCAGCAGAACCTTAAAGTCTATCCTCTGATGGACCGGCATCAGAACTTTAAAGTCTATCCTCTGATGGACCGGCATCAGAACCTTAAAGTCTATCCTCTGATGGACCGGCATCAGAACTTTAAAGTCTATCCTCTGATGGACCGGCAGCAGAACTTTAAAGTCTATCCTCTGATGGACCAGCATCAGAACTTTAAAGTCTATCCTCTGATGGACCGGCATCAGAACCTTAAAGTCTATCCTCTGATGGACCGGCATCAGAACTTTAAAGTCTATCCTCTGATGGACCGGCAGCAGAACTTTAAAGTCTATCATCTGATGGACCGGCATCAGAACTTTAAAGTCTATCCTCTGATGGACCAGCATCAGAACTTTAAAGTCTATCCTCTGATGGACCAGCATCAGAACTTTAAAGTCTATCCTCTGATGGACCGGCATCAGAACCTTAAAGTCTATCCTCTGATGGACCGGCATCAGAACTTTAAAGTCTATCCTCTGATGGACCGGCATCAGAACCTTAAAGTCTATCCTCTGATGGACCGGCATCAGAACTTTAAAGTCTATCCTCTGATGGACCGGCAGCAGAACTTTAAAGTCTATCCTCTGATGGACCAGCATCAGAACTTTAAAGTCTATCCTCTGATGGACCGGCAGCAGAACTTTAAAGTCTATCCTCTGATGGACCGGCATCAGAACTTTAAAGTCTATCCTCTGATGGACCGGCATCAGAACCTTAAAGTCTATCCTCTGATGGACAGGCAGCAGAACTTTAAAGTCTATCCTCTGATGGACCGGCATCAGAACTTTAAAGTCTATCCTCTGATGGACCGGCATCAGAACCTTAAAGTCTATCCTCTGATGGACCAGCATCAGAACTTTAAAGTCTATCCTCTGATGGACCGGCAGCAGAACTTTAAAGTCTATCCTCTGATGGACCGGCATCAGAACTTTAAAGTCTATCCTCTGATGGACCAGCATCAGAACCTTAAAGTCTATCCTCTGATGGACAGGCAGCAGAACTTTAAAGTCTATCCTCCGATGGACCGGCATCAGAACCTTAAAGTCTATCCTCTGATGGACCGGCATCAGAACTTTAAAGTCTATCCTCTGATGGACCGGCAGCAGAACTTTAAAGTCTATCCTCTGATGGACCAGCATCAGAACTTTAAAGTCTATCCTCTGATGGACCGGCAGCAGAACTTTAAAGTCTATCCTCTGATGGACCGGCATCAGAACTTTAAAGTCTATCCTCTGATGGACCGGCATCAGAACCTTAAAGTCTATCCTCTGATGGACCAGCATCAGAACTTTAAAGTCTATCCTCTGATGGACCGGCATCAGAACCTTAAAGTCTATCCTCTGATGGACCGGCATCAGAACCTTAAAGTCTATCCTCTGATGGACCGGCAGCCGGTGGAAAGACCTCACAGCTGGACTGATGTTCTCCACTTCTTTGGTCTCAGTGAGGACTCCAGCAGCTGAGTTCTGGATGAGCTGCAGGTGTCTGACTGACTTTTTAAAGATGCCAAACCTACTAAAGATGAATGCATGGACCAGTTTTTCCAGGTCCTGCTCAGATCTTTTAGCCTTGATATATTCTTACGGTGATAGTCGGCTGACTTTGTTATTGCCTTAATGTGTTTTCAGGTCTGAGTCCATCACTGCACCCAGATTTCTGGCCTGGTTGGTAGTTTTTAGATTATAGATTGAAGCTCTGTGGTGACTTTCAATCGTTTATCTTTGGCTCCAAAGACAATTACCTCAGTTTTGTTTTTGTTTAGCTGGAGGAAGTTGTGGCACATCCAGTCATTAATCTCCTCAATGCATTTTCCAAGGGCCTGTACAGGCCCTCTGTCTCCTGGTGACATTATAATATATATCTGTGTGTCATCTGCATAGCTATGGTAGTTTATTTGGTTGTTTTTCTCAATCTGTGCTCAGCTTTCCGATTCTTTCTTTTCCCATTTTTCACCAGTGTGGAATTTCGCCGTGGAGACTTCTTCCTTCCAGAGATAACCTTCACCTTCATGGGAGCAATAGTATCCATAACATTTAACATTTTAGTATTGAAGCTACTGACGAGCTCACTGACTGAACCCCCGGACAGGGCAGGTGTTAAAGAGAAGACCTGGTTAAAGATCTCACTACTGTTTTCAGTTATACGCCGTTTTGAGATCACTGCTGTTGAGACATTTGTGTGCACTGAACTCGTTCTCTCAAAGAAAACACAGGAATGGTCAGACAGGCCCACATCAGACACAGCAATCTTTGAAATGCTCAGACCCTTAGAGATCAGTAAGTCTAGAGTGTGCCCCCTACTGTGCATGGGCTCTGTTATATGCTGAGTCAGCTCAAAGTTGTCCAGAGTGTTCCTCAGGTCTTTAGTTTAATTATACAGTCAAAATCAACACAGATCATAGACATTTGGGGGATATTTGGATATAGATGGGATATAGATATTTGGGGGGCCTGTAAACATTCAGAAACAGGACTCTGGGTGAGGCCTTCAGCTGTATAGCCATATATTCAAAGGACTGAAAACTTCCAGGAGATAACTGCTTCCAGTGAAATGATTCATTGAATAAGACTCATTAATCATTAATTAAGAATGTTTTCCCAGCTAAAGACCATTCATTTGATAAAGTCAACTGAAGTGTTTTAGAGGTATTATTTGCCCCCTTGTGTTTGGAGCAGTCTGTGGCTCACAGGGTATATTTACTTTATTTAAAGATCTATTAGAGTGCAACTCTCTGTGTTTTAACTGGACCACATTTCTCCTTCTGTCACCTGAAAGTACAGAAATGTTAAAACCTTCGAATAAACAGGGTCCCGGTTTGGGAAAAGTCCCGACTGTCATGATCCTCACAGCCCGGACCCTCCACTCATCACACATCAGACTGGAGACAGAACATGATGGCAGCGTGGGGGGACGGGGGGGTGGGGTGGGACTGGATAGTGTCGTGGTATGAATGCCACCTTGCCACCCAGACCTGGGTTCAAACCCCCTACATGAAAGGTATTACCTCCAGTAGGGGTCCTTAGGCAACACCCCCTCACCCTTCATGCCTACCTGTCTGTCCCAATCGACTCCAAAGCCGGTCTGAAACCAGGTCATTAATGAGTTCGAAACCAAGTCCAATGCAAATTACAATCACAATCCAGACTAGATCCAAACTCAAGTACGAAACCAGTCCACAGGCAAAACCAAGTTCATATTCAAGTTCAAAACCAGAGCAAACCTCAGACCAGTCCAAAACAAAGTCAACAACCAGGTAAAATAAAACTCAAATCCAGTCCAAAAATCCAATCTACCTGCCAGGTAGCTGTACTGAGGAGAATGCACAAATAAAACAGGTTTCTGCCTTCTTTCACCTTGGTAATATTGTTAAATTCAGAATAGAATTTAAGGTTCTTCTCCTCACATATAAAGCTCTTAATGACCGAGCTCCATCACATCTTAAAGATCTCACAGTTGGATATTTCCAGGCTGCAGGTTTCCTTGTGGTTCCCAGAGTTTCTAAAAGCAGAATGGGAGGCAGAGCCTTCAGTTATCAGGCCCCTAAAAGCAGAATGGGAGGCAGAGCCTTCAGTTATCAGGCCCCTAAAAGCAGAATGGGAGGCAGAGCCTTCAGTTATCAGGCCCCTAAAAGCAGAATGGGAGGCAGAGCCTTCAGTTATCAGGCCCCTAAAAGCAGAATGGGAGGCAGAGCCTTCAGTTATCAGGCCCCTAAAAGCAGAATGGGAGGCAGAGCCTTCAGTTATCAGGCCCCTAAAAGCAGAATGGGAGGCAGAGCCTTCAGTTATCAGGCCCCTAAAAGCAGAATGGGAGGCAGAGCCTTCAGTTATCAGGCCCCTAAAAGCAGAATGGGAGGCAGAGCCTTCAGTTATCAGGCCCCTAAAAGCAGAATGGGAGGCAGAGCCTTCAGTTATCAGGCCCCTAAAAGTAGAATGGGAGGCAGAGCCTTCAGTTATCAGGCCCCTAAAAGCAGAATGGGAGGCAGAGATCTCACTACTGTTTTCAGTTATACGCCGTTTTGAGATCACTGCTGTTGAGACATTTGTGTGCACTGAACTCGTTCTCTCAAAGAAAACACAGGAATGGTCAGACAGGCCCACATCAGACACAGTAATCTTTGAAATGCTCAGACCCTTAGAGATCAGTAAGTCTAGAGTGTGCCCCCTATTGTGCGGGGCTCTGTTATATGCTGAGTCAGCTCAAAGTTGTCCAGAGTGTTCCTCAGGTCTTTAGTTTAATTATACAGTCAAAATCAACACAGATCATAGACATTTGGGGGATATTTGGATATAGATGGGATATAGATATTTGGGGGGCCTGTAAACATTCAGAAACAGGACTCTGGGTGAGGCCTTCAGCTGTATAGCCATATATTCAAAGGACTGAAAACTTCCAGGAGATAACTGCTTCCAGTGAAATGATTCATTGAATAAGACTCATTAATCATTAATTAAGAATGTTTTCCCAGCTAAAGACCTAACATTTAATAAAGCCAACTGAAGTGTTTTAGAGGTATTATTTGCCCCCTGGTGTTTGGAGCAGTCTGTGGCTCACAGGGTATATTTACTTTATTTAAAGATCTTTTTGAGTGCAACTCTCTGTGTTTTAACTGGGCCACATTTCTCCTTCTATTCAATTCAATTCAATTCAATTCAATTTTATTTATATAGCGCCAGATTACAACAATTGTCATCTCAAGGCACTTAAGTAATAAAGTCCAATTCAAGCCAATTGGAATTCAATTCATTGTAATCATAATCCAATTAATCCATATAGAGCTAATTAAAAAAATTAATATCCTAGCTAAGGAAACCAACAGATTGCACCGAAATGTGTCTTCAGTCCAATCTCCCGTCCTGAGCGTGCCTGTGGCAACTGTGGAAAGGAACGACTCCCTTTTAACAGGAAGAAACCTCTGGCAGAACCAGACTCAGGAAGGGTGTCCATCCGCCTCGACCAGCTGGGGTTTGAGAAGACAGAAAAGAGGGAAAAGAGGGGGGAAAAACACCATAACACCATTCAAAGGATACCTGCTGGAACAGGGAAACACAAGTTAATAACCACAATAATGTCACATGTACATAAAATCAATTTTGAAATTAAACAGGGGGAAAAAGAGAGCAAAGTGAGGAAAGGTGTGACAGATGAGGTCCCCCAGCAGTCTAAGCCTATAGCAGCTTAACTATGGGATGTTTCAGGATTACCTGAGCCATCCCTAACTATAAGCTTTATCGAAAAGAAAAGTTTTAAGCCTAATCTTAAAAGTGGAGAGGGTGTCTGCTTCCCGGACATTTACTGGCAGCTTATTCCACAAGAGAGGGGCCTGATAACTGAAGGCTCTACCTCCCATTCTACTTTTAGAAACTCTGGGAACAACAAGTAAACCTGCAGTTTGGGAGCGAAGTGCTCTGTTAGGAAAATATTGTACAATGAGATCTTTAAGATATGATGGAGTTCGGTCACCTGAAAGTACAGAAATGTTAAAACCTTCTAATAAACAGGGTCCCGGTTTGGGAAAAGTCCCGACTGTCATGATCCTCACAGCCCGGACCCTCCACTCATCACACATCAGACTGGAGACAGAACATGATGGCAGCGTGGGGGGACGGGGGGGTGGGGTGGGACTGGATAGTGTCGTGGTATGAATGCCACCTTGCCACCCAGACCTGGGTTCAAACCCCCTACATGAAAGGTATTACCTCCAGTAGGGGTCCTTAGGCAACACCCCCTCACCCTTCATGCCTACCTGTAAGTCGCTTTGGATAAAAGCTGCTAAATGCATAAACATATAAACATATATAAACATATGGGGTCGCTTCGGCTGCTGTGGTGGGGGCGAGGCTCAGCAGGGAACCTTTGGCTGCTCTGGTGGGAGGTTTATGGGGGGAAAGGGATTAGATCTGGGTAGATCTGGGCCCAGAGCTCCATCATCTGCTCAGTGAATTTCAGGTGAGGGGAGGAGGGAGAAAGGAAGATGAAGACTGAAGGCTGAACTCCGTTCTGTTTGGAGGAAATATTTAATACCTTTACAGCCTTCAGACTCATCCCTCTGCCTCTGACACACTATCAAGAGAAAGATTCATTCTGCAGCAATGGCAGCCCAAAACCCAATCTACAACCAGTCCAAGATAAGTCTACAACTCACCCAAAACCAATTCAAACCAGACCAAACAAGTCCAAGTCTAGACCCAGTCAAACAACAGTTACAGTCAGGGTTGGTTAGTCAACAGCTTTATTCCTTAACCAACAAGTCTCACCTTACGGCTCTTTACCTCATGTCACCCATCCCCTCTTTTACCATTTTCTTTACTTTCTTTAAACTCGTGCCAAAACAACCTCCACGATGAGTTCAAATCCAAGTCCATAATCTGTCCCAATCGACTCCAAAGCCGGTCTGAAACCAGGTCATTAATGAGTTCGAAACCAAGTCCAATGCAAATTACAATCACAATCCAGACTAGATCCAAACTCAAGTACGAAACCAGTCCACAGGTAAAACCAAGTTCATATTCAAGTTCAACCTCAGACCAAAAACAAAGTCTTAATGACCGAGCTCCATCACATCTTAAAGATCTCACAGTTGGATATTTCCCCAACAGAGCACTTTGCTCTCAGGCTGCAGGTTTCCTTGTGGTTCCCAGAGTTTCTAAAAGCAGAATGGGAGGCAGAGCCTTCAGTTATCAGGCCCCTAAAAGCAGAATGGGAGGCAGAGCCTTCAGTTATCAGGCCCCTAAAAGCAGAATGGGAGGCAGAGCCTTCAGTTATCAGGCCCCTAAAAGCAGAATGGGAGGCAAAGCCTTCAGTTATCAGGCCCCTAAAAGCAGAATGGGAGGCAGAGCCTTCAGTTATCAGGCCCCTAAAAGCAGAATGGGAGGCAGAGCCTTCAGTTATCAGGCCCCTAAAAGCAGAATGGGAGGCAGAGCCTTCAGTTATCAGGCCCCTAAAAGCAGAATGGGAGGCAGAGCCTTCAGTTATCAGGCCCCTAAAAGCAGAATGGGAGGCAGAGCCTTCAGTTATCAGGCCCCTAAAAGCAGAATGGGAGGCAGAGCCTTCAGTTATCAGGCCCCTAAAAGCAGAATGGGAGGCAGAGCCTTCAGTTATCAGGCCCCTAAAAGCAGAATGGGAGGCAGAGCCTTCAGTTATCAGGCCCCTAAAAGCAGAATGGGAGGCAGAGCCTTCAGTTATCAGGCCCCTAAAAGCAGAATGGGAGGCAGAGCCTTCAGTTATCAGGCCCCTAAAAGCAGAATGGGAGGCAGAGTCTTCAGTTATCAGGCCCCTAAAAGCAGAATGGGAGGCAGAGCCTTCAGTTATCAGGCCCCTAAAAGCAGAATGGGAGGCAGAGCCTTCAGTTATCAGGCCCCTAAAAGCAGAATGGGAGGCAGAGCCTTCAGTTATCAGGCCCCTAAAAGCAGAATGGGAGGCAGAGCCTTCAGTTATCAGGCCCCTAAAAGCAGAATGGGAGGCAGAGCCTTCAGTTATCAGGCCCCTAAAAGCAGAATGGGAGGCAGAGCCTTCAGTTATCAGGCCCCTAAAAGCAGAATGGGAGGCAGAGCCTTCAGTTATCAGGCCCCTAAAAGCAGAATGGGAGGCAGAGCCTTCAGTTATCAGGCCCCTAAAAGCAGAATGGGAGGCAGAGCCTTCAGTTATCAGGCCCCTAAAAGCAGAATGGGAGGCAGAGTCTTCAGTTATCAGGCCCCTAAAAGCAGAATGGGAGGCAGAGCCTTCAGTTATCAGGCCCCTAAAAGCAGAATGGGAGGCAGAGCCTTCAGTTATCAGGCCCCTAAAAGCAGAATGGGAGGCAGAGCCTTCAGTTATCAGGCCCCTAAAAGCAGAATGGGAGGCAGAGCCTTCAGTTATCAGGCCCCTAAAAGCAGAATGGGAGGCAGAGCCTTCAGTTATCAGGCCCCTAAAAGCAGAATGGGAGGCAGAGCCTTCAGTTATCAGGCCCCTCTCTGTGGAACCAGCTGCCAGTTTGGCTTCAGGAAGCAGACACCCTCTCTACCTTTAAGATCAGGCTGAAACTTTCCTTTCTGATAAAGCTTATAGTTAGGGATGGCTCAGGTGAGCCTGAAACATCCCATAGTTCTGCTGCTATAGGCCCAGCCTGCTGGGGGAGCTCCCATGATGCACCTCTCCTCCCTCCATGTACAGATGACATCATTGCTGTCATTAACTTGTGTTTCTCTCTCTCAGCAGGTGTCTCTGGCCTGGTGTTACGCTGATTGTTGTCCCCTCTTTCCTGTCCTCTCAGCCCCAGCTGGTCCAGGCAGATGGACCCTTCCTGGTTCTGGTTCTGATGGAGGTTTCTTCCTGTTAAAAGGGAGTTTTTTCTCTCCACAGTTGCCTCGTGCAGCTCAGGACGGGGGATAAATTGGATTGTAATTGGCTTGTATTGGACTGTATATTTGAAGTACCTTGAGATTGTTGTAATTTGGAGCTTTATAAATAAAATTAAATTGAATTAGATGGTTTTACTGGACAGGAACATCTGGGTTTCTCTGTTAAAGCTGCTGCCCCCGCGACCTCAGTTTCAGTTAGTGCCAGTTAAAGAGGAGTGGCTTCTTACAGGTATGTAGCTGGCATTGATGTAGTCTGAGCAGGGATCATCATCCACGTAGGACAGCTTCACCCTTGTGGAGTCATCTGAGCACAGACAGAAACAGAGTGAGACCCAGACACAAAAAGCTGACCGGTGAGGCGGTGTTGATGTCACTCACAGGGCAGGATGTTGTTGTATCGGTTCTTCCCACGGTTCTCTGGTAGCAGAGCCGAGTCCAGGGGCTGGTTCCGACCGACATCCTTCAGGTCCTGATGGGAAGAAAACAGTCAAAAGGAGAAATGGTTCAGCTTTTAGGAGAAGACATCAACTGGCTTCATCAGTGGCAGAAGAGACTGAGATCTGGGGAACTGTGAGACGGGTTCAGCACATCCAGAGTATCTTCTGATTATCCGTCTCACCGAACCTTAAAAATCACGAACATCTGGCTTTTGAGCAAAGTGGAAGTGTTTAATCAGCATTCAATTACATTAATATGGGTCATAAAAAAGACAACACCTAACAGGTCAAGCTTCCAGCATCAGTTGCCATGGTGACACAGCTTTGTAAGAAATTAAGGTTTGGTGACACAAAGTCCAGAGCTGATCTGGAAGACCCTAACCCAGCTTCAGATCCCAGTAAATGGAAGCTGATCACTGACCTCGTACTCCTCTGACAGCAGATAGCTGGAGTCAGCCAGAAGTTTGCTGTAGTGAGACTCAAAGGTCACGATCTTTATGGGACTGAAGGAGACAAAAATAAATAAAAATGAACACCAGAGAGAAACCGGAAGGTTTAAGACAAACTGAAAAGTCTGAATATCCCACCTGGAAATTCGTCTGCTGCTGAGGAACAAGAAGAAGAAGAAACGTTAGAGTCACAAACATGAAGAGCTGAGATCATTTAACAAAAAAACGTTCCACTGGCAGGAACAATCCCCTAAAAACTGGGACTTTGGGTAAAATGTAACTAAATGATTGTTATATTTCTTTTAAAACTGATATTTTATTCATGGCTGAACACAAAAAATGTAACAGAAGTTTAGAGTGAGACATTTTACTGTTTCATTACGAATATCAGCTAATTTTGAATCTGATGGTAACAACACATCTAAAAACTGTTGGTACAGGGGCAACAAAAGGCTGGAAAAGTGTGTAGTACTAAAAAGAAACAGCTGGACGAACATGTTGGAACGAATGAGGGTTAGGGTTAGGGGTTAGGAGGTAGAAAAGAGTTAGGGGTTAGGATGTAGAAAAGGGTTAGGGGTTAGGATGTAGAAAAGGGTTAGGGGTTAGGATGTAGAAAAGGGTTAGGGTTAGGAGGGTTAGGGTTAGGAGTTACGGGTTAGAATGTATAAAGGGTTAGGGTTAGGATGTAGAAAAGGGTTAGGGGTTAGGATGTATAAAGGGTTAGGGTTAGGGGTTAGAATGTATAAAGGGTTAGGGGTTAGGGGTTAGAATGTATAAAGGGTTAGGGGTTAGGGGTTAGGATGTAGAAAGGGTTAGGGGTTAGGATGTAGAAAGGGTTAGGAGTTACGGGTTAGAATGTATAAAGGGTTAGGGTTACGGGTTAGAATGTATAAAGGGTTAGGGTTAGGGGTTAGAATGTATAAAGGGTTAGGGTTAGGATGTAGACAAGGGTTAGGAGTTAGGATGTATAAAGGGTTAGGGGTTAGGGGTTAGGATGTAGAAAGGGTTAGGGGTTAGGATGTAGAAAGGGTTAGGGGTTACGGGTTAGAATGTATAAAGGGTTAGGGTTAGGGGTTAGAATGTATAAAGGGTTAGGGTTAGGATGTAGACAAGGGTTAGGAGTTAGGATGTATAAAGGGTTAGGGGTTAGGGGTTAGGATGTAGAAAGGGTTAGGGGTTAGGATGTAGAAAGGGTTAGGGGTTAGGATGTAGAAAGGGTTAGGAGTTACGGGTTAGAATGTATAAAGGGTTAGGGTTAGGGGTTAGAATGTATAAAGGGTTAGGGTTAGGATGTAGAAAGTGTTAGGAGTTACGGGTTAGAATATATAAAGGGTTAGGGGTTAGGATGTAGAAAAGGGTTAGGGGTTAGGATGTAGAAAGGGTTAGGGGTTACGGGTTAGAATATATAAAGGGTTAGGGGTTAGGATGTAGAAAAGGGTTAGGGGTTAGGATGTAGAAAGGGTTAGGGTTAGGGGTTAGGATGTAGAAAAGGGTTAGGGGTTAGGATGTAGAAAAGGGTTAGGGGTTAGGATGTAGAAAAGGGTTAGGGGTTAGGATGTAGAAAGGGTTAGGAGTTACGGGTTAGAATATATAAAGGGTTAGGGGTTAGGATGTAGAAAAGGGTTAGGGGTTAGGATGTAGAAAGGGTTAGGGTTAGGGGTTAGGATGTAGAAAGGGTTAGGGTTAGGGGTTAGGATGTAGAAAAGATCACATTAGAGAGGCAGAGGCTGACTTATCTGCCTTATGGTAACAAACTGCTCAGCACAGACTTCAGAACTCTAGAGGGAAACTCATCAAGGCATTAGGTCGATGAACTCAGACTGCAGGTGGTTTCTTTGACTGTTTTTTCAGTAACAGGTGATAAATGTCTCAGCTCTGAGTGTCCAGTTGGCTGCAGAGTAGCTTTTTGTGTTGTGGAAATGATTGCATTTTTAATGCCTTAAACTTTGCCATTAAAGCATATATATAATATGGTTTTTAACTTGTGTTTCCCTGTTCCAAGGGGGTAGGGTTAGGGTTAGGGTTATCCTTTGAATGGTGTTATGGTGTTTTTCCCCCCTCTTTTCCCTCTTTTCTGTCTTCTCAAACCCCAGCTGGTCGAGGCAGATGGACCCTTCCTGGTTCTGGTTCTGCCAGAGGTTTCTTCCTGAGTCTGGTTCTGCCAGAGGTTTCTTCCTGGTTCTGGTTCTGCCAGAGGTTTCTTCCTGAGTCTGGTTCTGCCAGAGGTTTCTTCCTGGTTCTGGTTCTGCCAGAGGTTTCTTCCTGAGTCTGGTTCTGCCAGAGGCTTCTTCCTGAGTCTGGTTCTGCCAGAGGTTTCTTCCTGGTTCTGGTTCTGCCAGAGGTTTCTTCCTGAGTCTGGTTCTGCCAGAGGTTTCTTCCTGGTTCTGGTTCTGCCAGACGTTTCTTCCTGAGTCTGGTTCTGCCAGAGGTTTCTTCCTGGTTCTGGTTCTGCCAGAGGTTTCTTCCTGGTTCTGGTTCTGCCAGAGGTTCCTTCCTGGTTCTGGTTCTGCCAGAGGTTTCTTCCTGAGTCTGGTTCTGCCAGAGGTTTCTTCCTGGTTCTGGTTCTGCCAGAGGTTTCTTCCTGGTTCTGGTTCTGCCAGAGGTTTCTTCCTGGTTCTGCCAGAGGTTTCTTCCTGGTTCTGGTTCTGCCAGAGGTTTCTTCCTGAGTCTGGTTCTGCCAGAGGTTTCTTCCTGGTTCTGGTTCTGCCAGAGGTTTCTTCCTGGTTCTGGTTCTGCCAGAGGTTTCTTCCTGAGTCTGGTTCTGCCAGAGGTTTCTTCCTGGTTCTGGTTCTGCCAGAGGTTTCTTCCTGAGTCTGGTTCTGCCAGAGGTTTCTTCCTGGTTCTGGTTCTGCCAGAGGTTTCTTCCTGAGTCTGGTTCTGCCAGAGGTTTCTTCCTGAGTCTGGTTCTGCCAGAGGTTTCTTCCTGGTTCTGGTTCTGCCAGAGGTTTCTTCCTGAGTCTGGTTCTGCCAGAGGTTTCTTCCTGGTTCTGCCAGAGGTTTCTTCCTGAGTCTGGTTCTGCCAGAGGTTTCTTCCTGGTTCTGGTTCTGCCAGAGGTTTCTTCCTGAGTCTGGTTCTGCCAGAGGTTTCTTCCTGGTTCTGGTTCTGCCAGAGGTTTCTTCCTGGTTCTGGTTCTGCCAGAGGTTCCTTCCTGGTTCTGGTTCTGCCAGAGGTTTCTTCCTGAGTCTGGTTCTGCCAGAGGTTTCTTCCTGGTTCTGGTTCTGCCAGAGGTTTCTTCCTGGTTCTGGTTCTGCCAGAGGTTTCTTCCTGGTTCTGGTTCTGCCAGAGGTTTCTTCCTGGTTCTGCCAGAGGTTTCTTCCTGGTTCTGGTTCTGCCAGAGGTTTCTTCCTGGTTCTGGTTCTGCCAGAGGTTTCTTCCTGGTTCTGGTTCTGCCAGAGGTTTCTTCCTGAGTCTGGTTCTGCCAGAGGTTTCTTCCTGGTTCTGGTTCTGCCAGAGGTTTCTTCCTGGTTCTGGTTCTGCCAGAGGTTTCTTCCTGAGTCTGGTTCTGCCAGAGGTTTCTTCCTGGTTCTGGTTCTGCCAGAGGTTTCTTCCTGGTTCTGCCAGAGGTTTCTTCCTGGTTCTGGTTCTGCCAGAGGTTTCTTCCTGGTTCTGCCAGAGGTTTCTTCCTGGTTCTGGTTCTGCCAGAGGTTTCTTCCTGGTTCTGCCAGAGGTTTCTTCCTGGTTCTGGTTCTGCCAGAGGTTTCTTCCTGGTTCTGCCAGAGGTTTCTTCCTGGTTCTGGTTCTGCCAGAGGTTTCTTCCTGGTTCTGCCAGAGGTTTCTTCCTGGTTCTGGTTCTTCCAGAGGTTTCTTCCTGGTTCTGCCAGAGGTTTCTTCCTGGTTCTGGTTCTTCCAGAGGTTTCTTCCTGGTTCTGCCAGAGGTTTCTTCCTGGTTCTGGTTCTGCCAGAGGTTTCTTCCTGAGTCTGGTTCTGCCAGAGGTTTCTTCCTGGTTCTGGTTCTGCCAGAGGTTTCTTCCTGGTTCTGGTTCTGCCAGAGGTTTCCTCCTGGTTCTGGTTCTGCCAGAGGTTTCTTCCTGAGTCTGGTTCTGCCAGAGGTTTCTTCCTGGTTCTGCCAGAGGTTTCTTCCTGGTTCTGGTTCTGCCAGAGGTTTATTCCTGGTTCTGCCAGAGGTTTCTTCCTGGTTCTGGTTCTGCCAGAGGTTTCTTCCTGGTTCTGGTTCTGCCAGAGGTTTCTTCCTGAGTCTGGTTCTGCCAGAGGTTTCTTCCTGGTTCTGGTTCTGCCAGAGGTTTCTTCCTGAGTCTGGTTCTGCCAGAGGTTTCTTCCTGGTTCTGGTTCTGCCAGAGGTTTCTTCCTGGTTCTGGTTCTGCCAGAGGTTTCCTCCTGGTTCTGGTTCTGCCAGAGGTTTCTTCCTGAGTCTGGTTCTGCCAGAGGTTTCTTCCTGGTTCTGCCAGAGGTTTCTTCCTGGTTCTGGTTCTGCCAGAGGTTTATTCCTGGTTCTGCCAGAGGTTTCTTCCTGGTTCTGGTTCTGCCAGAGGTTTCTTCCTGGTTCTGGTTCTGCCAGAGGTTTCTTCCTGAGTCTGGTTCTGCCAGAGGTTTCTTCTTGGTTCTGGTTCTGCCAGAGGTTTCTTCCTGAGTCTGGTTCTGCCAGAGGTTTCTTCCTGGTTCTGGTTCTGCCAGAGGTTTCTTCCTGGTTCTGGTTCTGCCAGAGGTTTCCTCCTGGTTCTGGTTCTGCCAGAGGTTTCTTCCTGAGTCTGGTTCTGCCAGAGGTTTCTTCCTGGTTCTGCCAGAGGTTTCTTCCTGGTTCTGGTTCTGCCAGAGGTTTCTTCCTGGTTCTGGTTCTGCCAGAGGTTTCTTCCTGGTTCTGGTTCTGCCAAAGGTTTCTTCCTGGTTCTGCCAGAGGTTTCTTCCTGGTTCTGGTTCTGCCAGAGGTTTCTTCCTGAGTCTGGTTCTGCCAGAGGTTTCTTCCTGGTTCTGGTTCTGCCAGAGGTTTCTTCCTGGTTCTGGTTCTGCCAGAGGTTTCCTCCTGGTTCTGGTTCTGCCAGAGGTTTCTTCCTGAGTCTGGTTCTGCCAGAGGTTTCTTCCTGGTTCTGCCAGAGGTTTCTTCCTGGTTCTGGTTCTGCCAGAGGTTTATTCCTGGTTCTGGTTCTGCCAGAGGTTTATTCCTGGTTCTGGTTCTGCCAGAGGTTTCTTCCTGGTTCTGGTTCTGCCAGAGGTTTCTTCCTGGTTCTGGTTCTGTCAGAGGTTTCTTCCTGTTAAAGGGAGTCGTTCCTTTCCACAGTCCCTCAGGCTCAGGACGGGAGATTGGACTGAAGACAACTTTCGGTCCAATCTGTTGGTTTCCTTAACTGGGATATTATTTTTGAATCGGCTCTATATGAATTAATTGGATTATGATTACAATGAATTGAATTCTAATTGGCTTGAATTGGACTATATTATTTAAGTGCCTTGAGATGACAATTGTTGTAATCTGGCGCTTTATAAATAAAATTGAATTGAATTGAATTGAATTAAAGAATATTTAACCCTAACATCATTACACTTAGATGGATCGCATCATTTCACAGTTTCCAGCGGCGGCGTGAGCAGGACGCTGATCCAGTAGCTCCGTACGTGTAATTTTAGCATTTAGAGTGTTTATTTATTTATTTATTTTGTTTTCAACTACACTCGCTGTGCAGTACTTTATATATCCTATGGATACGATGTCTTCTTATCGGCAACACAGCGGCAGACAACTTGTTTATTCAAGGGAGAAGCTGCTTGCTGCTTCCAAACAATGGGACCCCATACCAGAGGATGGCATCTGTCTCTATGAGTGTGACCCTGTGTGAGTTCAACAGGTGCCAACCTGGATGGGTTAAAAGGGGAGGACAGTAAATCTAATATTAATCTGATATGTCCAGCCGTACTGGATACTTTGGTGATATTCAGAGGTCTAACATCTGATATATTATGTCACATATTGTGAGAGGGACTGATGGGAGGGAAAGGATCGAACTGATAACACCATGAGGGCAGTTAATGCTGTTTAAATGGGAGTTTACTGGTGATGGAGGTGTTTTGGAGCTGCACCTAGAGGTCTGTGCTTGTAATACAGTCTGAAACACCTCTGTTAGGGTTAGGAAAGCCTAACCCGCCTCTGTTTGGGTTAGGGTTAGTGTTAGGGTTAGCCCAACCTACCTCTGTTTGGGTTAGGGTTAGGGTTAGCCTAACCCGCCTCTGTTTGGGTTAGAGTTAGGGTTAGCCTAACCCGCCTCTGTTTGGGTTAGGGTTAGGGTTAGCCTAACCCGCCTCTGTTTGGGTTAGGGTTAGGGTTAGCCTAACCCGCCTCTGTTTGGGTTAGGGTTAGAGTTAGCCTAACCCGCCTCTGTTTGGGTTAGGGTTAGAGTTAGCCTAACCCACCTCTGTTTGTGTTAGGGTTAGGGTTAGCCTAACCCGCCTCTGTTTGGGTTAGGGTTAGGGTTAGCCTAACCCGCCTCTGTTTGGGTTAGGGTTAGAGTTAGCCTAACCCGCCTCTGTTTTGGTTAGGGTTAGGGTTAGCCTAACCCGCCTCTGTTTGGGTTAGGGTTAGAGTTAGCCTAACCTGCCTCTGTTTGGGTTAGGGTTAGAGTTAGCCTAACCCGCCTCTGTTTGTGTTAGGGTTAGGGTTAGCCTAACCCGCCTCTGTTTGGGTTAGGGTTAGCCTAACCTGCCTCTGTTTGGGTTAGAGGGTTAGGGTTAGCCTAACCCGCCTCTGTTTGGGTTAGGGTTAGGTTTAGCCTAACCCACCTCTGTTTGGGTTAGAGTTAGGGTTAGCCTAACCCGCCTCTGTTTGGGTTAGGGTTAGGGTTATTCTAACCCACCTCTGTTTGGGTTAGGGTTAGCCTAACCCGCCTCTGTTTGGGTTAGGGTTAGCCTAACCCGCCTCTGTTTGGGTTAGGGTTAGCCTAACCCGCCTCTGTTTGGGTTAGGGTTAGGGTTAGCCTAACCCACCTCTGTTTGGGTTAGGGTTAGCCTAACCCACCTCTGTTTGGGTTAGGGTTAGGGTTAGCCTAACCCACCTCTGTTTGGGTTAGAGTTAGGGTTAGCCTAACCCACCTCTGTTTGGGTTAGGGTTAGCCTAACCCACCTCTGTTTGGGTTAGAGTTAGGGTTAGCTAACCCACCTCTGTTTGGGTTAGGGTTAGGGTTAGCCTAACCCACCTCTGTTTGGGTTAGGGTTAGCCTAACCCGCCTCTGTTTTAAACAGTCTGTAGTTTCAGCCCCTATAAGTTTGGTCAGTACTGTATTGATCATCAATGAGTGATTATTGGTTGTTTCGTACCCTCTGACACCCAACTGGACTCCTGAAGGCGCTCTCACACTCATCCTGACCACAGGTCTCTCCTCCACCCTGATGAAGAAGCAACAGTCAGCTCAGAGTTATGATGAGCTTTACCTGCCACAGTCTGCTTTACTTACACTGTCCGTGCCCTGTGTCTGCAGATGAGCAGAGCAGTGATGCCAACCATCATGAGGATGAGGAACAGTCCAGCGCTGATGCCTTCGATGACGCCACTCAGTGGTTCTGCAGGTGGAAACAAGACTTTAACCAGTTTATCTTCATCTCTGCCTCCACACCTGACCTCCTAACACACAGTTTTTGATCTGAGTATTTAACAGCTTGGTCCTCACCGGTCTCAGTGACGACCGGCAGTGACAGGAAGGTGTCGGTGAACAGAGGAGACGCCACGCTCGAGTCCTTTGTGTCGTCATCAAACAGCTGAGTGAAAGCTCGGACGCTGATCCTGAGACAGCAGAAAACAAACCTATCTTACCTCCACAGCAACATGGGCAGATAATCTGACTTCTCCCTGAAACAGCCTGCAGGAATGTATCAGGGTTGACTTGGGTGGGGGTAAAGCTGTCTCTTGGGTTAGGTTCTCAGTACCTGTAGGCAGTCTTTGGCTTCAACGGTCCATCACAGAAGTGGTCTCTGGTGGACTCTGGCTTCAGGTCTGGATCTCTGTGGTCGCAGGAACCCCCCAGCACATCCATCCCTGTCCCCAGGCTGATATTGAAGACGTGGGCGCTGCTGTCAGGGCCTTCAGAGCAGCGGCTGGGGAAGTAGCTGGTCTGGAAGGACCTGATGGAGCTGTTAGATCTGTAGTCCAGGTAGGAGGGCAGGGGGTGCAGCTGCTCCGGTTGTCGGTCACTGACACCTGCAGGGACAGGACAGATGCTGTCTGGATGGAGTCTCATGGAAAAACAAGTTCAGAAGAAGCTTGGTCTCTGGCTCTCTCTGTTGGATATCACCTGTTCCTGCAGGTGTTTTTCCCTCAAAGTCAAACAATTCAGTCCTCAGCCTCCATTTCCCACCCTCAGTCAGCCCATCGTCCTCAATCTCTAATCATCGCTGTCTTTCATACAAGATCAAGATAAACTTTGTTATCCCGAAGGGGCAACTTGCTTTGCAGCCTCCCAGCACACACACACTCATGCACGTGCACGTGCACGTGCACACACATACAAAAAGTGCACCTCAGCATTTGAGACACAGGTTAAAAGTCAATTGGACCAAATAAGAACTTAAATCTATTTGTTCTACATCGGAGCAGAGGAACCTCCTTCCTGAGGTGTGTTCAATCTCCCAGAATCCTCTCTGCCTGCTGCATATTCCTAAATACACAAGGAAGCAAGTTTATTTAACTTTATACCAGCAGTTGTACTGCACAGGTTCACAATATGATCCAACTTCTTCTTATTCTTCAGAGGAAATGATTCAAACACGTAAATCAGTTAAAACAGACTCGATAAAACAAAAGTAAAACAATTTCATAAAGGATTGTTTGCATTAAAAAGGATATCTGCTGTCGAGCTTCAGCATAGATGGCGTCTGCCTGACCGTGACCAACAGAGCAAACAGGAGTGTTTCTTTTGTCTCAGCTTTGCTGAGCGCTGGGCTCATGGAGCAGAGAGACTGTCCCAAAGACGGCTCCAACACTCATTTGTATAGAGAACAGATAAGAGAGCAGAGGACAGGCCCCTGGGGGGAGCCAATGGAGAACATCTGAAAATCACCATTAACTCTAACTTTGGAGAGCAGATCGGCTGAAATATGAGGTTGAATGGATTTAAAAGCAGAAGAAAAATGAATAAAAAGCAAGCAGGTAAAACTATTTACAGCATTACAGTTTGCCTACAGATCCTCCAGGCCCTGTCTGTAGAGGGTCTCATTTTAATGGGGTTAGGGTTTACAGTTCAAGAAGTTAAAGCAACTGGATGAAAGTCTTTTAGTGATCGTGGTGCTTTAATATTGGGCACTGGAACAAAAGCAAGGACTTTTTTTTTAACCCATATTTGTGCTTTAACTTGTGCTTTTTCTCTCAAATCACCTCAGATTCAGAGCAAAATCAGACATTTTCATTATAAACAGGCCCTCCTTCTCTCCTTTAAGCTGAAAGTGAGGGCTGCATTCAAACTGCTATAAAACCTATATTTTACACAGGACCTTGATATAAATCACATCAGTGTCTTCGGCAGAGCTTTCTCTTACTGAAAAGTTCATTTTTTTTAAATTTTGACTTATAAATCCATTGAAACAGCTGTTTGTTCTCAGGGGACACAGCCTGTCCTCCTCTGTCTCTCTCTGGCTTCTGTGTGGTTAACCTCACTCATGCTGTCTAAAGCACACATATGATACCTCAAAACGTGCGTCTGGGTCTGCAGAAGTGTGCTTGTATTTTTCTCTCTCATTACTAAAATGGTTTTTGAGAAAATAACCTTAGAATCAGCACTGTCCCTCTCCATTAGAAATACAGGGAAATCCACAGAAACCACTCATCCTCCACACTAATCACAGGCCCAAACCTCCTTAACATCCACAATTTCTCTTAAAACTGGATCAATTCTAGCTTAACATGAAGCTATTTATGTCTTCTTTCCATATTTGTGCTTTAACTTATGCTTTTTCTCTCAAATCACCTCAGATTCAGAGCAAAATCACACATTTTCATTATAAACAGGCCCTCCTTGGCTTCTTTAAGCTGACAGTGAAGGCTGTATTCAAACTGCTATAAAACCTATATTTTACACAGGACCTTGATATAAATCACATCAGTGTCTTCAGCAGAGCTTACTCTTACTGAAAAGTTCATTTTTTTTTAATTTTGACTTTTAAATCCATTGAAACAGCTGTTTGTTCTCAGGGGACACAGCCTGTCCTCCTCTGTCTCTCTCTGGCTCCTGTGTGGTTAACCTCACTCATGCTGTATAAAGCACACATATGGTACCTCAAAACGTGCGTCTGGGTCTGCAGAAGTGTGCTTGTATCTTTCTCTCTCATTACTAAAATGGTTTTTGAGAAAATAACCTTAGAATCAGCACTGTCCCTCTCCATTAGAAATACAGGGAAATCCACAGAAACCACAATAATCACAGCCTAAAACCTCCCTAACATCCACTATTTTTGTTAAAACTGGATAAATTCTTGCTCAAAATGAAGCTATTTATGTCTTCTTTCCATATTTGTGCTATAAATTATGCTTTTTCTTTCAAATCACCTCAGATTCAGAGCAAAGTCACACATTTTCCTTAAAAACAGGCCCTCTCCATTAGAAATACAGGGAAATCCACAGAAACCACACTAATCACAGCCTAAAACCTCCTTAATTTCTGTTCAAACTGGATAAATTCTAGCTTAACATGAAGCTATTTATGTCTTCTTTCCATATTTGTGCTTTAACTTATGCTTTTTCTCTCAAATCACCTCAGATTCAGAGCAAAATCACACATTTTCATTATAAACAGGCCCTCCTTCGCTCCTTTAAGCTGAAAGTGAGGGCTGCATTCAAACTGCTATAAAACCTATATTTTACACAGGACCTTGATATAAATCACATCAGTGTCTTCGGCAGACCTTTCTCTTACTGAAAAGTTCATTTTTTTAAATTTTGACTTATAAATCCATTGAAACAGCTGTTTGTTGTCAGGGGACACAGCCTGTCCTCCTCTGTCTCTCTCTGGCTCCTGTGTGGTTAACCTCACTCATGCTGTATAAAGCAGGCAGGTTTCACCAGAACAACCCAAAATCTCATTTTTCAGACTGGATTTGAAATATCTGGCAACTACCAGCTTCTCTGTCTCTCTGTGTGTGTGTGTGGATGGGCAGAAGACGGGCAGCAGCTGGGCACCCATCAAAATTTCTTCAGACTCCTGTCAACTGCTCAGGTAATCCATCAGCGTTCATGGCTGTTTTGAGGCTACCTGTCCAGGTGTGCCCTGCCTTCTAGCCCAATGACAGCTGGGATAGGCTCCACCTCCCCTTGAGTTGGACGAAGCAGCCTTGGAACAGATGGATGCTGAGTCCACAGCCAGTTCCTCACTGAGATCACGTCTTTTAAAATGATCATAAACAAAGTTCTGAATCAGATTTGCCATCAAAAGGAACCTTTTTCTTTGCATATTTTACACAAACCTTCGGTGCACAACTGTGTTTGACAGTTTCTTGACTCGCCTACTGTATATTTCTCTGATTAATGATGTTCTTCAGAGATTTATACCTACATTTATTTAGCTTTATTCTTAAAAATGAATGTATGCGGTGAATATCTCAGCCATCATTAATAAATAAATCCCGGTCTGTCCTGGAGACACTGAATGGCCTCAGCTGACCACACGAGAACCAAGTGTTGGTTTTGTTTGTTGGAGCCAGATAAACAACAAGAGGAACCCTGCAAAGTTATTTATATGACCGTCAAATGGAGTCATAACAGAGGTCCAAAGCTTTCTTATTACTGGTGGCGCAATTTACTTATTGATAAAAGTTAGAGTCTTTCCCAAGATTAAAATCGCCCGTGAGAAAACTGGGAGCTTATGGAGCAAAGCACTGCATCACCCAAGCCTTATCCTCCTCCTCATCATGACTCTGCAGGGGGTCACTGCTTCTAACTCTGTCCCTAGCGTTTAGTCTGAGTGGAGTTTTTCCTTCTCTGTTTTCATCCAGGAGCTCAGGGACTAACTGCCCTGAAGACTTCATCATACATGTCTTTGCAGTTCACTGAGCTGCCTTAAACCCTCTGGGATGATGGTGTCTTTGTCTTCTTCCTGCTGTCTGAACTCTTTAACTGTAAAACTGTAGAAACCCAGTTCTTTAACTTTGCTTTCATTTGCTGGATGTCTCTGTCTGACCAAAGTCACATGACTCCCTGATCAATGACAGCAAGCATCAGGTAGGAGGTGCTGAATAGCAGAAACCAGAATACAGTTGAAGGATGCTGTTGAGGTAAAAACTGAGCATCTGCTCCACAGCATCACCGGTGGGTTTCACTCTCATCCTACAAACTGTGCTGCTGTTACACCCAAACCTGCACCCCCTTCATGGTTTCAGGACTCAGCTGGGACTGAGTGAATGTGGAGGCCCTGCTCGGCCGGTCCTGCTCACCTTCAGACTCCGTCACTACCACAGTGAAGAACCTTATGGCTCCGTTGACGTCGCTGAACCAGCTGCAGTTAAACCAGAATGAGATGGAGGACTTGGAGGCCACCGCGAACTTCTCACTGACCCGGGTGCTGAGGGGGGGCCGAGGAGGACCTGCAGGGACCACAACAGGAAGTTAACCTCAACCCACCATTTGAGCTGGTGCACCTCCACCCTCGTGGTCTTACGGTCGATCATGGTGACCACGGTGTCCTCCGCCTCCTCGCTGGTCGTCCCGTCAGAGATGACCTTCACAGAGATGGTGTAGCGTTTGTGGGGCTCCAGCTGGGTGATGATGTAGCTGGTGGAGTCCCTGTTGGTACGCCGGGAATAGACCAGAGTGTGGGAGTCCTGGTGGAGACACTCGATGGTGTAGGAGTCATAGTCAGCCTCTGGGGGCCCCCAGGAGCAGGCGATAGAGGTGGAGCTCTGAGGGCGACAGTGGAGGCTGTGGACTCCCTCGGGCTCTGCATCGGGTGGGAAAATACTCATAAAAACAGAATAAACTCTGAGTCTGTGATGTAACACTGACATCTTTTCAGAGGACTGGTCAAAGCTGATTAATACACAAGAGTCAGAGTTTCCAGTGGGCAAACACTGAAGTGGATCACCTCTGTTAGCAGTGGGTTCTGATCCTTGGGTCAGACCCACCAGAAACTGTCGCCACTTAGACCCAGTGTCTTTGTAGAAAAGGTTTCCAGTTTCATGGAAAAGGCACGGTTATAACAGCACAAGAAGAGCTTATTCGATAGGGACCTCACCCAACCTCACTTCCACTTAATGTGCAGTGAGACGAACAAAGAAGCAGAACAGGTGAGGATAAAGGTAACGGTAAGTTAGACCACAGGAAAGGAAGGGAGGACGGGACGGAGACATCATCATTTTACCAGCAGACAGTGGTCCTGTACAGAAAAATAACCCGAAGAAGGACCCAACAAACAGCTTCAAGAAGAAAGTCACAGAACAGCTCCAAAACCTGGAGAAGGAGGAAGTTACTGACTACCCCGGAGAGACCAGATCACACCTGACAGGAAACTCTCCACATCTCATACGGCACTGCCCAGACTTTCTAAAGGAGATCCAACTTCTAAACCTGTTTCCCTGTTCAGATGTAAACCAACGTCACAGGCGGTGGAAACCAGGTCAAGATCCAAACTCAAGGAGTGGAGACTTTCACTGACTTTGCACATCAACTTGGTGGCCATCAAGCTCACAAGGCAGGATTGTGGACTGGTCTGAGCACGTTAAGGGCGGATGGAAGTCTCAGCTTTGAGGTTTACCAGAAACCGCCACCCAGATCAGTAGCTGCTGTTTGACTGACACCAACCCTGAAGCCCTAAAGCCCCCTCGGTTCACCCCCATCTGGGTGAAACTGTCCCTACAAAGCTTGAGGGAAAAGAACCTGAAAACAAACGCATCAGGACTGGGTTCAAATCTCCTGCACGAAAGGTATTACTTTCAGTAGGGGTCCTTAGGCAAGACCCCCCCCTTATCTGCCTACCTGTAAGTCGCTTAAAGCGTTTATTTTAAATACATAAACTTCAAACATGTGAATGTCCAAACAGCAAAGCAACATAGTATCCAACAGAGAACCCGCTGGAGTTCAACCACAAAGGTCACATGACCCTCCTCCACTTACTGCCCACGGCTGCCTGAATCAGATCCAGTCCCTAATGCTGCCTGCAGAGAGACTGCTGGACCTGCAGCAGCCGTTTAATCTCAGTCATAGAGGCTGATGCTCCTTCTGGACCTCTGAGTTCCTCTCAGGAACCTCTGGTCTGGTTCTGCCATCCCTACAAATAAGGCAGTCTCAGTCCAGACTGTGTACTGAGTACAAACTCCTCTCTAACTCACACTAACTCTGGACTTCTCCGGTTCTCCTGGGACCAAACAGTTCTTCATGCTAAGTTTCTGATTGACCAGAGGCTTTTTGTGAAGTTCAGAACCTGAAGGTGTGTGAATTAAGTTGCTCTCCTTGAATCTTGAGAGATGAAGTTGGCATATCACACAGAACTGATGTGAGGTGCTGCCACCTACTGGTTCGGATGCTGTTGTGCACGGCTGTGCTGTAGGTGGGCGCGGCGCCGGGCTGCGTGGCGCCGCTGACGGTGCGCAGGCTGAAGGTGTAGCGTCGCCCGGGAAACATCCCTTTCAGGATACGGCTGCTGGATGTCCGACTGTGATACGGGTTGATGATGGACAGCCGGTCCTGAGGGGTCCACTGCAGGTCGAAGTCGTCATAGTCCGAGTCCACGGGGGCGCCCCAGGTGATCTCCAGCGATGTGTTGGTGACCCCCCCGAAGAGGAAGGAGGTGGGAGGGTTGGGAGCTAAGAAGGGGTTAGAGACAATGGAAGAGTTTCGTACCTCATGTACTGAATGTGTCGGCTGAACTGTGACAGCAGGTCTCACCGGTCCGGCCCACGGTGCTGGCCTGGTTGTGGAGCTCGCCGCTCTGACTCAGGACCTCAGCTCGGTACTGTCGCCCTGGTACGAGGCCTGAGAAGACAAACTCTGTGGCCTCTGAGCCCAGCTGATGCTTGGCCTGCTGAGAGCCGTCAGAGTTGTAGAGGGACAGCAGGTATCCGCTGACATCACCACCACCACAATCCCAGGTCACGCACAGAACATCTGACCGGTTTCCGGTCTGAGCCTTCAGAGACGCCACCACCGCCGGAACTGAGGAGGAAAACATCCATGAAGCTGCAGGTCCAAACTGGGGGAACACCTGCACCTGGGGTGGTGCAGTCTGACATCTGGCCTCACCTGTACGAGCCATAATGGAGGTCTGGTTGGTCTGGTTTCCGCTGTGGGTCAGAATCTCCATCCTGTAGGGAGCTCCGGGTCTGAGACTCTGGAAGGAGCACTGCTGACTGCTGGGCTGGAGGTGCCGTCTCTCCTGGAGCGAGTCGTCACTTTTATACAGGAAGACCTCGTACATCTGGAAGTCTCCCTCAGGCGGAGACCAGTGGAAGGTCAGGCCGCTGGTGGTGGTGGTTCTGATGGAAAGGTCGGAGACGGTGGCAGGGCCTGATGGGCAGAAGGACGAGGGAGACCAGAGGAACTCAGCTCTGATTTATTTAGGGAAACTCAAGACCTCTAAACTCAGGTTAAAGAGTTTTTTAGGTCTGAACTTTTAGATAAAATCTGTTTGATCTTATAATTATTATTATTCTCAATCTATTCAGACCTCTTTTCTTGGCAAATGTTAGTTAATCTTCTGTCATCCTATCATTGATTCTCCATCACATACAGACCAGGACCAGGAAGGCTTACGTGTTCGGGCCTCGGCGCTGACCGGCCGGCTCTGGACCCCCCCGCTGCCGGTCTGGACCAGAACTCTGTATTTCTTGCCTGGAACAAGGCCATCGAACCTGAAGCGGGTGTGTCCAAAGGGCTGAGAGCTGTTTGTGACCAGGCCGCCCCTGTCATCCAGAACCTGCAGGATGTATCTGTCCGCCACACCCAGCACCTCCTGCCAGCTCACCTGGAGGCTGCCGGTGCTGTGGGGGGGGTCCACCTGCAGCCCTGTGACCGCTAACGGGACTGTGGTGCAGAAACATGAAGTATGAGATGATTGTGCAGACAGCTGACATGTGTGGTGTGGAGTTTGGCGTGTTTCCACCTGTACGTCCTGCTGCTGTGTGGTTGTTCAGCAGCTCGCCGCTCACAGTCTGAACCACGACGCCATACAGCTGCCCCGGCTGCAGCGAGTCAAACGTCACCTCATTCTGGTGTTTGAGGACAGCTCGCATGGTCAGCTCTCGGCTTTCTCTGAACAGAAACACGGAGAATCCGTCCACGTCGCCTGTTCCGGGAGTCCAGCTCACCTTCAGGCTGCTGCTGTCGCCACCGTTACTGATGTGGATGTTCTTCACCTTACTGGGAACTGAGGGAGGAGGAAGCAGAATGAGGATATCTGACAGAAGTCTGCAGAAAGGGGCAGGGATGGATGGATGGATGGATGGATGTTGGATGGATGGATGATGGATGGATGATGGATGGATGGATGGATGGATGGATGGATGGATGGATGGATGGATGGATGGATGGATGGATGGATAGATGGATGGATGATGGATGGGTGGATGGATGGATGGATGGATGGATGGATGGATGGATGGATGGATGGATGGATGGATGGATGGATGGATGGATGGATGGATTTATGGATGGATGGATGGATTAATGGATGGATGTTGGATGGATTTATGGATGGATGGATGGATGGATGGATGGATGGATGGATGGATGGATTTATGGATGGATGGATGGATGATGGATAGATGATGGATGTTGGATGGATGTTGGATGGATGGATGGATGGATGGATGGATGGATGGATTTATGGATGGATGGATGGATGATGGATAGATGATGGATGATGGATGGATGGATGGATGGATGGATGGATGATGGATGGATGGATGGATGGATGATGGATGGATGGATGGAAGGATGGATGGATGGATGGATGGATGGATGATGGATGGATGGATGGATGGATGGATGATGGATGGATTTATGGATGGATGGATGGATGATGGATAGATGATGGATGGATGGATGGATGGATGGATGGATGGAAGGATGGATGGATGGATGGATGGATGGATGATGGATGGATGGATGGATTA